>OY735214.1:1405000-1580000 GCA_963457665.1 Thysanoteuthis rhombus | reverse complement strand
ATGATTGGGGGAACAAACCCTTCCTACTCATACTTCAAAGGGATATAACTTCGGGAGGATAAGGTAAAGAGAGAACCTCTAGGCTTCAACTAGCTTTATTGTTGAATAGTTGTAGCAGTATGAGCATATCCAAACTCCTGTCAATGGGGTCAATGAATATTTTCAACAAGAATTTGTGGAAATGAGAGGAAATATAACGGGGGGGGAGGGGTTACAAAAAACGGGGGGGGGTAATCAAAAGGTGGTGAGAAAAAGAATATTAAGAAAGAAAAAAAACGGAGTGAGTAGTGAATGATGGATCAACTATATACACCCAGCATTGCCAACTTCGGAGTGTTTCTTGTTTTGGCAGTGCAAAAGAGCATTAAATTAGTGCGGGGGTGGTTAAACATTTCAGCTATTTTATGGCATATCTTTTTACCATTCTAAGAACCATTTTGGTGTGTTTTGGCCATTTTTAGTATTTTGTCCTCAAATTTAGTGCTTCATAGCACATTTTGGCAATTAAATTAGGATGAAAATATATTCTGTGTCAGCAACACTGTACACACCCCTGTTTTTATCACAATTCAACTTGAGCTGTCAATCTACAAGAGTAAGTAAACAGCGTGGACTGGGAATAAAGAATGAGCTCCCAGTAAAAAATTTGAACTCACGTCCTTCTTACCGGAGGGAAAGTCAAGTTCAACATATCTCCTGCTTCACCAACTCAGCCACGAGATCCTTGCAGACATCCAAATCCAACCTTCAAACCTACTCTCAATTTTGATAACTCTGTGCCATTTTTGTTTTGATTTCCATACTGGGAGTATCAGTAAAGTAATTATTTTATCATTTTCTTGTAAGGTAAATAGTAGTCAAAAATTAATAATGATGGAACTTTCGGTAGATTCCCATTTTTCATGTGTAAAAAGGTGATAACTCCTGTCACCCTTCAAATGATCTAAGGCAATTGTTTCAAAATTGGGGTCCATCAAATAATGCTCAGGGTTCCACAGCAGTGTTCCCTCTGAACAGCAATCAAAAAATATTATTATTGTACACAGAACTGTATTATAAATTTGAATTCTCAACAAACATAATCCATTTAAAATGAATATGATTTTTAAAGGTCTAAAATTGCTTTTCATTGTAGTTTATTATTGTTAGTCTAAAAACTAAAAGCTGAAAATAGGGGTCCAACTGAATATTTTTCTTATAGAAGAGGTTCTTGAGTTTCTGGAGTTTCAAAACCACTGAACTAAGGTTTATAGGATTATTTCCCTCGGACTTGAAAAATCTGTTTTTTTCCCTCTTTTTAACTAATCGTCTTGAGTTTTGAGTGATGCTTAAGTAATTTTTTTAGAAAATCATTCATTTTGGATTAACATGAAAGAATGGATAAAAATCCATCAAAAATCTTCAGTTAATACTCGGGTTTGAAATTATTTACTCAACAGTATTATAAAACCTTTGAGATCTTTGGCTGAAAAAAATTTCATAAAAGAAGCTGAATTTGGCTTCAAAAAAGTCAAGTCTGGGGAGATAATCTTATGAACCATGGTACATTTTATGGCTAATAGGATTCAGGAGTTATCTGCATTTTATGCATGGAAACCAGGATTCTACCCAAAGCCTCATCAGTGTTTGTTGTGAGAGAAATGGGGGGTGGGGATCAGGCTTTTATTTTTAACCCCCGATCACATTGGTTCTGCCAAACAAAGTCCGTCCATGTCTCGATCGGTGACAGATGAAGATTTACGCTCCATACCAGCAGTTGTGGCTGTCATGTCTTCAACGTCAGTATCAAAGACGTCACTGTCTGGAAAAAATGAAGAAAAGAAACAAAAAAAGAAAAAATATCAAAGAAAGTACAAACAGGTCTGGTTAGTCACTTGATAGAAACAGTCATATGACCAACATCTTTTGGCAGCATGCTGTGTTGGGCATGATCAATCAAAGAAATTGGAAAGAAGGCGTGATCAATGAATAAGTTACTTCTCTCACCTTTTGTCAGGTAGTGATCACTGGAAAAAAGTCTCAATATCCAAGAAATAAGTATGAATACTGTTGGGCACAAAACAAGGGGCCAATTTAGCAAATTACTTACACTGCAAATTGAACCTATGGTGGGAGGGAGGATTTTCAAAATAAAAAAAATTTACAAATCATACTAATGGAAAAGTGTTTTAATTTTCAGTCTTTGATCTTCATTGGTGCAGCCTGTATGTATGGAACATACATAGACAGCCAGCCAGCCAGACCAACTTGAAAACTAAAGAAAAAGTTATGTTGACAGTATCTAACTAGAGCAGAGACAGTTTATTCAATATGCCAGTGTATAAGTTGATGCATAAAACTAGGGTGTTAATTCAAATTTAGTCCAATATTCGCCAGATACATTGACTCTCCAACGTAAGACAGCACTGTGTCCATCAGAAGTTGATCGGATCTAAACAGACCACTATGATTCATTAGGGAAAATATCTGATGCTTAAAAAGTCTGGTTTCATGCCAGGATATACGATACTTAAGGAGGAAATGACACCCAACTTGATCAAATTTTGACATTTCTATCTTTTTCACTTGCAGAAAAAATGATTTCTTCTCGAATGGTATATGATAACAAGGCATTTAAGAAAGCAATCCACATTGAATAATTGGAAGTTACAAGAAAATCAAAAATGATCACAGGAGTTTTGAGAGAGGAGGATATAGCATAAAACCTGTTCCAGAATATATCACTAAGCTAAGCTAAGCTAAGCTGAATGTTTTTGGTAAATATTAAGCCTGGGTCCAGAAATCTAGGTCACCTATGGTCCCAACCTTACCAAATAAGCGGTTTGGTATTGTATTCGTAAAATAATTTGAATTAAATAAAGGAATGGATAGGAATGGACACTGGCTTACCTCCAAGACTGGTGGGACCTCCTCCATCTCGGTGTGGAGACTCCATCATGGCATCGGCAATATGTTCTCGCAGACGACTGTTCTCTTCCTCATTATTTTCCATGTTCCCCCGGGGTAAACGGGACAGTTCCGATTCTGTCCAATAGCTGTAAACATCACTCAAGTTGGGAGATTGCTCGAAGCTGCCTGCATTACAAAAGAGAAAAATAATACAAGAAAAATCAACAAGTGAACAAGGAGATGAATGGATTAAGAATTAAATCTATTATCAACACATACGTACACACACTATATATATATATATATTATATATATATATATATATATATATATATAGGAAGTGGGTTCGCTACACAAACAAGTATATGTTTCTGCCCACTTTGGGCCTCTTCAGCCAAATGATTGTATGTGTTTTTAGATTCTTGTTTGGGGAATTTGGTGAGAGTCTTGAGGGTGTCACTATGAGTGGGAGGAGTTGTACATTTTGTTTTATTGTTTTTAGTAGTGTATATGTTTTTGCTGGTGGTTTCAAGTTACATGTCAAAGGGTGTGAGCTAGGAGTGGGAGTTATCTTTAAGTGGACGCTGAATCGTGATCCAAGGGATGGTTCGATCTTAACCTTGATATTTGGCATTGAATTTATTGCCTGGGTTGGTATCCTTTATGACCAGAGTGGATTGTATTATTCTCTATTTACTTGAACATGTGAGGGAGTAGATAATGTTGATTAGAGGTTTTTTTTAGATGATGAATATGAGAATAAACTGTCTGTTACCTTTAATTTACTAACATATGGATCGCTATATTATGTCAGATACTAACACGAAATTCCAGCGTTGCCCATGGAAAAATTAATGAACACCTGATAGCATAAGAACAAAACATGTTCATTACTAAATGTTTTCTTACATAACACAACCAGGAGGGTGGAGTGGAAAAATTGTTAGACTGGCAGGTTGCATGATTAAATTTTGGCATGGGTGTCACACGCTGACATAACTGTGCTGGCCTGCATGCACTGTCGGACTAGTCAAGCTTTTTGTGTCACTATTATTAAAATATTTGAAAGTGGAAGTTTTGGTTCAAGATTCCAATATGGAATTTTCAAATGATTTCTTTCCACCCTAAACAATTTTTTTTTTCAACAAATGATTGTCTAGTTTAGTATTAAAGATACAAGGTAAATAATTAAAAAAAAAAAACTCTCCTGGAGGCTTGAAACTATTATCTTATTTCTTTGAATATGTTATTGACAGAAGTCAAAACTTAATTTAGAAAAGGTTAAAAAAACTCAAATCAGGGTTAACAATAAATGTTAACTTTAATATCGAAAATGGAAAAGTTTTCAAAAAAGTGAATAAAATTGAATATTGAGCATCACCAATTTATATGAACAGCTATCATACATTTTTATTGGAATAATTTAAAACAAAAATCAGTCAGATCTAATTGAAAAATAGCTAATCCAGCCAGTCATAGGACCAGTCAGGCCAGTTTTTTTTTGGGGGGGGGGGGCTCCTTTCTCATTAAAGGACCTTCCCCCACACTCCCTGAGGACCGTCAGATAGGCCAGTCAAAGCCATCTATTCAGGTTGTTTGCACACATAAACAATGTTACAGACAACCAAATTTATATTCATGATTTTATATATATATATATATATATATATATATATATATATATATATATATATATATATAGTTTCTTTTCTAAAAAAAAATCTTATGCAAATTCAAATATTTTTGTCATGAGTAGTAAATATTTAGTGAAAAAAAAGCCAAGTCTCAGCTTTCATTATTATGATTCCAGTTCCTTACCTACTTCGATGAGCAAAGGGGAACAGGTTGCGCCCCGAGGGGCAGACAAGCTGCCCCCTTCAGAAGCAGAAGATCTTCTGTATGCAGGCCTGGTGTTAGGCATTGCCATGGGGCTCGATCGCGTGGGTTGGATCCTGAAAAATAAAGTCAAAAACGGAAATGAGTATAAGTAAACTAAACGTGTAAAAAAATTTCTGATTTTTTCAATTTTATTCTTTTTACTGGAAGAAGTATTGCAACATTATTATTAATTTTGACTGGCTTTTACCTTCATCCTAACTTTTAGTTGCTTTTTATCACGACTTTGAATTGGACTGAAATCCTACGGCAACGATCAAACAGCGCAATCAGAAATAAAGAGTAAGATTCAAACTGAAACCCTCTCACCAGGAGGAGTCCAGTATACGTCTGGTTGCTTTTAACCATTCAGGCATCAGGTTTCACAGTTGATCAGGAACCTTTTATGCAACTAAAACTCAACTTCCTACAACAGATATTCAACACTTGTTGATGTTTACATTTGGATTTTTATTGTGGCTGCAGAATGACAGTCCAAATTAAAGTTGTGACAAAAAAGCGACTGAAACTTAGAATGATTGTAAAAACCAGTGAAAATCGAAAATAATAAGAAATTTTGCATTACAACAACTCAGGCTGTCAGTCTACAGCAATGAGTAAACATACTTCATCTCCTGCCTATTGTAGGGTTTTTGTAGCTCAGTCAGTAAGTGTAGCTGGTACAGATAACCGGGCTTCCCTGAGGCAAAAAGGATGTGAGTTTGGGTGTAACCAAGAGCTTATTCTTTAATTCTGACCCATGGGGTCAACTCAATGCAACAGAGTGACAGCTGTAGTAGTTAAGAAGATAAACAACTAAAATTAGGATGAAAGAAATTTTGTTTTTCAACTACAACTAAAGTTTTCTGGGTACAATTCGATGCGGCCAAGCTGATGTCAAGCAGCTAAAAACATTAGTTAAAGATAGTGGTTTTCACTTTTTTTGATGATAAAATCAGTAGCATTTACTTATTTATAAAGATATTTGTATAGATTTGACATTAATATGAAAATTAAACTTATTTATAATTAGAAACTATTCCTTGTAAATATTCCAGAGATGTCCAGCAATGTGCAATGAGGGAGTATTTTTCACCCATTCATGCTATAAGCCAGAGGTCCCCAACCTGGGGTCCACAAGGATATTATGGGAGGGGGAGCACAAGATAGTTCAGTAGGCAGACTTTTTAAAAGCCTGGGTTTCATAAGAAAGTTCATTCAAATAAAAAAGTTGGGAACTATCGTTATCTGTGGTCAAATATGATGACTATAGTATAATCTAAATGGTCAGCTCAACAAGGATTTAAGGAATCTTCCTCGCTGACACGGGGGGGAGGGATTTATTTACCAGCAGTTTCCAACCTGGGGTTCACTAAGGTATCACTGGGGGTCCATGAACTAGTAGGGGGAGGCAGACTTTTTAAAAGGCAGGGTTCCATAGGTGAATTCGTTTTAGATGAAAGGGGTCCTTGAAATGGCAATGAAAAGGTTGGAAAACCACTGCCATGTGCTGTTGAATATGATACCACGGACACGTGCGAGGAATAGAGGCGCATTGAAAGAGAAACGCACAATACGTTTTTAGAGTATGATTGAATGGACCCCACTCGGTGTGGGGGAAGAGGGAGCTTACGCAAGACTCTGTAAATCGTACATGTCTTCACCACTTATTTCTGAGGAGCATATGGGTGATTCTGGGTTCTGCGAGAGGAGGGCAGATGAGCTCGAAGATAACACTGTCGTGCACTGACTGTTCTGGTAGGTCTTGAATGAAAACTGAGGACCCATCCACAACCGACGGTGAGGTCCAGCATGGGTTAACATCTCCACCTGCGGAAAAAACGAAAACAAGACATCTCTTGTTATTTTAAACAAGCAAAAGAAGAAAAAAACATAAAGTGGATAAAAATCCAACTAGCATTCCAAGGAAAATTATGAATTACCACCACCCATATATGCTGTGTTGGGGGTCATCAAATAAAAAGTTGGAAAAGGGCCTGATCAATAAATAAATTCTTTATCTCGTTTTTCGTTGGGCTGTGATCACTAAAAAAGATCTGAATTAAAAAAGACAAAAAAGCTGGCACAAAATGACGACTAATTTAGCATAAACTTACATTGAATACTGAAACCACAATAAAATCCTGGGGAAGGGGGTTAATCAACAAGCAAAAAAAAACCCCAAAAAAAACATTTTCCCTATCAATTGAGTGAAGTGTGTGAGCAAAATTTCTGTTGTGGGTAGTGATGATTAAATAAAATGGAAAATATCCGGTCAATCTTCAATAGAAACTATCACATGGCTATCTTTTGGCAGCAAGTCATAGTGGGGATGATCAATTGAAAATTGCTGGTTGGGTTTTGGAAATGGTAGATATTACATTGAGATTTCAGAAAAATGAATAAGTATTTTGTAACTATTAGAGTACTCATAAATTCTAGGCCATTCATGTACATTTGTGGGGTAAAGGACCTAACCCTGTGTAGTGCCTAAAAGTAGGTCTAGCCTCTGCAACACTAAAAACCTTAGAATTTCAGAAACTCAGAACATCTATGGTCCAGAGGTTGGTGAGTTTGTAATGCTCAACTGTAATCTAAACATCAATATAATAGATTTTCAAGATGGAAGATTAACATGAGTATTGGGTACCACTGCAATTCATTCAGGCCCAGAACTGTCTATATTGAGCTAGTTGTCCCCTAATCATAACAACAGCATGTTGGAAAGTGTAATATTTTACATAGTTTTGGAAAAATTCAAATGCCTGCCTTATAAACCAGCATCTATGGTAATCAAAAGATTTTTTATTTCTTCATTTACCTGTGGCAGCCATCTTTCATCGGTATCTTCTTTACTGCTATGTTCGGACGAGAGACTGTCTCTGGAATCATGTCGGGTCACTTGGCACGGCTCAACATAGTCTAATGAGAGAAAAGCACATGACATTTTCAAGGTCTTCAATGGAAAAAATTCAAAGAAATATCAGAAGACAAATAAACATGGACACATCACAACAAAATAATGATAAAATCTATCAGTGAGGATGAAGTTATGAGATATTAGGTAGATATTAACTGAAATACTTGAATTCATTTTAGGTACAAACACAATTGACATAATAGCAAGTAGTAGTAGTTATAGCAATATTACCAGCAGACTTACAAACACACTTAGACGCACAAAGTTTAACAACCAATGGCCAATCAATGTTCATTACCAACTTTTTCTCTTTCACAGACAGACCCACAGATTGCAAATCATATTAAGGATTAGTATCCTTATAAAATGACGGGATTTTTTATATTTTAGAATAATTCCATTTTTTTCTTATTTTAGAATATTTCCATATTTAAAACATTGTTTTAAAATATATATATGTTATTTCATAAGGATTGATTTTTAAAATACTGTTCCAGAAATAAATTATCATAAAATTTTCATATAACTTTTTCAAACTTCATTTCAACTCAGTTGGTGCCTAAAAGGCAAATTGGAGCTAGTTTTTTGGGGGATGGGGGGATCTCAGTCAGACAATCAATGGAAAATAAATATGGTAGGATTGAAAGCTTACACAGGGCAACAGTTACAAAACATTTATGAATTCAATACTTCATTTTAGGAACTTGATATCTATTAAACCTGTCAAAATAGTAAAAAATTGTTTGATTTTATCTTTTCAATTCTGCTCACATAGGATCTTTAGCTGCTAAACTAACACACAGACACTAAGCTACAGCAGTCACTCACACTTTAGCTGCTGCCCACATTGTCATATAAGTCTTACTCTCTTCCTCTCTTTGATCAGCTTTAAAGAGACAAAGAGAGTTAGACTGATATTTCCACCATGGCTCATTGCTGTGAACAGACAAAGATACATACAAACAAATTTTCTGACACTGGTAATTATATGCATAGATTGTGCTAAGTCTCACCTGTCTGTAGGGTTGGTTGTTGGGTCAACACAGCCGTCGTACCCAAAATCAGAGGATTGTTATTAGCCATTGGGGGTAGTAGTTCAGGAGATGACTTTGACCTTTGAGAAGAAAAGGTAAAAATAATCAAGTGCCAAATTAAGACTAATATTCCTCTGTCGTTAATCAAGATGGGCAGCCAGGCTTCTTGATTAAATTAAGTTTTTTTTAATACTTAGTGTAAATAGCAACATAATTCATTATTATTAGAGGTTTCTGAGCCTTTAATAGCAATAAAGTCTATCCAAGAAGTTCCACTAATTTTTGAGTAAGATTTCAATTTAGGACATAATGCTGCTGATAATCTCAACAAAGTATTTGGTGTGAACACAACTAAAGTGCAAACTGTTCAACCTTGGTTTAGTAGCTTTAGGCCTAGAAATATAGATACAAATAATAGAATTTCAGGAAGGCTCAAACTTGTTCTTAATGATGAAGAATTATTAATAACAGAGGCCAATGACTCATGAATGATGGTTCAAGTACTCTCTGGAGACTTTGGGGCTTCAACAGCAACCATATCACAAATCATCATCTTCTCAAGCATTTTGAATTTCATATCAGTAATAAAAAGTTCAATAATATATATGTAGCTTGATCAGATCGGGAGGATACATAATTATTATTACATAATTCTATGGCCAGAGAGGGTCCAGTATATGCTTGGCTGCTTTTAACTGTAGGGCCACAGGGACTTCATAGTTGAAGCTGATTTTACACCATGAACTCAATTCCCTAATACACATCATATAATTTCAGGACCTGACCATTGTGAAAACTCAACTTACCTCTGCAAATGCCATTGGCACTGTCCGGTGACAACCAGTTCCAGGGGAGTGTCATCAGAGATTTTGTCTGCAGGGACTGATTTTGGTCTTGGTTCGAGATCATATTCTGTGAGAAAACCTTCTTGGCCCACAATAAATAATGAAGCGAAAGGTTTTTTGCCCTCTGAGAAACAAAACACAAGAAATCAAGAGGTTATGATGTTGAAAACTTTGAACTTTAGAAAAGGCATTAGATTTTTAGAGAGAATGGATTCTAGAATTTACTTCTTCATGAATGTTGGCAGAAAAAAAATAGCCAAAGCTGAAACACAGTGTTGCCAACTCAAAAAATATTTCTGTACTAGTTTGACTGCCAAAAAGTGCTGTATAAAAGAAAAAAAGAAGCCAACTAACACCAAAAAAGGTGCTAAAAATGGCCCTCCAATTATTGTAATTTTGCATAAATCTCAGGAACTCATATTTTATTTGTCAAAGTCAAAATTCTTTCAGAAGACGGAGATTTAACATCCACACTCTTTCGAATGGTTTAGATTTTTAGAGTGATTCTAATCAATCTAACCATATATTGAGCTAATGCGCAAATTTTTCCATTTATTTACATAAAAAAATCTTTAGGTGTCTTAGTGTTGATCTATACATAAATGACCTTATCATTTCTTACTGGTATATTCTAGTCTAACCATATGAGTTCATAAATTTTTCCTATTTATTTGTTTGTTTGTGCTAAAATGGGAAGATCTTACTGATTGATTTACCTTCTTATCATAACATAACAATAAAAATTATACCATAGAAATTCTCTAGACTTAAATCTGATCATCACATCTTAGAACAGCTTTTGCCAAGATGAGACTTAAAGAAAAACCTTAAAATTAGGATAATTGAATTATTAAAAAAAATTACCCAATAAAATAAGAATAGCTTCAGGCTCCATTGTGCTTATCTATACATAGATAACCCTATAATTTTTGATGGGTATATTCTAGTATCTATATTATTAGCTTAGCTCAGGGATATTTTCTCGAACAGGTTTCATGTTGAATCCTCTTTTCCAGACTCCTGTAATTATTTTAGATGTTTACAACCGCCACTAATTCTTTTCATCTTGTTGAGGCTTAAAAACACCATCAGATTCTTGACATTGATTGCTGGCACAATCTCTAATTATGCTATGTCATAATTAATCTAATTGTAGAATTGAACACTGTTAAACCAATCTTTTTGTTTTTCTCCCCAAATGGACTTTGACCAGCCATTCTCAAAGGGTCCTTAAGGGAGTGAATTTAGGTTGTGTAACAGGAAATAAGGCTATTAGATAAAAATAGAAGTTCTAGGGCTTAAGAGTAGTTGGTAAGATGGTGAATTACTGTATAACTAAAGTTCCGAATTTTCCTTACAAGTGCTGTCTGATGAAATTACCCATCAAAAAATAAGAATATAAGTCATGGTTGTAATATTTTGGCTGCTGAAATTCCAAGTCCATTGAGTTAACAGTATGGATGTACACAGTTGTTCAACCTTTATAGAAGCAACATTGGTTTAGATATTGGATATGAAAGGACGCCCACACTTATCTAATAGCGAGACAAGACCTTTAGGCTCTCATTTTACCCACTCTATTTAGAGGACTTGAAAATATAACAATGGTGAATGTTTTTGTCTTTGGGATATTGGGGATGTATGATGCAAGATGGAGTAAAACTGAGCAACTAAACGCATGAATTTTCCTTTTGAGTGCTGTTGAATAAAATTACTAGCATATACCCATAAAAAATGACGAAGTTATTTTTGTATGGATTGGCACGAACAAGCCTACAGCTATTTTGATATGCAATTCATTTTTTATAAATCAAGTATTCTAATTTTTAGTTTTTTTTAAAGGCTCAACTAAACATTAAACATTTCTTTCAATCACTTACACAATCTTTCTTCTTTTATTTTAGTTTCAAGTGACCAGTGTTTCTGTGACATATTCTTCATTACTATATCACAACTGCTTATCTCATTTTATTACAACCCTATAATTGTTTTTATTAGCTCTGTTAATCTATTTCATACAGACCAATCTATTATAACTTTGAGACTATAATAAAACTCAGGCAAGACGTAATACCATAGAATTATACAATTAAACATGCGTATTTGCATATACGGCTTTTACATGAGTAGATTTCAAATTTAGTTACAGCTTTTTGTAATCCTGTTTGATTATTAGAAATTACTCTTTGTTGCAACATACTTGAATTTGCCGAAAGTCAGGAATGACCATGAAAAGGTTGGGAACCACTAGGTTGGAACATGTTAATTTCAATGATATTGATATTTGATGGATGAGAAATTAATGTACACTAGTCATCACAGTCAATAATTGATCAACCATTGCGTCAAAATCCAAAGTCACGTAAAATAATTCCACTGAAGAATAAATATGGTTAGAATAAATTCTATTCATGACGTCGCTTGCATTTTCTACTCAAAAAGGTCGAAAATAGAGTGAAAAAAAAACAAACATCTAGAAACTTCTAAACTTTGGGGTATTAATAAACCTGCAGAATAAGACTAAAAAATAGGTAAAAAAAGTTGTTTTTTTTTTCCAAAAATTCAAAAAAACAGTTTTAGAAGCAAGCTAGCGGATCGCTGATGCCAATTTTCAAGTCTATGGACAAAACAGTGCGGCCAGGAGTGCTGTGACACACAAGCAAATAAATACACACACACACACACAAAGGATACAACGAATTTTTTGTCATCTTTGAGGGCTACGGTTGTTCGATTGAACAAATCATTTTTGTAAAGAAAGCAAAACTTTGCACTGACTGACCTCGCCTCTCTACAGGAACAGGAGGAGTGAATCCAACACAGCACCTTGGACTGGCAAAACAAGCAACGGCCGATACGGGTTGGTCAGTGACTGGCATTCCCGACTGGGACGTAGGGGTTGTGCCCCTGGCCCCACCAGTGACCGTTGTCGTAATCCCCGAGAGACTGGCAGTTGGCTGTTTCACCTGCGCAAGAGGGTAGATTGGTATCGGATGCGGGTACGGTGGCAGACGTGGGTTCCCAAAGTTATTAGTCAGGGCATTTTGGCGGGTGTAAGTGGGATACAACTCTTGGATACCCACTGAAAAAGAGAATAAATAAAAAACAAATGAAATGATATTATTGATGTTTTTTTTCCATAAAACATTTCAGGATAGAGCGAATATTTCTCTGGTACCCTATTTCCAAACATACACTTGGCCGACCAGAAAAATACAATAACACCATTTTGATTGTGATTTGTTGAGTAGACAGAATTAATAACAACCGTAAACGCTACCCCGGATAAGGAAAACCTTAATATTAATGAGCTTCCCCCACGTGATTGAATCTTAGAATGATAATTTCCTTACAAGAATCAGACACACTTTGCATTCCTACCCATTTTGATGGAACATCTTGACGAAATGCCAATTGAACCTGGAATTTTTTGTTTCATTGAAAAATAAACTCAAACTTTGACCCCTGAAAAGGTTAAAAAAAAAAAAATCATTGATGGCTTTCACTACAAAACATAGGAAAAGGCAAATATCATAATGGTCAGACTGGGGCACAATGAGACGATGAATTAGACAACCCCATTTTCTCAAATTCTGTTGTCTGGGAAGTGCTGCCATCTTGGGTCGATATGTACCATTGCACAGCTTTTCCAAAATGGCAGCTTTTTCCAGCGTACAGTTTCTGAGAAAATGCAGTCCCACACCAGGACCATTTGAAGTCAGTATGGGCCTGTGACATACATTATAAGAGACCTCAAATTAAGAAATTGGACACGAATATCAAAACATAATTTTTTGACTTGTGAAGTAATTATATTTTCTTCACTCTCTACATGGTCAGATAAGACAAATATGTCCGACATTTCAGTAATTGCATAACTTGGTTCTCATTTTGATCAGTGGCTATGACTTCAGTTTCTACTCCCTTTGTACTTATGTGTCATACATAGATTATATATAAATTGCACTCTTATTGAACTTAAACATCCAGTTGTTCAAAGAGGTCGAAGGCAGTATAGTACTCTTGTAAAAGAGTAAAAGCAAAATCACTGAATCAGAATTGATAGCTTGCAAGCATTTAGCATGGGGGGGGGGGGGGCTTGAAATTGCATAGTTAAACAGGCACTGGGTAACAGAAAGTAAAACCTTGTACCAGGGAGATGAGGTGATCGCTTCATTAACAATGGCAATTAGTGTAAAAGAAATACTTACTAATCAAAGTTATCATTAAGTAATCAATCAAAATGAAATGGTCTTTACTTCCTCAAAACAAGATGAGGTGTAGGATGGAATAATTATGCTGGAGACAATTGTGGTCCCTGAAATTAAGGTTGCCCTTTTTTTTGTGACCTTTAATGAATGGGAAGACCATTTTAAGACTAGGCAGATCATACAGTGTCAAGTCTTGAGTAGGCCACTTCTTGTGGCATTGGTACAGCTGAGAAAAAGTATGGGGGATGGAAATACACATTGTGAAACCGAGGATATAACTCATTTTATACACCTGCAGGAACAACAAAGCAAGCACAAAGAATAAAATTATATATCGTTTATTCTATGAGTAGAAAGAGAGAAAACCATTCCTTTTAAAACATGAAATGTTACTGGAGCGAATATATCACAAGCTTAGGCAAGGGTGGATGTTGTTCTGTTACTTTCCATCTCCCCTCTCTGTATCTCTTCTACTTGTCTAAAGGCAAGGTTGCCAAAATAAGTATCATTACTTTTTTCTTTGTCCTTTTAGTATTGATTTAGACTTCCCATTCATAAGAGGCCACCACAGACTGCAGCATTATTGTTTCATCCAACACTTGTTTTTTGTTACAGAAATGGAAAACATTTTCAAAGTTTGATGAATATAGTAATACAGATTCTCTTTCTTATTAACTGGGTAGATACGACTCTCTCACTATCTCTGTCTCTCTTCTTCCAGTCTCAGGACATCTGCCAAATAAATAGTGTTTCCCTTTTTTTTGTCCTGTTAGTCTCAATTCACTCATACCATTTTACAGGGGGTAATGACATATTCACACATTAATGTCCTATCCAATTCTCATCTTGTTTCATATACCTTACAAGCAAGATTCTTTTCCAAATTAACAAGAAAAACACCCAAAAACCCAATAAAAACTCACCCGTAGAACTTGGGCTTCCTGAGAGAACCGGACTGTGTCGTCCAGTGGTGGTGCGTTCAATCTCATCCAGGCCAGCACTTCTGTGGAATCGGCTCATCCTGTTTACAACTCGAGGATTACAGTGCGTACGGATACTTACGGGACCTTAAACAAGGCAGAAAGAAAATGACATGATGTTAGCAGGTGTCTTCTACGTGGATGTTACAAGCCATTTCAAGTGGGTGATAGTTTGTTTTGAAGAAAACTAAGGTGGGAGGTAGCATGTTTCATTTCTCCGGCTCTTGAATTCATACTAAGAAAATGGAACGTCAATTTCAAGGGAAATAACTTTATATTAAAACTATCTTCCTTTGACCACTTGGTGAATATTTAAATCATTTTTCATCCATTTCACAGAAGAGTAACAAGCTGTTTAAGAAATAAGGAGTTAAGATATGTCAAAAAGGTTGTATACCCATTCTAGAAGTGTGTTGCCATTTTAGATATCTTTTCCATTCAATTTTTGGAGTTAGGGATTCCAGTGTTGCTAATCTGGGAGTGACTTCTCAGAAAAAACTAAGAGAAAAATCTGCATTGGCAACGCAGTTCTAGAAACTTGGAGTGAAAGATTCAGTATTTTTTTCAATAATAGGATTGCAAATAATTCTGTTGTTATCTCAGCATAATACCGCTTAAATGCTCCAACTTGGAAAATGGAAAAAAATTCATAGTCCAATCAGGTCTGCGGAATTTCAGTAATCAATTCAAGTATGAATAGGAAAAGAAAGTCGGTCCAAGACAAATAACTCCAGGTCTATTTACTGCTAATTACAACTCTTTTTAAAAAGATAAAAACAATATGCAAGTAATTTTGAATAAGCAAATAATTACAATATAAATTCTAGAGGAAGTGACATAACAGTGGCTTTTTAGAAAGTTCTTCATACAAGAGAGTCTAAAATCAATTTGGGTAATCTTTGGTTATTTGGTCTTTGATAGCACAAAGAGTACCAAAAGTTATCCCTTTTGATGACTAAAAATGGCAAGATTTTTCTTTTCCAGATAATTTTATGGCTAAAAATCCTAATCCCAAATGTTTGTATGAATTTTGGAGCGTTCACAATATTTTTTAGACATTTAGCTGGAAATGAAAGAATGAAAACGTAGCCATCAAGGGGGATAACTTTTGCAATCTTCATGCTATTGTATTTTATGACTTAATAACCAATGATTACCTCAATGTTTGTCTTAAATGCGTACCTCCATAACTTGTGATGGGAAAGACGTGTGTCGTTCCCCTGTGTGTACTGACAGAAACCCAACGGCTGTCAAGAGAAAAAGCCATGTCAACCACCTGGAAAAAACAAACAGAATTTAGAAAAATGTTTTTTTATGTCTATCATTTCTACTTTTTTCCATATAGGGTTAGTCTGCTCCTTTCTCCTCTATACATGATCAATTATACCTGATTTTCAAATCGCATCTGGGATTACAACTTTCTAATGTTCCGCAAGCCTTATTTTGCTTTTTGACATTCCCACTGAGTTCCTGAATGTGACTGACACTTGAAGAGGGTCAGAGGCTAAAATGGCCAAGATGTTGGAATAAGAACAAGTCAGGTTAGTCATTCAATAGAAACAGTCATGTGATCAATGTCTTTTGGCAGAATGAGTCATTGGGGTTGATCAATTAAAAATTGGAAAAAAACAAGGATCAAGGAATAAATTACTTTTTTTGCTCTTTGTTGGAGGGTGATCTCTGAGAAAAAGTTCGAATTTTCAAAAAAACATGAGTAAATGTTGTTGGACACCAACTGGAGGATCAATTTAGCATAACTTTACATTGTAAATTGAATTTCCATCACTAAAAACTAGGGGAGGAGGCTGTTTTTGTTTTTGTTTTTTACATAAGGAGTAAATATCTAATTTTTCAACTATTTATGCACAATGCATACATGGCCGGCAAGTCTCACTTCATAACTGAAGAAACCTATAAATACAATTTTCGTAACAGTTACTTTAATAAGTACACTAAGCAGTTGTTTTGGAAAATATTCATTAACCATCTTGGAAATACTGTTAAACTTTCTTACAGAGATCGAAGATAGAAATGGTCAACCTCTTCTTTAGCCCCAACTGTCTTGATGTAAAATTTTAATTTTGTAAATGGGCTGGATGGACAGAAAGCAGGACCAACTAACAGAAACATTGCTTATTATATTGTAGAATCAACAAAGATTGAATTTTTCTCTCTTCTTTCAAAATGCTGCCTTCACCGATTTCTCCCATGATGCATAGCTCTTATACTTTAGTGAAGGTAACCATTGCTTATCTGATACTTCTTAAGGGGTTGCCTTACAACACAGGCCTTAGAATAAAAGGATCACTTCATCTTCTTCAATTCTTTTTACCTCAGTTTCCTCTCTTTTCAAAATGTTGCTATCCTTTTCACTCTCCCTCACTACTTCTTGATCCATATACAGGTGTGCTAAAGTTGCAAGTTGATTAAAAATAATCGTAGTTTTTTTCTGTTTTAATATCCTTTGTTTTCCCCCTTCTCACATACATAAAGGAACCCTTAGGAATTCATAATGGAAAAGTACATAGAATTTTACTTTGATCACCATCAGTCATGATTTTAACCCAGACAGCATATTTGATTGAGCCCCACAATTGTTAGATTTAACTGCTCCCGGCTTTTTTCCTCAGGGTTATTTGAAGGATAAGAGCTATGTTAACAGGCCAAGGACTGTCAAAGAGCTGAAAAAACAACATTTTAAGAAGGAATGTGGCCATCGAGGAGACATCCTTCGAAATTTCATGCAGAACATTATTGAAGGAGCAAGAATTTGTAAAGTTGAAAATGGCAGGCATTTGAAAGAAACAATTTCTTGTACATAAGATAATTAAATTTTCTCTCGTTTATATATTCTATTTGTTAAAAACTATTTCTTTAAATTATCAAAACTAAAGATATGAATGTTTTAAGCACCTTAGCAAATTCTGCGCACCACCCTGTATACAATTGAGAACAGCCCAACTAAATCAAGCATAGTCAATGGAGCTAGGGAAAGATTTCAAATTTAAAAGTTTTAGGATTTTTTGAAAAATGATTTTTATGTGGGGGTCTGTCTTCGTGCTCAAAACAACAATAAAAATCATCTGATTTCCATCTATTTCTTTATAATACTAAAAGTCCTATTTGGCCGACCGAATTTGGCATGCATATTCAATGGACCTAGAGGGAGGTTTTAAAGTAAAAGGTTTTTTTAATTCTTACAAAAAAAAAAAAAAAAAAGCCTATTTCATTTAAAAATCATTCATTTGAATTAAAAGTGATTCAAGAGTTTCTGATAATGATGATCTTTCAAAAAAGGCGTGATTGAAAATATAAGATAAGATATTGTGGATTTGAACTAAGGTAGGAACAAGCAGAATAATATCATAGATTTTAAGCGGTCAAAAAATTGAATCTCCCAAAGGGATTAGCTGTAAATCCTGGCGTACATGCAGCTTTTTAGCAAGTTATGAATATTTCGTAATAATCAGAAGTGACTCGCCTCTACTATGTCGAGACTGACAGTAGATGTCACAGCTTTTTTACTACTACTTAGACATTAAGATAGTTACTAGAGAATGGTTTATCTAAATGCTATCAGATCAAAAAATTAGGGTTTCAACAGGAACTAGCTTAAAATCCTGATCTACGGGTGGATTTTCAGCTATCAATCCCATCATGCATGGCACACTACCTCACCACACTCGAGAGATGTCATACAGATACTGGAGAGTGTGGTGAAGTAGTGGGCAGTGCATGATGGGATTGCTAGCTGAAAACCCACCCGTAGATCGGAGTTTCTCTCCTCAGGGAATTTGTGAGTATTGAAATAGAATTGGTTTTGAGTTCAAGGAAAAATGGACTTCAGGAATTTTGTCTGGATCACTTTTGAAAGAAGGCCGCCATATTCTGGTCAACTGTGACTTCATTTACAGGAAGAATAAGTCATTTAATACTGGAGTTATACATTGATTTTTACAGATCAATACAGCAACGATCAGTTGGCACTAAAATAATGAAGGGTTCAAAACGAAGTTTTTAAGGTAACAGAAATTCCAAGTAAAAATATATAATGAAATTTGTTACAGTTGACCTTTAAATGGTATTTTATACACATTTTGTTCTTTGCTTCCTTTGTATGTGTGTTATGCATCCATTATCTCTCCAATATCTATCCGACATCTCTCGAGTGTTACTAAATAGCACGGGCCTCAGCCTCATGAACCGTAATCGATACTTACCTTTGCTGTGGTGTCCCCCCTGTGGAGGGTGTACAAGTGATGCACAGCCCCCAGGGACGAGCCGCAAGGATGAGTCATGAGACGAAACACGTGGAAGTTGTGTCCCAGTTTACAGGCTGTTAAAAGTAAGGTGCCACTCGGGTCAAAGGCCATGGCTGCCACCGGTTCGTTAGCATGGGCATGGAAATGAGCTAGGAGCCCATCGCAGTCAGAATCTTCAGAGACTGAAAACTAGACAGAAAAAAACAAAACAAAACAGGTCTGGTTAATCACTCAATAGAAACTGTCACATGACCAACATCTTTTGGCAGCAACCAATGTCGAGAGTGATAAATTATTTTGATTTTAATGTATCTTTATTCTGAATGTATTCCTTTTTCATTGTGTAGCTAATTAATTGTATATTCCAAACATTTATTTCTGGTTGTCAATCTTGGGAGGGTAGATAAATATTTATTCACGATTATCACATTCCATTTGCAATAGGAATTATTATTAAGAAATATTTGTACCTGGATTTAAACAAATTGTTTTGAATCAAAATCTCTCTAGAATTATCCTATAATGGTTTGAATTGATTCTTCATCTTTAGTAACACAACAAGATTTACTTTTCTCGATCAGTTACGAGACATTACAAAACAAAAATATCATTCTGGCATTTGTGGTCCCAATTTTTTGCGAGCGGTCACTTTTAAAAAAAAATTGTGACCAATTTTTTGTACTTTCAATCCATAAGACTTTCCTCTCATGAGGGAATTTATCAGTTTTGAAAAAATTTGATTTTGAGTTCAAGGAAAAATCAACTTCAGGAATGTTGTCTGCATCACTTTTGAAAAAAAGCTGCCATATTTGGTCAACTGTTACATCACACGCACAGGAACAATAAGTCATCAAATACTGAATTAGATATTAATTTTTACAGATCAATACTGCAGAGATCGGTTGGCATCAAAATGATGAAAGATTCAAGGCAAGGTTTTCAGGTAACAGAGAAATATAATTTAAAGTAAAAACATACACTGAAATTTGTTTCAGTTGATCTTTAAATGGTAATTTATAAAAATTTTGTACTTGAAATGGAAAGAAAGCTATAACAGGCACACAATCTCTCATCTGATTCCTGAATACCAAAAACCAAACATTTTTCCATGGATGTGGTCTGCATTCCAGAGATCTTTCCCGCCTGGTGGAAAATTAGACTTGACGCAAACTAAGAAAGCCTTGTGGAGCAAAATAGAAGTTCTTATTTTGAGATGGCCTCAGCTCATTCCACGCCACCCTGTTGTGTCTCAGTGCTAGTACATCATACATCTAACTGCTGTTCCTTTTACTTATTTTTCGGTAATTTCTTCCTTTGAAGACTGTTTGAATTTTGAAAGGGAGCTGCAGATTTAGCAGTGAGCGTGAGGAGCAGAAAAAGAAGTGTCACTATCGATTTAGATATCGATGACATTCCGAATTCAAAAAGTTTCAGATAAGAGACAGTGTGCCATACCTGAAATTCATTAAAATCAAAATCACTTACGTGTTCACCTCGGACACCAAGGACGTCAATCACAGTCACAATTCCTGGTCTCAGACCGTTGTCCAAGACAAATGGGGAATCAGCCTTTTTGGTATTATGCGGCGTAGGAGTTTTCCCGGTCACACTGCTGACCATAGCTTCCCCAAACATCGTCAAACCTTTGGTGATGCTCTGGGAGAAAAAAAAAGAAAAAGGAATTTAATATTTAAAACAAGTAGCATTCCAAGGGAAATTATGAATCACCATCACCCATACATGCTCTGTTGAGGATGATCGATTGATAAATTGGAAATAGGAGTGATCAATTAATACGTTGGAAAAAGGGGCGATCAATGAATCAGTTACTTCTCTCGCGTTTTGTTGGGCTGTGATCATTGAAAAAGGTCAGAATTTAACAAAGAAAAAACAAAAAAACAAGAGGGCACAAACTAGTGCTCAATTTAGCATAAACTTACATAGCATGTTGAGCCCCCTATTGAAAACCCATTTCATGGGGAATTTTCAATAACAACAAAAAACAAAAAAACAAAAACAAAAAAAAAACATTTTTCCTACTAGTGAGTGAACAAAATTTCAAGTCTCTATTTTGAATGGTAAGGACTATGAAAAGTCCGCACAGATAGATATATACGTTTAAATGTCAAAACACATGGATAACCTAAACCCAGCAACACTGTTTAAACCGGTCTGTTGTGGGTAGCATTGATTAAAAAGTGAGAAGAATTAGGAAGCACTCAGAGAGTGAATACTTCTACTGATGCCATTGTCATAATAGCTAAAACACAGTGAAGGTAATAGTAAAGACTTCCTGGATCCGTCCAAAAATTCAATCATCTCTTCCTTAGTCTATGGTGTACACTTCCAGAAAAAATTCATTGAAATTCATTGAAAACTTCTGGAGATATTGTGAGGAAATATCAAATCTCTCAATTAGCGTCTAGTTGGGGATGATCAATTGAAAAAGAGGTGATCAATAAATAAATCCTCTTGTCTTTTGTTGAATCGGCAAAAAAAAAAGAAGGCATGATTGCTGCCAAGTACAAACTAAGGAACCAATTTAGCATAAATTTACATTATAAATTGACCCCCAACACACACACACACACACTGAAAGCCTATTTTGGAGATGAATTTTCAAAAAATGAAAAGAAAAAAAAATCTTTTTCAAAACATAACAAGAAGTATATATTTATATTTTCAGCCCTCTAGCTGTACTCATATGGCCTGAATGTGGAACACATATGTAGATGGATAGCCAGTCAAACTCATCAGAAGGAACCTTTGTTGACAGTTTTGAGTGATGGTCTTCAACATAATTCAGGGTACAAGCAAAAACAAAAATCGGGTTGAGGGGTGAGAATTGTTTTATTACCTTAGCAGCATTGATGACCGTGGCCGCATAAGACTGTGATCCGTCTCCAGACATGCCTCCACACGACTGGTGGACAGAAACAAGCTGAAATGGAAAAAAGACGGTTTCAAAACAAAGAATCGCACAGGGGTCCCTAATCAATCTTTAGCACTCTGCATTAGTTTCCAAGGGTGCCAAGATTTTGTGCACTCATTAACTTTGAAAGCCCGTTGCTTGCGTGCCTTTATCAAGTACGACTGAAATGAACATGGAATTTACAAAACACGGCCGGAAAATTCAAAAGTTATCTGCAGTGGCAGGAAAAACTTTTTGCTTGGCAAACAAAGTCAGTTACTGAGCACTAAAAATGAAAGAGATGGAACAAGTAAATGTCCGAAAAAATATTAAATCCTTCATGTCCTTGTGACATACATATATATCCAGAAGTTTCTATGACTCCTGGGACATATATGTCCCATATATCTCTTTTAGAAATCTATTGGGATGTCTGCGTAATGAAAAATTGTCTCCGCCAATCCTAGGGCATAACATTCAGGCATTTTGCTGTCTACTACACTTTTATGTATGGTCCACTCGGATAGTGTAATGATTAGCATGACCTTCTCACACGCAGAAGGTTCTGGATTCGATTCCCCATATGAGCCAAGAGTGTGGAAAATGTCCCGTTGCATTCAGCAGACAATTGAGTTCACTCTAAGCTGTGTGATTAGAGTGGAAGTATCCCTTTGGTGGACTTGACATTCTGTCAAGAGGGTGATCATAAAAACTTGCAGGGACAAAGTCCTGGTCTCGACCAGACTTGAGACTTGCAAAGATCACTAAGCTGACACATGCAACAGAAACCGGGATTTTGTCACCGGTCATCATAATCGGTGTTGTCTCTTAGGAGACAAGATACCAAACTTTTACTTCACCTCATACTTCTATGCATGCCTAGACTGCAAAACCAATTAAGATGAGCCTTTACAGGCATATATGACATGATACTACAAATGTTATAGGCTTAAAAAACAACAAACCAAAAAAAAAAACATGATCCCCGCCTTTTCATAAAAATCAAATTAACATGAATCTTACAGAACATCTAATTGTTAAGATTGAGGGGAGATAACTCATATTGCAACAACAAATTCTTGCCTGCTCCATAACGTATTATATTTTGTAAACAAACCAAGCGACACTTGGAGCCATTGCGTTCAACCCTCTTGAATTCCATGTCTTTCTAGTACAGTTTGCATCAGTTTTTCAAACAAAGTTTTTCTTTTTGTGGGGTGGGAAATTGCCAATTTCATATCAACTTGAAAATGATAGCAAGCAAAAGCCAAGGACTCACTCTTTTGTCAGCATACGCCAACCATCTGGGGCCTAGGACAACAGGATTCACATTGGGACCTGGACAAGGGTAACAATCTAAAAAGACGAAAAAGAAAAAGAAATACTTGAAAAACAGGTTTGAAAATTGAAGAATCTATATTACTCACAAGACTTGGTGCTTCCGAACACAACTTTTTCAGCCACTAAACCAAATTTTAAAAAACAAATTTTTTTTCTCCTACTCACTGAGGAGAGTGTGTACAAAACTTTGAGTTTCTTCTTCATACAGTTAGGGCTGAGGAGAGTAGAGGAGAAAAAAAAAGAATCATTGTACAGATTGAAAAAAAAAAAAGCAATAAATTCCATTGAAAAGAATCTGTTTAGTGACACCAGATGATTCAATCTGGTGTCCACAGCTTTTCATTTTTCTCTCTTTCATTGATTGATGACGTAGGAATAAAATCTCTCTCTTTTTCCTTTCTCTCTCTATCCATCATTTTCAACATTTCAGTCTTAACCGAAAGTCTGAAATTGTTGTCGTGGTTGATTTAGGAAAAGAAAGTGAACTCAGTTGGAGTTGGACAAAAATTTCAAGAACTGCTCAATCGAGTCTGTCCTTCCATAAATGTAATTACCTGTGGCCCTATTCCATGAACATGAATCTGACACAGGGCTGCCACGGAGTTTTTAGCAAATGGATCAAATTGTTTATAAAAGAACCACATAAAAAAATCTCACAAAATGCTAAAAAATTGAAACAAATTAATCAACCTTAACCCATATATGCCTCTAGGCCTCTACCCTCGAAAAAAAAATTCTATACAAAATATATGAATATATATATGAAAGACAGTGGATTAAAATACAGATAATCATTCTCAGGATGATAAGAAACAAGCTTTCTAGGGGGTTTTCTACAAATAGATTAGCCTTACCATACTAAAATACTTTCATTTACCCCAGATTCCTGATTATACCAAAATTGGTTGAAAAATATGATTATAAACATGAATGGGATAACACAAATACTAAAAACTGTTTCATTTCCAACTGTAATACTACAACTTAGCCTCATACAAACTGTTTTGAAAAGTATCAGTAGAAAAATGAAACTTGTGATGTTAGGCTAAAACCAGACATTGCCAACCTTTTTTTCTCCTCTGTATACCTTGGGTATTCTGACAAGGTTGTTACACTCTGCAGCAGTGTACACAATGGTTGTACTCTCAGGACCCTATGAACTCCTTGAAAAGTAGTAATGTACCTTCTGGAGTACATGTACCTCAGGTTGGAATCCTCTGGTTCGGACTCTGGTCCCAAGCATAGAAGTGATGTGATATTTTCCTGGTCACTTACACCTTCTGAACTTGAGAGTCTGATGTTAACAATACAGCCTTTATAGACTGAACTATAAAGTATACTTAACATTTCCTTATAATAATACAATGCACTAATATGCTTGGTTTTATATTGTCTAAACGCATAATTTTTATATCAGAACTTTCACTAATCTTTCTTTGTGGTATTGATACTACGATTATTATGATAAAATTGATATGTTAAAAGCTTTAAGTATTTTTGCCAACACATTGCCTTGTTGCAAGAGGTCCACGGCTCACCCTGTGAACTGAGTCTCCTGTGCTAATGACAAAATATTCAGAATGTCATATAGCAGATCTGGAATCAACACTCTTGAATTATGTCATATCAAGTGTAAAGAGGATTCTTCTCAAAATAGCTTGCACTGGAATTTTCATTTTTGGATCAGACTACTTATAGGTGGGGGGGGGGGAACAACTTCACAGAAGAATATAACCAGGAATTAACACCACAGAATTTAAGGGATCAACTTTAGACTTGGCACACATAATAGATAATGATTAAATACAAGTATGACAGCCATTTGCAATTCTTTTTCTTCATTCTGTGATAAATTAGGAAAAGATAGAAGAAAAGCTTACTTGTGACCCAAAACAATTGTCGGAACTGACAGGCTTCAAACACAGCCATCTTCTCTGCAAACACTGTAATAACAACCCTGAAAAGAAAAGAAAATGTAGGGGATAATAAAGGAAGAAAAACCCTTGCCTACATAAAAAGGTAGTTTGCAAGTCACTAATTTCCAAACATCAAAATGCTTAACTTGCCAGCTCGTTACCTTTTCAATTGAGAGAGATTTTTCCGTTGTGCAATAGATTTATGCATACACTCCTGTTTGTTCGCACAATATCTCCAAAAGTTCTCAACAAATTCCAATTAAATTAGGTTGATGAGTGGGCTACACACACAGGAAGAAGTGATTGAATTTAGTAACAGATCCTGGAATATCTTTTTGATTGAAAGATATTTTCCAACTTAGGGTATTTGAGCAGTCCCCCCCCCCCAGTATCAACAGTGTTTCAATACCCCAGGGTACTAATGAAGGACTACACAGTAAAGAGGATCTAATCTTATGCACCAATTACCTCCTACTAGTGTCTTCATTTTGGTTATTATAGTCACAATGTTTCAGCTGTTATACCCTTCTTCTTTATGGTAGTCGGTAACCGCCAGGGAATTTCAAATCAAACGAACCCTTTATTCAATCCATTGATTGTTCTTATTCTGCTGTCTATGCCAGATGATATATCGTATCTATTGATTGTTCCAAATCGATTTGTCTTACCTGCAGACTGAGAAGCATGCAACGTGCACATGAAAGAATCATGCTCAATATAGACAGCACAAGATATCAAAGAGGAAACAGGAGTCCGAGACATCATAGAATCCACAAGAAAACTCAAATGGCAATGGGCTGGTCATGTTGCAAGAATGGCAGACAACTGATGGACATCACGACTCATGACATGGATCCCCAGAGATCACATGTGCAACCGAGGCTGGCAAAGTACTACATGGAGAGACGAAATGAACAAATTCAGAAAGTGTTGGCTCAGCAATGCCCACAATAGAGAAGTGTGGCAAATCCTTAGGAAGGTCAATGTTTAACAACGGTTGTTAAAAGACTGATGATGATTGGACATATGGCTTGGTCCAGTGGATCCCAACTGGGTGAAGCGAGGAGTATTTAGATGGTCCAAAGATTGATAAGGCTATTAGGTAAAAATGGAAGTTGTGTTGTATATTCTTGGCTTAGGGGTAGTCAGGATGTGTGGTGAAAGATGGAGTATATCTGTCCCAAGGTCTGAATTTTTCCTGTTCCTTTGTTTGTTAATTTTAATTATTTTGAATTTTATAGTGTTAGCTTTTTGTCGTTGTATTTAATTTGTTTTATCAACTCCAATAAAATTTCAAATTTTCGTGAACAACTGCAACGTTCGCTTCCCAGAATTGATTTGAAGTTAAGGAAGGAAAACTAGTAATCTTATTAACAAAAATGGACAAGGACCTTGAAAAGGTTAGGAATCATTGGTTTAGTTTATAAAAGCATTTGTTGAGTGCAATCTGCCTGATGATTGTGATTTCAATCCCCAAGTCAGGTAAGAAAAAGAAAAAAAAAGCCCAATTTTGGTTCAGAGGAAGAGGCAGACAAGCAACATCATAAAGACAGAATTGGTTTCAAGAGAAAATTTCTAACTGTTCCATATTTTGTTCAACAGGTTGAATTCTGCAGGTGACTTTTATATCCTGCATGTAGTTTGAGGTCAAGGTCATTAGTGTTACTAATGAAACACTTATGATCTCTTATTTACCAGAATCCCGATGAGACACAAGGTCAGTTTAATGTGAGGATACTGTACACACACACACACAGAGACACACACAGAGGTGTTAGCAAAAAAAATTGCCAAGACTTAAACTCTGCTGCTAATTCAAAAAATATTTGTGCTAGTTAGACAGTCAAAAAGTATTGAAAATGCTAAATGAAAAAAATAGCTCCAAAACTGGCCAAAATGTTCAAGCACTTCTACATTAATTTCGCCATATTCACACCATCAAACTTTGATTTGTCAAAGATGGAATTCTGTCTGAAGACAGAGTTTTAACATCCTAGCATACATAAACATGTAGGACAGGACTCCTAAAAAATTCACTTAGTCCTCACAACACGTGTTGTAAGGACATGAGACCGCTGGTCTTGACGTCTCAGAATGAATCCTGATCCCCTAGGACTTGACCACACAGAATGGTGCCATGACTGAGGAGGCTAAACCCCAATTGGCTATGGTACCACATCTGCATTGTTTTGGTCAAAAATGGTCAGAGCTCTACTTGAAAGTATGACAAGAACACTAAAGACCTTGACCACAAGCTGAAATACTAGATTCAAATAGGAATAGGCAAAGAAATAATGATAAAAAATATAAAATGCATGCATGCTAATTTCATTAGTTTTCACCTCCATGAGTGAGCGAGCCAGACTCTCCTTTTCCCAATTGTATTCAATTCTACAACAACCAGAAAGAGGCGAGGGGAGCCCCGTAAACATTCAAGTTTTCCTTTTTTTTCTAACAACAACCTATTTTTGTAATAAATTTCATTCCATATTTTCTAAAATTCAATTTACAATCTTATTTTTCCTTTTTTATGTCCTGACAAATTTTGTTACATTCAAACTATGATTAGAGAAAAGTTTTGTAGAAAAAATCTCAACTGATATCACCCTATACAAAAAGTCATGTATTTATCGTCTGGGCTAGAAATACGTCATATGATTATTTTTCTACACAAACAATTATTGATCTTTCTTCATGATACAATCACCTACTACATTGGCTCTCTATCCATGAATGAATAACACCATCATTTTCTTATGGGTATATTCTGGTAAATAAATAAAACATAGTATTGAACTAAATGAGTTCAATTTTTAGCTCAATTCAAAACTGATTCACTTGTTGTTGTTATTTGAGCAGGGAAATTTTTCAAACAGAGTTGAGATTTAAAACTGTAAATAAAAGGTCTAAAAATGAAATTTTCAAAAATATATATATATATAAAGTTTACCTGGTATTGGCTTCAACGTTTTGAATGGGTAGAGTCTTGAAGGATAAACTATGGACCTCTTCTCCAGTTTTCAAGGATACAAGTCTTGCAGAGCTATAAGACTGGCTAGAACTGGAGACAAAAAGAAATCAAAAGTTAATATGAGACACATTCGTTGGGCACACAGCATGTCTTTAATCTTTCCTGATTCAGTCAGAAACACACACACACACACACACACAAATAACACTGGGGCCAGGCTCAGGATTTTTGCGCATTGTCTATAAACTGGTACTTCATAGCAGAGTTGAAATAACTGTTGTGTGAGCAAATACACCATATATATTCAAATATTTCAAACTGACTCATATTTATTTCTCTCAAAAGGATGTAAAATTAAAAGACCAAATACTGTATATTTCAGCAGATAAAGCAATCTCATAAATAAGACGAGATCCATTTTTCAATCTGAATTCCATGGTTTTAGCTCAATGTTAAGTCACTGCTTTCTTTATTCCGCCAATAGAATTTTGGGGGAAGTTATTTTTTGATACTTCAAATGTCGTTTTATCTTACAAAATATATGGTGTATTTGCTCACACTGCAGTTATTTCAACACTTTCAGTACAAATAAAAATATTCTCATTATCACTGATCAACAGTCTATGCTGTTAATCTATTCACCAACTGCTGAAGGGAACTCAACCTGAGTTCAGTTATGATAAAAAGCAACAGCAATTAAAATGAAAGTAAATAGTAGCAAAAAATGAATAATAACAATAATGTGATACAAGTTTATACCCTTTCAAGAATCAAGACATTAGTCAATTAATAAGTTACCCAAAAAGTTTAATAAAAAAGGTAAATGTTAGCTACAAGAAGAAAAAAATCTGCTATGGAAGCATAGAATGACAAACTTTTGGACTAATCAATTAAATACATAGAATTCTTCATTTTCTATTGTTGATTGAATATTTTGTTGATCCATTTCTGATGCCAACAAAAGAGAAATAGAATGTAGTAAGCTAGTACATTTTGATGAATAGATAAAGGCAATATCCATGCTTTGCACAAATGAATCACTGAAGTCCACACACGTAGCAGAATTATCTAACTATCTAAAAAAAAATAGATCTTTTATCTAAGATTATCTAAAAAATAGATCTTTTATCAAAGATTATCTAAAAAAATTATCTTTAATCTAAGATTATCTGAAAAAATGGATCTTTTATCTAAAACTATCTAAAAAAATACCAGCGCAAAATTTGGCATTGTTGATCCAATATGTCCAAAGAGATCCCAAAAGTACTTGAGAAAAACAAAACCCCAAAAAACATTTTTAGATGGTGCCCAGTGGTGTACTCCTGCAAATTTTCAATGTTGTATACCCAAGGATGGAACCATGAGCAATCAGAGACCCACAGCAACACAAACAAAGAGAGAAGAATTTGTAGCTCACTTGACATGTTGGTCGGGAGATTTGTGGAGTGAAGGTGATTCAATAAACTTTGAGAGGTTATGACAAACATTGTTGTATTAAGAAATGGATAAGTGACAACTTCGAAACTAACCTTGAAGAATCACATATTACCATCAACGGTCGCTTGTGTGCAAAGCTGTCAGTCTCTTCAAACACTGGAATGAAAGATAAATATTGTATTTTGGTAGTCTCATATTTATGAATTTCACAAAACCATAATTTTATAACACACTTTTCACTTTAATTTCTTCATGCAAACTTTTGGGCACACTTATTTTGTTGTTTTTTGTTTTCTTTGTTCTCAAAATTTCATTGAAGCTACCAACAGGATGATGAAAATTTCGAGACCAAAGGAAATAAAGTTAAAGTGTGCTATCGACAATTTCACTTTTTAGCAGACAACACACAGGATCTCATTAAATCATTGGCTGAAAAGACGAGTGATCGAAAATGAAAGATAAATAACATAAGAAAGCGGAAAGTTTTTGAGATTTCAAAGAAGCAGATTAAACAAACAGGTCTGGATAGTCAATCAATAGAAACCATTTTGTGATCATAGTAGAGTGTTGTGTTGGGAGCGATCAATTAAAAAATTGGAAAAACAGGTGATCAATGAATAAGTTACTTCTCTCGCCTTTTGTTGGATCACTAAAATGTCAGAATTTTCAATAAACAAGCATGAAGGTGACTGGGCACAAACTAAAGGACCGATTTAGCATAAAAACATATTGTAAATTGAGACCACTTCAAAAAACCTGTGGTGGGGGGATTGAAAAAACAAATAAGACGTTTTTTCTACACATGATAAGGAATAAATGTTTCAATTTTCAGCCCTCTAGCTCCATCAGTGTGGCCTATATGTATGATATATACAAACAGTCAGCCAGACCAACTTAAAAACTGGAGAAAGCTATGTTGACAGTTTTGGTTGTCGGTTTCTAATGAATATAAAAATACAAGAGTATTGGAATTATGCTGTAACCAAGCTGATCTGTTGGAGGTCAACCAAATTCAAAATAGCATCCACATCCCAGACCAAAAAAATGTCACTGGCGTGAGAAAGAATTTCTTTCCCACTCGAGTGACCAAACCCTGGAATGCTCACTGAGAAGAAACCATTTCTTCCAAATCAATCAATGCATTCAAAATCAATTTATTGAAGGGTATCAGAGACTCTAAGTTCAGAGACAAATTTTCATATTAGCACATTCCCGACCTGTCTGTCTGTTTGGAAAAGCATAAGGTTTTATGAGGCTATTCAGCTGTCATGAAAACCTGTTTAAAGGTATTAAAGGTTTTGAAGACATAAAAAAAGAATAAAAAATGATTGAACAAATTGTATTTAAAAGACTATGGATAGCTATTCTTGGGGGCTCAATTGCCAGTGGGTATAGGGTCATAATAAGCAGGGGGGGGGTTGGAAAATCTGTCACAATATAATAAGCAGGTAAGGCGAATAAGTCTAGGGTCTGAAGGTAGGGAAACTATGGACACCAACCCAATTTACAAGGATCTTAACAAAACAAAATCATTCAAGATAAATTTATAAAGATAGGCATATAGGAAGTAAAAATGTCGGTACAAAATTTTCAAAATCATTGAAATTAGCAGATACGATTCAACTTGGTAAAACTAATCGTGTTTATAAAAGCACAATTAGTTTAAATAAATTCTCCCTCTTGCATTGTTTAAAATGGTTGTTTTTTGATTGGAAAATATTGTTAGGAAGTAAATAGATACCACTTACCCGGTACTGGGGTGGGTAGTATCTTGACTGCTCGTACGGGGCCTTGCCGTAGGGACAAGACTTCTTGGGCTTCTCCTTTTGGCTGGGAAAAAAAATCCAAAGAGGTAAATTAGGAAAAATCCAATTCTACAAATGACAACATATCGAGAGCAAAGCCTCTGTTCAACAGACTAATAGAGACGTACGGATGTCCATAAAGCCTAAAAATCTGTAAAAACTGAATATTACCTGAGAATAAAAAGGGCCTTTTTTTTTACCTCATTTTACTCTTTTCAAATCAGAGTCTTTCAAGACAAGGGTTTACTGTAATTCATAATATTCATTATATACTTACATGTCCTACTTATAGCAGATTATTGAAAAAAACAAAAAAAAAAAGACAACATGAAACATATAACAAAAAAATAGTCTGCCATTGGTACCTTATTCCCCTTTTCAAAACAATGCAAAGTTCTCTTTTGGGATCGCCATCAGCTGCCTTTCCATGTCCTTCTTAATCTTTAAATCTCATCTATGACTTGAACTCTTCTTCCCTCCAACAGCTAAAAACCCAGGGGTGTCACAGGACCAAATCTAGACTGTACACAGTGGCTAACCATCCTGGGTACAGCCCAAACAATCTACACAAGACTTGCTTGGTCATTTTGTGAATGCAACAGTCACACAGTACACAAACTCACTTGATGGAGTCTTATGGCCGACTGAATAACCCCACAGGAGAGTGTCGGTTTACGCATGCATAGTAAGGTTCCTTGCAATTGGTTACCAAATTACATCAAGGCCACTCAACCAGTTCTCGTAATATTTAAGGTGGCTGGATAATTTCAAGACAAACCTTGTGTTTACTTATTATACACACACACACACACACACACACATATATATATATATTAGTTATAGTAGATAATTTATAAAAAAAAAAGACAAGGGAAAATATGAATCACCATCGCCTATACATGCTTTTTTCCTCATGAATTGAGCAGTAGTGATGGTAAAATTAAATTACCTCGATGAAAATACTACCGATATAGTCTGAACAATAAATTCATTGCCAGACACAAACCAAGAGACCAATTTAGCATAGACACACAGAGATGTCCAAGAAAAATAAAAAACAAGAAAAAACAAGATGTTTCCCCCAAACATTAAAGGGAGAGTGTGTGCAAAATTTCTAATTTCTATTATGAAAGGTAAACGCCGAGTGAAAACTGGATAGACAGATATAAATGTCAGAACACATGAATAAATGGGACCCGGCAACATTGTTTACACTGGTCTGTTGGGGGTAGCGATGATTAATCTGAAACATATGTTGTATATAAACAAAAGATAAATCTACTGACCGTGAGATTCCAGATCTGGATACCATTTGTATACCCTAATACAATGAGGAGGGGCCCAGTTTTAACGTCCATGTGGGCAAAATCTGGGTTTCGTGTAAAATCTACAAAACAATATGAAAAATAAAAATATTATGTCGAGATTGTATTTAGGGAACAAGAGGAAAAAAAAATTGCAGTTCTGTTATGACCAAGTCACGAAAAAGGGAAAAGGAAAAATATTCCTATGTTTATTTCAAACTATGGCTTTTATTAAGCCAGCCATAATTGTCACGTAAAATAATTTTTTCCATCCATCACACAAAACTACAACTTCTAAGTGTCACTAGAGTTACTCACCATTAATATCCGTTTGTTCAAATCGGACCCACTGGACTTTCTCTCTATCGTCTGTCCTTGGATTATTGCTATAGGCCTAGAAATGAGAAATTAAAATAAAGAAGGAAACAAGTCTGGTTAGTGACTCAATAGAAATCAACATGTTTTGGCAGCATGCCGTATTGGGGTGATCAATCAAAAAATAGAAAATAGAGGTGATCAATGAATGAGTTACTTTTCTCGCCAAGGAATTTTTTAAAAAACAAAAGTGAATGCTGCCAGGCACGGACTAGGAACCAATTTAGCATAAATTTACATAGGAAACTGAAAGCCCCCACAACCAATAAAAAAAAATCTATTCCAGGAGGAATTTTCAGAAAACAAAAAAAAGTTTTTTTCTGAACATAATAATGAGAAGATGTTTAAATTTCCAGCCCTCTAGCTCCATCCGTGTGGCCAGTACCCTTGATACATACATAACCAGCCAGCCAGCCAGCCAGCTAGACTAACTTGAAAACTGAAGAAACCTATGTCGACAGTTTTGATTGATGGTTTCTAATACAGTTGTGAGTTTTACTCCAGCTGAAGCTAACATCCTAGAGTTTCTGGTGTTCAACCATCTTTGACCTGACAGACGTAGATCTGATGATTATTAACCAACGAGGTTTTTATCTCATGGGGCATGGTACTGCTCTGTGGAACGAACGGGTTGCAGGATTCACACAAAGACCTCAAGATCAACGCTTTTAAGTCCTTGTGACAACAGGTATGAAGATCAAAGAGAATTTCGGAGGTATTCCTATCTATACCCTTGTGTATGTGGTATCGCCAGGTTTAACCAACCTTGTGCCACATCCTGTTCTCGTGGGGGTTTGGTGAATAGGTGTTGACACTATTATCAAACTCTGGTCCAAACCAGGAGTTGACTGTTTTCCTATCATAACAAGAACAATCCTCACCAAATTTAGGAGAGTAAAATTAACATTTACCAACCTTGATTAGTAGTCAACTCTCATACCAACTGAGCCTAACTGACAAGTCTTACATATCTACAAAATTTATTTCAGATACGCAAGAGCTTAATTCATTTTAATAGATAAATACATTAATACCAAACAATACATACATTTATTATATAAACTATACAAAAGTTGCAAATTCCACTGAAGATGATTATTGCAACTAATCAGAATTAAGGCATTGTTGGTCCCCAAATGACCCCAGAGACCCCAAAAAGCACTTTTTGAAAAAAAACAAAACAGAACAGTATTAACCCCCCCCCCCCCCAATGTGACAAAGAGAGCTCAGATACACGCACAGACAAGGAGAGAAGAAACAGTAGCCCACTTGGCTGCTTGGTTGGGCCATTTGTGGGGCCATGGTTATTCTACAATCTGTGAACTGATAGGTGTCATTGTTATCAATTTATTTCAACACAAAATCAGATAAAAAATAAGAAATACTCATCAATGCTTTATTTAATGGAGCAACAAACTGAACAAATTAGTTCAGAATATAGAATGAAATCCTAACTACATTACTTCATAGAAACCAATTGAACTAATGTTATATCAAAACTCGTAAATGCAGTTTCATTAGAGATGAGAGAAAGGCTGTTGTACTGAATCACATTGAAGCAATTTTATTTGCACGAGTATTCAGTGCATATATTCTTCTGTTACAGAAAAGAAATCGGACGACAAAGTTATGAGGGTTAAACCATAGTTATGACGATATTCGCATGAGAGGTTCCCCATGTTTAACTAACCTTGTGTCACATCCTATTCTCATGGGGGTTTCGGTAAATAGGAGTATTCAGTGCATACATACTTTTGTTACAAGAAGAAATTTGCACAACATAAGACTTTTGTACACACTCACACTATCAAATATCAAAGGATTATCATGTAATCTATATTAATCCAGGTAATACTGAAAACCCTTGCTGGGTTAAGAGCTTACCAAAAAGTAAGTATAACTCACTCACCTGTGGTACAACATCTGAGATGAAATTAACCACACTCTCCATCATTGTTTTGTCACTGAAAAGGAAAAAAAAATCGAAAAGTCTTTTAAAGGTACAAATTTTTCAAATTGTCGTAATTAGCAGATGCACAATGAAACATAAGAAAAAAAAAAAAGTTTTGAATTTGTTTTCCAAAATAACTTCAAAATATTTTTTTGACAGACTTTTATCAGAGGATGACCCCCGTATAAAAGAAGGTTTAAACATACTGAAATGATTTGAACAAATTCAGAAAATGTTGTTTGAAATGGCAAGCAAACATGTTGAAGATATGTACAAAAAATCACAGGTGAAATGATTGGAAACAAAAATCCACTTAAGATGCAGTTAAATTTTTGAAGTTACAGCGTAAAAACAAATTATTTTTGTTAGCACAGAATCAGTTTTTTGGTTTTGATGTAAATTGACTCTAAAACTCTCAGGTGAAAGGAAGATTCTCTTAATAATATTGCCGAAAAAAATTAATATTACATATGTTTCTACTGTTCTAGGAGAGCCCCAAAATTTTCCATCCAGACCAAATTTGAATTGATTTATGGCATTCATGAGAAAGGAAGGATAGAGAGAGTGAGCAAAGAAATGTTGCAATACATCATAATTCTTTTCAGATGTATCCACATGTCTCTTTGTAAGATGCTTTTTGGTTGGTTCGTCGGTCAGAGTTATGTTAAATAACAGAAATAGGAAGGAAAGGAGAGGTACGATGTCATTAAAAGGCATAACATTTCTTCTTACCAGTCACTAATGACGTCACAATAGAATATCCAAAGTCCGCATAGAAGCCAAAAATGGTCATTCACAATTCCTATTGGAAATAATCCTTGCAGAATATTTTCATATAGCAATATTTTACAAGTATGAGAACCAATTGACTCAAAGGAAAACTACTTTCTCTTCCATCTCTTCCTCCTCCTCCTGTTACTACTACTACCACAGATGGTGGACGCACCATTGAATCCTCGGTTCTTGTTCTAGAATAAATTCTCAAAATGAAAAAAAAAACACAAGGAAAAAAGAAGAGAGAGAGAGAGAGAGAGAGAGAGAGAGAGAGCAGACTATACGCTGTTTATAACTAATGTATACACTATATAATTTATAACTTCTTTATTTTCCAATGAATTATATTGCCTTTTGGATGATATTCTTTATTTTATTTTTGATGCAACAATTATTCATTTTTGTTTCAGTTGGTGTAAACAACATTGCATGTTTTGAAAAGACTTATTTTCTTGATCCTTGAAGGGTTTATCATAAGATACACTGTAAACCCGTAATAACTCAAAAGTTGTGGTCCATAATTTTCTACTGCATTATAAGGGAGTTAATGTTGTAACAAATTTTCCATTTTTAACCAACCTTGATCCAAGTTCCCCAACTTTTTCAAGACCAACCCTTATAATTTGTATATATATGAACAGAAAACCATGGGATTGGTGGATAGGCTAAAGCTAGTCCAGCAGGAAAAAAACAGATAAATACAAAAGAAAATCCTAACATCTGACCAGAGGGTTACATATTGACGAAAACTTAGATGCATATGTAACAAGCGGCCAGAGTTAGAGTTGAACAATATGTTAGTAATCTTTTTAACATGGAATTATTTCCTTTTTACAGTTGGTAGAACTCAATTCAGTAGGGGTTCTATTTTTGTATTTAACTATAATTTTGAGAGCCAGATTTAATGTTTTGAAAACTGGGGTTCATGCTGAAACCGCATTATAAGCAATTTTGTATTACATTGAGCAATATTATGATGGGTCTCCTGTGTGCTGCCAGCTAACAGACTGAAATAAAGTAGCAATCCACTTCATTTTTAACCCTTCATTAAACTAATAGTAAACCCGAACTCGAAAACTGGTAAATTAAAAAAATTACATAACAATTGAAGTAAGTAGCATACAGAGAAAAATGAACACATTTTCCGAAACAATTTTGACCCTAAAAATTCCGTAAAATAGTTATTGTTGCGATTCATACACATCTTGATGCTATTTCGGGACAAAGACAGCTAAAAAAATAAATAAATGAAAGTGAAATATTCAGCATAAACCAAAAAAAGTTAAACTAGACTTTTTCTGAAGTTTTTCTTTACTTCATAACATGAACAAGCAAAAACACACCAAGTAAGAATGGATTTGCCAAACCACAACATAGTGTAGGACCTGACATTGAAGGAGCCCACAAATGAATAGAAATATAGAATTTTATCATTATTTCCCTGAGAAAAAAACTCATTCATAAATGAAATAATTACTTTATATATTAAGCACACAAATAAAAAATAATATTTTGTACGTAAAATACCAATCTTTTTTTTAGCTTAGATTGTGAGAAGCCTCGATGAACAACCATATCCATCAAAGATGAAGAAGGGTTCTATCCTTTTTTTTTTATATGTGTGTGCGTTTGAGTGTTAGTTGTGCTTGTGCCAGCACTCCTGGCCATACCGTTTTGTCTATAGACTTAAAAATTGGCATCAGTATTTCACAGGACTCCTTCTGAAAATTTTTTTTTTTGAGGGGAGAAAAATAGCTTTTACAATCTTTTTTCAGGCATTATTCTGACAAGTTTATTAAAAACATCTAGATTCTTCAGTGGAAGTAAAGGACTGTAAATTTAATAATTTAACCGTAATGTCCAGAGGAAAGTTTTTTTGTTTTTCTTTTAAATTCCCCCCCCCCCCGGGTGAGTTTTTAGAGAAGGATACAATTAACAATGTGAGTTTGTGCTAAATTGGTCGCTGAGTTAGTGCCTGGCAACGTTTACACTTTTCATTTTTGAAAATTTGGACTTTTTAGTGATCACCATCTAACAAATCAAAAGATGCAACTTACACACTGATCACTCTTTTTTCCATTTTTTTCTACAATTGATCTCCCCCACCACGGCATGCTGCCAAAAGACGTTGGTCACGTGATGGTTTTTATCGAATAAGTAACCTGACTTGTTTCAGATATTTTTTTTCTTTCTTTTTCCAAGTAAGTATTATGAACAATTGCAATATGTGTTTAAATTCTGTCATTTTTTTCTTGACGGCATGGCTGAAAATAAGTTACTTTATAATTCAGAGGCCGTAACTCATGTAAAATCATGTGACAATATTGACGAAAATCGTTCGGTTTAACATTTTTTAACACCTGCTAAACAAATGGTCTTTATTGAAAAATTTATACCTTCTCTTTATTTGAAAAAAAAAAAAATCCCCCCAAAAAACTGAAAACCGAAAGATCACTTCAACGATATTGAATTAACCAAAGGTTAACTAATAATGATAATAATGAATCTATTTACTCATGAACTAACGACATGAATCAACTAAGAGAAAAAAGCAAGTGCGACTTTTAACCTTTGTAATCAACTCTGTTCCCACGTTGTATTTGATTTTGTGCAGCTGTAGTCGATTTCGTCAATCGTTAAAATTAGTTCCTATCTAAAACAAAAGATCGAAAAAGAGTCTGGAACCATCTTTAAATAATGGATTAAGAATTCTATCAATAAATAATTTTTTCTTCTTCAGCACCTGAAAAACTTTTCGGACCAATGTGACGTCACACTATTTTTCAGACGTCGTAATTTTACATAATTGGTTAATTATTTGAGGATTTAATACTACGAAAAATGTCTAGGAATCAATTTTTGACAGCATTAAGTCTTGTTTACTTTAAGAGAGAGAAACTGACAGATAAGACCCCTCAATATTAACAAAAAAAAAACAACTGCGTAAGCTTTTATTTCTAATGGTAGTCATTTTTTCATTTTTGTTCACGAATAGATAGGGTTGCCAGATTGGTCATATTTCGGCTAGATCTGACAGATTTATTTTTATTTAGCCGATAAAAATCTACAACAATAGCCGATTTAATCTAATAAGTTCAATGAAGGTGAATGTTCAATTTCTAATTTTTCGAATGGGTTATCCTTTAATTCAAAGCCCTAATGAGTTCACAACATCTAAATTAGAATGGCGGAATTTAGCCGGTTTTAGCCATTTTTAAGACGGTTTTAGCTATAGATAACGGACTAAAGTTGGATGTACTGCGAAAGAAAACAGGAGTTTTTGGTAGAACGTCGACAATATGGGGAGGTCACGTGGCCACACTTCCGTAAAACAGTCTGTTCAAAAGCTGGCCCTTCATTTTAGAAAAACTTTAAAGAAAATATTATAAACTGTTTTACAACGGGGGTTCTATTTGCAATACAATCATTATCTACTTATTTGATCGTAATTGAATTCATGGGGCTAAGTGTGCGTAGTTGCTGTTTTCAGGTTCATCCATTAAATGAGGTCACCACAATTTGCACAAACAAAGGCGATTATTATTCATTGTGCTGTCAAAAAGTGGTTAAAACAGATACACTTGGCATATGAGACCACGAATTGCTTCTATTTTTTCTTAATGGATATTTTATCTACAATAGTACATCGTAAATGTTTTTAGAGGGAAGACTGAATTTTTTTTCTAACAACCGTGGAAATTATTCCACTACTGGCACACCATACTATTGAATGGATGACGTATTTTATTTTGAAAACATGTTGGCTGTATCGAAAGTATCTAAATAGATTTTTAAAAATCCCGTTCTAAAATCTGAATTACCTTCAATGGCACACTTAAGACAGGTAAAAATCAATCTAAAAATTAATCAGGAAATACGGTTTGTTTAAATCAAAGTTGTTTTTTTTATTTTTCTTTGTTGAAAGAGGGGGGGACATGACGTCACAATCAGTTTCTAAAAATAGAATAACACGTGACAAAAATTGATTCATTCTTGCTTTGTTTGTGTTCTGAGATAAATAAATAAAGAATAGAAAAAAAAACAAAACAAAAAAAAACACGTAAGATCTTAAGTAGGAATAAAATTATGTGTGAATAATTGCTACCTTATTGTAATCAGTATTCTTTACCTTGCGAGTTATTTTCCGGTTAAGATTCACTCATATAATCAAGTCGAAAAAAATTATTTCAAAATTTCTACGACTGTGACTTTCCGTGCTTTTAGTCAATTTAACTCTTATAATCTTCCTGGACATTTCTTTCATTTTTTAGGAAAAAAAAAAAAAAAGTTTTACGATGGGGGGGGGGGGTCTGCAAACAATCTAACAGTAATGGAACGAACACGGTCAGTCTGATGTGTGGAAGTGAGGCTTCGAAGTATTCGGTTACTTCCCTACGAGTTGGGTTTGATATTTTAACGACGATTTTTTGTTCTTTCATTAAGATTATTTCAAGGCTGCCCGAGGATGCACATGGGTACGCATAGGAGGTTATTTTTTTTATAATTTTTCCAACTTTATCAACAGATTATACATCTAAAACTGTTGTGTCGTGTGAGAATAAAGGGTCTTACAAATAATACTTAATCTATAAAGATAACATGTTATCATTAAGATGTCATCATAATGCACAAAATCTCTCTTCACTAAATGATTGGCCTAATTTAGACTAGACGGAGAACATTTTTCATAAGAAGGGAAAAACTGCCCAAAAATGCCCAGGGAGAGAAGGGGGGGGGGGCTATCATTTCAAAGACCCATCATTTAGTCATTTTAATGGCTAGAAGTGGCTAAATTTGGAAAAAAAAAAATTATCATCAGGTAGATTTAATTGCCGAGGTACCTATAGATTTAATTTCCTCTGTAATAACATCGATTTTTTCAGTGACCAATGAAATCATCAAAGGCTCACTTTTATAAGATATGAGTGGGAATTTATAAAACTAATTTGATCTAAATAACAGAATAAATCCAACCCCTTTCAGCTATTTAATTTGCCAATACCAAATAGCTACATGATGTGTCTTTGCAAAGATAGCCAAGACAAATATTTGATAATTATTCAACAGAATCAGTTGTAATCTACAGTGAAGAAATTTCTGTCTCTGCCTCTCTCTCTCTCTCTCTCTGAGTAGGTCTCAGCAGTGTGATTAAAGGACAACTAGCCATTGAGTCGACATTCACCACATAAGATTGATCAGTACATAAGGTAATGCAGTGTTAAGTTTAAAGTTATTTTGGGATCTGTGGTAATCGAGGAATTTGATAAAATAAATGGAAAAAACTTGTCTACAGATCTTTTATTCAAAATTATAGACATTAATTTAGATATAAAATATCTAAATCGGTGACACTAAGGAGAAGTAACCAACATACTTCAAAGCCATAGTTTCGTACAACAAATGGAAAATTATTTCACACCACTATTATGGCAGGCTGCTCGATGCATCATGGAAGCCCAGTCTCTTCCGAACACGCACCTTTGGAATGGCACTGCCCTGAAACATTACCATAAAAAATAATGATTGACGAAAATCCTGGTATAATTTGTTCCCAATGTTTAGAACCAAAGATTTAATAGTAATAACCTTTGAAGTCAACCACACATAAACCATGACACAAGTTGATCTTTTGCAATTCTTCATGCTAAATATGAGGTTTATAGGCCTTATAGTTCATGTGTGAAAGAAGAACAGACAAATACACACATAGAAGACTTTAACATATACATCCAAGTGTGTGTATGTCATATTCATAACATGAAAATATATATTGATGTAAAAGATAAAGATATAAATACAATAAAAAAAACAGGTCTAGTCAGTTCTATGATCCAATTGCAGATTATTTCAGAAAATGCCACAATTTCAAAAAAAAAAAAAAATAACAGGTCTGGTTAAATACTCAATAGAAACCACCATATGACCAATATCTTCTACTAACATACTGTGTCGTGGTGATCAATTAAAAAATTGGAAGAAAAGGGTGATCAATAGTCAAGTTACTTCTCTTGCCTTTTGTTGGATGGTAATCACTAAATAAAATCTGAATTTCCAAAAAACAAATGTGAATGCAGCTGAAAAGAAAATAAGGGATCAATTTAGCATGGAATTACGTAGCAAATTGATCCCCCACTGAAAACGTATTGGGGGATGGAGTTAAATGAAAATAAAAAAAACTTGTTTTTTTTTTCATCTAAACATAATGAAGAGAAAATGTTGAAATTTTCAGCCCTCTAGCTTGATTGGTGTGGCCTGCATGCATGATACATACAAAGCCAGTCATCTAGACCCATTTAAAAACTGAAACCTATTTGAACAGTTTTGGTGCTAGCTTTGGTTGACGGTTTCTTATAGTTCTATGATTAATAAATGAAGTCATTTTTTCCAGCAATGAATTTTAAAAATACAATTCTAGACGTGTTTAGAAAAGAGAAAGGTTGTGATCGCATACCTTTTTGATCTACAGAGTTCAAGTTTGGGGACAGACGTATCATACTTTTTATTCCCTTCTACCAATACAAGGGCGATACCTTGGTTAGTCAAACGATATTTTTCATTTAATTTGATTCGATGAAGTATTATAAAACATTATTAACGATTTTTATGATTACCTTTCACCTTTCAGATTGGTCCGTGAAGGGGAAGTATTGAAAAAGCACTTTTTCAAAACTTCTCTTCCATTGATGCAAGGGAGGCTGTGGAAGGGAAGAGGTTCTATCATAACCTTTATTCTGGCTGGTTGAAAAAAAAAGCAACTAAAAAATTAGGCTTGAAAGGTAAAAAGTAGTCATAAAGATTAATAATAATGATTCATATTATTGCGACATCCAAGAAAATCTAATGAAAGATCTTATTTGGTAAATCCAGTTATCTCCCTTGTGACTATAGGAGGGAACAACCGAAGGGAGTAAAAAGTATAACCTGGTTGGGTAGTGTCATTTTGATGAGTAAACAATATTTATAAACCCTACCCCCTAACCTCGAGAGAGAAAAAAACATTATTAATAGAGTTGTCCTAGGAAAATTTCCAATCTAAGTACACGTAGACTTTTTCGGGTAACAGTTTGGTTAAAGTTCGTTAATGACGGGCGATATGTATATTATAGACCCTGTCCATGATTTATCTTGAATGTCTTGAAAAGTAATATTTTCTGCAAACCTCAGTCAAATAATTATCAACCCTCGAACCATCCGGAAGTTTTTTAGTTTTTAGAAAAATTCTTCTTTAAAGCCAAAGGTTTTACGAATGGGGTTCATTTACAATGTAACTATAATGCTAAACTGGGCACATTTTTATGGAAGAGTCCATGGTTCCATGGTCTAAATGGATTGAATGCACCTAAAATAAAAAACAAGAAAAATTTCACCAGGAGTTCATTGTTGCGTGTGAGAATTGGTTATTTTTTCTTTTCATCTTCGAGACTTTGCGTAAAAGTGGCGGAAAATAAGTACCCAGTTTACCACTATAGCTACATTGTAAATAGAACCCCCCACAAAACCTCAATTTTTCCAACTGACTAATTTCTGGATGGTTCGAAGGTCTGACAGATTGAAAACACCTAAAATTGAATTTTGAAACAATTTTCTTCCGAGAGATTTTCTAGGTTCGTAAATAATAAAATGATGAAATTTACCAACAAGAAAAAAAGGTAAAGATTGGTCAATTGTCGAATTATTATTTGAAAGTTCATTTGTTTTTATTCGTTATTTTCACATCATGTTCGTGTTAAGGGAAGTAACCACATACTCCCGAGGCCTTACTTCAGTGAAAATGACGGAAAGTACGTGCCCAGTTTAACATTACAGTTACATTGTAAATAGAACCCCCCTCAGAAAACCGGTAAAAATCACTTATTCCAAAAACTGATAAATTTAAAGAGTTGCGTGAGGTTTCATGGATTGAAAGCGCAAAAAATTACAATCGGGGAGGTATTTTTCTATTTTAGGAGATATTATTAAAGGTCTCGTCGCAGCAGTCGTAGTGAAGCATTGAAAGAAGAATAAAGGAAGTGAGGGGGGCCCTACTTACCAATATGGCTGCGGTCTGACTACAGTTCCAGTATAACGACCCGAACACTTTCGGGGCGAATCTGTGAGCGATGTCATGGTTATTAGGGACCTTGGATATTTCCAGGAAAGAATGAGAAGACCGTTAGGGCCAGCGATGGGGTTCCTTCTCGCCCCGGATGCGTGCCTTATACGTCATTAAACGAAAGGAGGTTCAGGAAATCGTCCTCCTTTTTCTTTCTTGTTTGTTGTTATGATGAATGGAGGCCACTCTTTGGCTGACGATTACGCACTTACTTTCTACGGTGGCCTAGAACGAACATAATTTACGTATACAACAGACTGACAATCTTTGGATCTTGACGCATCTTCTCGGATTTCTCGAACGACCATTTTGAATAGCTAGAAATGGCTAGACAGTCCAAAATATGGCTGAAATTGGGTAGATTCCATTTTCATTTCAGGTAACTGTATGCTAAAATTCATACAAAGGCTCCAAAAAGTGTAAATATACAACGTATTGATAAAATATTAACGTTCATTCACTCACTAATAAATTTGTGTTATTCTCGGTCAGACGATTGAATGGAAGTCTTCAGAGCGTAGATTATATTTTGGCTATACAATTACCTAGAAATGGTATCTAGCCACTTTTTGCCATTCTAAATGTCTTTTTTTTCCCTCTTGAACGTAGCCACTTTTAGCGATTTAATAATGGCCAAGAAATCTAAGAAAATGCGTCTACTGATAGAGTGCCCACCAAATTCAATCATATGTTCAAACAACGCTGCCAATTCTGAGAGGTTTTTGGTCTTCGTTTATCCGAATCAGATAATCAGTCACAAAATCGAGAAGAAATTTTAAAAACATAGAATTTGACAACACTCGACTCACAAAATCAGAGAATGAAAATTTAAAAAAAAAAACGATTATTTAAATTTGGAAAACACTGCCGTTTTATTAATAAAAAATGAATAAAGATTTTATAAGAACGGGATAGTAATTCTTTCCTTGATAAAAAAAAAAAAACATACCAGAAAGTAAGGGAGACAACCGTTATTTTTCGACTACGAACGAGGTCTACTATTATTACACAAGTGAAGATCAGAGTTGCCAACTCGAATTCGATTTTTTTCAGCTAAAACTGCTCCAGAAAATAGCTGAATACGCCCCACTTTCGGCTACCCCGATGGCTAAAAATATTGGAAATATGTTTCGAGCATAGAAATTGAGATAGCTATAAAAATGAGACCAAATCGGCAGATGATTCATTTGAACAGCCTCTCATCGCAGATTGGCTAAATAGGTTAAATATCGGCTAGATCTAGCCGAAAATGGCTGATTTTGACATCCCTGATTTTTTCACACCAGTGAGGACAGAATAAATCGCCGCCAGGCACCAGCTGATATGACAAAAGCGAATTCGTATCCGACGTTGAGAAATAAAAGCATCGAATTTCAGTTGATACTTAGTGATAATCATTATTAATTCAAACAGCAGTAAAAGATTTTGCAGTGGCTTCAATTTTCACCTGGAATAATTAAGTAAAAAACAAAACAAAACAAAATAAACGATCAATTATTAATAAACTACGGTGGGTCAGACTGGGCAAAACATATTTTTTATGCTATTCAATACTTAGTGGTTTGTGATTGCTGAACTACCATAGATATCAAAGATCCCTGTGCGTGTGTATGTGTATGTGTGTGTGTCAGTCAGTCAGTCAGTCAGTCAGTCTGTTTGGTTGTATGTTTGTTCCAGCCCTCCGGGTCTACAGAGACCCTTCTAAAAATGTGTTTTTTCGTTTATGGAAAAAGGTTTGGGTGGGGGCTTATTTTGATAAGTTTAGTAGTAACATCTAGATTCTTCACAATATAGATGTTTCTAAATGTTTTTTTTACTCTATTTTAGACGTTTTCAAATGGAAAATGCCTGCGATGTCATACATAGAATTTATTCTGACCATATTTATTCTTGGATGGAATTATTTCATATGACTTCAGATTTGGGGTTTGCTCAATTATTGATTTATGATTATTGTTCATTGTTATACCATTTCTTCAATGACGTTCAAAGACTTTCAGGAGGGTTGGGGCTCAGAAGAGGGAATGAGTTAAAAAGAAGGCACCCCTAATATTTTTTTAAAATTGTATTTGGTAAAAATTCTTGAATCCCATTGAATCCAATGATTCATTTTTGTAATGTCATCTATTAAAATGTATTTTTGACCAAAAAGGCATTTTTCAAATGAAGGAGAAAAAGAACAGGGTACTCAAGCCCCCAAGCCCTGAGGCCCCCATCCCTGTGCATGTACTTGCATTTTTTTGATTGTTAGTGGTGCAGAAAAGGTGCTTCTAGGCAAAAAATCTTTTTTCTTCCTTTTTTTCTTGATTTTTAATAAATTTTTACTTTAATTTGTATATAACTTTATTTGTGGTCAATAATTTCTATTCACGATTTTCCCTGAGATGTTTTTAGCAAATAGATTTTTTTAAATCCATATGATCCAATTTCTGTAAATTTCTTTTTATGTTTGTCACCATAAAACAGGAAAAACAGTGCAACCCAACTAGATTTTTGTTTGACCAACAATGTTTAAAATGCTCTCATTTGTGGAAAAAAGCAACTTGTGACTCAATAATAATAGAGTAGGGTTTGTATTTGTGCTCGCATATTGTAATGATCTGATTTTTCAAGGGAGATAACTCTGGGTATTTTGAGTAGTTTCCCTTATGTATTCATTTATATGCAAATGGTTATAATATGAATTCTATGAACTGGAAGATGCAGGTTTGCACGTCTTATACAACTCCTCTGATTACAATCAGGTGAGGCATAGATCAGTTGTTTAATTTTGATGACAGCAAGTTCAAAAACTAACCCTCAACCTTAATCCTAAAACCTCCGACCCTGAAGAAACCCCAATCTTTCACTAATTATAATGTAATTCAAATACTAAGAAAACCCTGATTCTTGAAAAAATCAAAGTAACCTAAACTGAAGATGGACCTTTAATTAACCCTGACCCGTAACCCTACATAACTTTAACAAACCTCCAAAAGTAAAACAACCTAACTCCTCTTGTTGATGAAACGATTTCAAATAAAACAATTTTTTTTATTGAATCACTGTAGGTATGATCACCAACCCAACCCAACCCAACCCGACCCGACCCAACCCGACCTGACCTGACCTGACCCAACAACAGAAACATGGTGGTTAGGTTTTCTTCCCTTTCCACTATCTGTACCAGTGCTCCTGGCCACACTTTTTTTTAGCCTGTGTTGTCCAGTTGGCATCTTCTTTGAAAAACGTTTTTTTTTCACTTGTTTTTTAGGGAATGCTCAATTTATAATGATAATCCTTGTATCGCTATCCAAAAAGTCTAGGTGGGGTTGGGTTTGCGAGTTAGTAAAGTCTAGGGTGACAGAGAGATATGCGTACTGAGTGGGGGTATTGTGACAAAAATTTAGCAACTAGGTTATGGTGATTCATTTTTAGGCAGAGGTGGCAATATCTGTTTCATGTTCTCTTTTACTTGTCACCAAAATATTCACGATGAAATCCTGGCTGCCCAATTGTTGTTTATGTTTGTGTCCGTGTTTTTCTCTGGTCGCGGAGAGAAACGAAGAACTTCTGGTTACTTAATCTGTTACTCCTGTTCATATGTAACAATCATGAATGACTTGACTCACACTTCTTTTCACAATGACTTTGACCTCTGCCTGCTGATCAAAGCTCTGCTCAAAATGTGACCTTGCACCACGCATGACTTGAAGCTCAAGTTCCCACCATTTATATACTATCCACACTACCAAATGAGAAGTGGTAAACGAAGATATTATCACAGTAGTACTAAAAGTACACCTCAACACTATTACAAATAGGAGGCACTCAGAGAGCACAAAACCTCTGCCAACACCATTATCAGGGGAAGTAATTGTACATGAATCCATGCTAAATAACCACTTATTCTGTAGCCCATTGCCTGACCTTCCACAGACTTTCATTGAAATTCATTGAGAACTTTTAGAGGTATTGTATGGACAGTAATGGGCATGCAAATGAATATATGAGAAAAAGACAGAAAAGTATCTCTCAATCAAGGACCTCTGGATTGCTTTGTTGTTTTGCAGACTCAAACTTGAGAGAAAAATGTCCAAAATTTTTCTGCTCATAATGAGCACCACCAAGTGGTAGAAACCTGTACTAAAGCAAGCGATTCAATATGTCTTTGCGCCCAACTAACCTTGGTCTACCCAACTTTATTACTTAACTATGCCTACAGTTGTTTCCTGACATTTTGTGGCAAAGAATTCCTGCATTTTGATTGGTGGTCTCTTTTGCCTTCTTAGAGTATATGCAAAAGTGTACAGGCAGCAATAACTATTTGCGGTGAGCCTTGGAAGTTTCTTTTGAAAAAGTGACTGGGAGTGAACATAAATGGAGAATATTTAAACAACTTGCAATTTGCTGATGGGGTTTTTATGATAGAGAGAACCATCAGGAGAATTACAAAACATACTGAGTGATCCAAATAGGAGAAAATAAAGAGTAAAGTTCAAGATGAACAAAACAAAGTGAAAAAAAAAACTTAAAAGTCTCGAACAAGATTGTCAGAAGAGAGGCTGAAGCTTTAGACCATTTGTTTTTTTTATCCTGTAAACTCCTAGCGGAGCATGGGGTTGTAATCATAATAAGCCAGCAGATCCAGTTCTGGGTATTAGTTCATTAATTACTGTCTACAAGTTAAATAATAAAAACCAGGGTCCATCAGGATATTCCCTTTATGGATGGGTGTGGTCGAGTTTTCAAGGATTTAAAACCACTGGAATAGAGAGTTCAGTTAGAAATTCCAAGATTATTACAAAGCAGGGTAAGCACTTGAAGACCAATTAAGAGTGGGCTTGATTATTGAATAATAATTACATGGATTCTGTCGGTCTGGCAAAATGAATAATCTGGCACAGTTCTGGAAAATCTGGAAAATCAGTGGTCTGCAGGTGCTCTGAACAAGTTGAAATTCACTGCTTTTCTAAGTATAGTATCTATATATTTAGAGAGAGGAAATGTTTGTACGTATTTATGTATATATGTTATCACACATGAAATACACACCATAGACAAAAAATAAAACTATAATAGAATTCATCATTTAGTCTCAAAATACCTACAGCACACATTTTTTGGTTGATTTTTAAAAAAATCAATTCTAACAGATTTTTAATGTTTGTTGTGTCTTTTTTCATCTGAAATATACCCTGGTAATCTGCAGTCAGTCCAAAAGAGGTCATGTGTTCATCCCAGGTAGGTTTGGTGGTCATGCACACCCGCTGTAGATACCCACTTCTAGAGCGAGGGTGGGGGGCTTCTAAACTGCAGAATCTGGCTGGAAAAGTCCTATGGGGTGGATTTTCAATAAGCTATCTTATATTATTAGAAAAAAATCAGACTTGTATCTAAGAATTTTCTCATTTTAATGTAGTATTCTGTTTGATTTATCGATTTTCCTTTTTTTCCATTTTTTATTCAGAAAGTCCTACTGTCTCAGACATATACTTGTGGCCCTTAGGAATAAGTGGCCCAGGCACCTATTTTCCAACCCCCTGCTTATTCTGACTCCCCTCCCTTTATTTAATTGTGACAGATTTTCCAACCCCCTACTTATTCCGACTTCTCCCAACTTATCAAATTGTGACTGATTTTCCACCCCTCTGCTCATTTCGACTCCCTCCTTTCATATAATTGTGACAGATCACCCCCCCCCAATTATATTCAGACCCCAATTATGGCAATTAAGCACCTAAGAGTATTCTCATAACGTTTCTACTTTACCTGTGTACCTTTATACATAAGGGACAAATTTGGCCTGTTCACCGCCTTGTAGCTTCGTTTTCATTCGCGCTTTCTTCTGTTCCTCCTTTTTTATTTCTAAACGGATTTTTTTTTATTTCAAATTTTTTTTCTGCCGGTTTTGAATTTGTTTTTGAAATTTCAAGGAAATTGCTGTTTGGAAATCCACTGAAAGGTAAGAAACCCCCCTGAAAAAGAAGGAATTATCCTCGATTCTAATATTTAATTGTCGTGTGAAGTATTTCTAGTTTTATTTTCTGATTTTGGAGACAAAAATCGTATTTTCTTCTTGAAAAATATTTATTTATTTATTCGTATTTACTGCAATTTTTTCTTGTATGAGGTAAGTATGTTTTTACTTACATTGAACTGTAAGTGTAACATATCAGATTATTCTAACGAATTGTGTTTTCATTTATATATCATTGTTATAAATAGAACAAGCTGTGTCGGTCTAAGCCTTTATGGGCCTGGGGGGGGACTAAAAGCAGAATTTGAATTTGGTTCTCCCCCCATTGGTTTTTGACCCCCTCCGTCGCTCTCTCTGGTGGCCACAGGGTTCGCTTATGTTTCAGGCCGGCAAGTAAAAATTAAATTTTGGTTATTGCTTGGTTAAGGTTCGCAAAAAAGGATGATGTTTATTATAGTCGCTGTTCATAGTTTTCTTCTATGTCTCCAAGTGATTTTTTTTTTTTTTTTTTTTTTTTTTAGTGAACCTTTACCGAACTTTTCAGCTTTTTTAAATTATTTTAAAAATTTATTTCGAATCTTATTAGTAATTTGATGACTGGGTATGAGAGACCCCCCCCTCCACATGGGGCAAAAGATAGCCATAAACCTTTGTTGTACATCCAAGATCGACCTTAGATATCACTGGCGCCCTGGGCAAGCTGAACTTCTGCGGACTTTGTATTATTTTTATTATTGTTATTATCATTCCTTAGAAAATGTAACTTCATATCGGATTTTCCTTATATTTAACTGCAATCTATTGTTACACGTCGTCGCCTTTTGAGCCCCCCCCCCTGCTCTCACGGGCCCCTCTGAAAGCAACGGTGATCTAAGCTTGTGCCTCGAGCCGGCTCTGCTGAAAGAAAGTATTATCTTCAAGGAAAAAAAAATGTTTCATTTGTATTTATTGTAGTCTTCTCTTTTTTTATATTTTTACTAGTATAGAAATCTCATGTATATCACGTTTCTAACGAATTGTCTTACTTAAATCATTGTTCAAAACAAACGTTCCAAGAACTTTTTACCTTTTTTTATTTTTTTACCGTACTATTCGATGATGGCATATAAGACAGCCCCCCTGCTTTTTTTACCACTACCACTCTAAACAGGGCCAGATTAAAGTTGCATGGGTACCCTTGCTGTAATTCAAACCAAGAACCCTCCGATCAAAATTATTACTGATAGTTAGTAAACAAGAAATTCTATTGAAATATAATCATTGAATTTCATCCACATTATTATTACATCGTATCTTTATGAAATTTCTCTAAGCAATTTTTTTTCTCTGCACTGCACCCAAAGTTGGGGGGGGGGATGAACGTACCCTTTTGTTGTCTATCCAGGGACGGTCCTGGTACCCTTGGTAAGCTGAACTTCGGTGCCTTTTAAAGGTGTATAGTATTATAGATATGAACAATTTTTTTTTTCCCCCCGAAAAGATGGGGGGGGCGATTTAAAATGGTAATTGTTTGAGATCCCCAATGAAAATGGCCCATGTTAAAATGGCTACATGATGCATTTTTACAAAGATAGCCATATTTTTTGCGAACCTCAATCAATTACCAAATCTAAATTGCCCACCTCCCCTCCAATCCTTTCATCATTTGAACCTCCCCCATTCTTAGAAGCCACAAGGTTCACTTATTCCTTTCAGTTCAGCTCCAAAAGATAATCTCTGCCAAAGGTTTATGTACGCCAAAGCAGTGTATAACCAGTAAAGGGAGGTTCCCAAAGTCATACAAATGCTCCAAAACATGTTTTATTGAAAATTATGATTAAACCACTTTTTCGTCAGTAATTAATACAATGGTGAATATCAAATGCCTGTCTTTATCAGATTGCGTTCAATGAACTTGTTAAGATATGGAACATCTGACGTACGAAACTGATGAATTCATTGTATCTTATCTGATAAATACATGCATTTTATTATTCCGTTAATTTCTGATGAAAAGTCCTTTTTCCCTGCTCATTGAGAAAAGTGTATTTGTTAAATTTCAAGTTTCCATTATGAACTTTTAAGGCTGGGTAAAGTCAGGGTATCTACTTGGATAGATACCCAGGTAGAAATGAATGTCAGAACACATGAATAACATAAACCCTGCAACAGTGATTAAACTGGTCTGTTGTGGATAGCAGCAGTGATCAATTATATTGAATTTCATCCAAATACTTATTACATTCTAATGTTTATGAACATTTTTTTAAAAAATACTGCAATACGTGTAGGAGATACAGTTACAAGGAAAATTATCAAAACCACAAATCTGAGGGACGAAAATTGCGAGGTAGAATTTAGGTTAAGAAAGCTATACAGTTGAAGAAGAGAAAAGAGGTTGCTGGATTAACTAGTTAAAGTCAATGCAGCTATGAAACCGGAGCCTACAGGACCACGATTGTTAGTCAGCATGAATCAAACTGGCTTGATAACTGAACAAAAAATGAAAGATAGAATTAAGTATTTTAAGTTACATTCGGGGGGGGGGAATAGGTGAAGAAAGGTATATAACGAAAGGAGGGTGGATTGATTTCTAGGTTTGCAATTAACAATTACTCTTCAGATTTATTTAGAGGGGAAAAAGGGGGGGGGAATTTTTTTCTTTCTTTCTTTTTCTCTTTCTTTCTTTTTCTCTTTCTTTCTTTTCTCTTTCTTTCTTTTCTCTTTCTTTCTTTTCTCTTTCTTTCTTTTCTCTTTTCTCTTTCTTTCTTTTCTCTTTTCTCTTTCTTTCTTTTCTCTTTTCTCTTTCTTTCTTTTCTCTTTTCTCTTTCTTTATTTTCTCTTTTCTCTTTCTTTTCCCTTTTCTCTTTCTTTTCCCTTTTCTCTTTCTTTTCCCTTTTCTCTTTCTTTTCTCTTTTCTCTTTCTTTCTTTTCTCTTTTCTCTTTCTTTTCTCTTTTCTCTTTCTTTTCTCTTTCTTTTCTCTTTCTTTCTTTTCTCTTTCTTTCTTTTCTCTTTCTTTTCTTTTCTCTTTCTTTCTTTTCTCTTTCTTTCTTTTCTCTTTCTTTCTTTTCTCTTTCTTTCTTTTCTCTTTCTTTCTCTTCTCTTTCTTTCTCTTCTCTTTCTTTCTCTTCTCTTTCTTTCTTTCTCTTCTCTTTCTTTCTCTTCTCTTTCTTTCTCTTCTCTTTCTTTCTCTTCTCTTTCTTTCTCTTCTCTTTCTTTCTCTTCTCTTTCTTTCTCTTCTCTTTCTTTCTCTTCTCTTTCTTTCTCTTCTCTTTCCTTCTCTTTCTTTCTTTCTTTCTTTCTCTTCTCTTTCTCTTTCTTTCTCTTCTCTTTCTTTCTTTCTTTCTTCCTCTTTCTTTCTTTCTTTCCTTTCTAAAAAATTGTAAAAATTCCAAGTAGATACAAAGGATAAGTTAGGGTTAGTGTTTTTAAAATTTTTTTTTTTTTTTTTTTTTTTCTCCTTTCCTGATGAACTTGTCCCTCAGCCATTTTGAATTTAAAGGGTGAAAAAAGGTTTCAAAAGATCCCTAATTTTTAGTATATTTTCTCAAGATTTGATATTGGAGTAAATGACTGGAAATGTGGGGGGGGGGTGTCAAGATTCAGATAAGCAAAAACAGGTCATTTTAGTCCATCATATGGAACTACAGCTTTGAAGTACGGAATTACTTCCTTCATTGCTATCTTGAATTACTCCTTTTTGGAAGTTGTTCAGCTTTTTTGATTTTATTAAAATGTTTTGCAAAATGATGAAAAAGCAGTTCTACTGTCATCTTTTCTTTTTTTTTTTTTTCGGGAAGTTTTAGTCTTGTGCATAAATACATTTTATTTAAAAAGATGAAATGATAATAAATATCAATGTCTTGGGGGTAGGTTAGGTTTTATGGTTAAATTTAAATTTGCAACATGAAAATTACACTGTAGACCCATTTTGATACAGTTCGAGCAGAGAACCCAATTTTTCAAAATAGGAAAATAAAAAAAAAATTGAATGTGCCGAAAACCCCCCATATGCTTTAAAAATATCATTAGCCATTTAAATGGCTAAAAATTGGGAAAAAGAAAAAGTACATCATACTTGACTTTTTTTTCTCCCCCCCCCCCTCTTTTTTTTTTCCTCTTGTATTGTTCATCAGCTCCGTTTCATCTAAATGTAACTGACTTGGGAGGTATCATGATTTCCTTTCATATCTATTCTTATTTTCCTGCCAGACTAGCTTCACCCAACCCTCAACCCATGGTTTCTCTTCATTTCTGCACACACTGTGAAGGTAGGCTTTGAAGGAGTTAGGGGCGGGGATGGAAGCCTGCGGCCAGTGTATGTCAAGTATTTACCACAACTGAGACTGAGAGATTATTTTATATAACTCTGCATCTCTTTTCACTTGTCGTTATGACCTCCAGCATCCCTTATGGGGGCGGGAGAAGAAAACTTGGATCAAGGTTTATAGAAATGGAAAATTTGTTACGGACTCCCTATCAACACGGTTGGAAATTATGGACCTCAACTTTCACACCTTAATGGGTCTTCAATTTATAGCTTCAATTCAATGATTTTACTATGAAAAAAAAAAATTTATCCAACTTGCATAAATATATCATCCCTTAACCCCCTGAACTCTTCTGTGTGGAAGATAAAAAAAGTAAATTGTCCAGTTTCTTAAGAGACAACTCCCTATGGAGTAAGATGGCTAGTGAGAAAGCCCCGGTCTTTGCTGCATTCATCAAGTCTCTTCTCTGTTCAAGACCAGGACGTTTCACTTAGAAGTTACAATTTCAAGACCTGCCGTGGTATACGTTGAATTACACGGACTAGTGTTCTCATTTTGGTTGACATGGTGATAATGAAAATACAGTTTCAAATAAATCGGTGTTTGATAATAGTCGTTCCTCATCTCAGAAATTTGCACGCAGCTTAGTATAATTTTTCTTGTTCCAACTTGGCAACCACATCATTAATAACTGCTACCCACAACAGAACGGTTCAAACAATATCTGGACTCAGCCTAGTCCTAAATGTTTGTAGTAGAAACTTTTAGTAAGTTGAAAATTTTACATGCACACTCAATGAGTAGATGTTTTTTGTTTTTCTTTCTGACCCCCACCATCTTAAATTGTTCTCTTAATTTACATCTACCACTCCTAAATTCTTTTTTTTTTTTTTTTTTTTTTTTTCCCTTTCTTTCTTGTGGGTTGAGGTGATTAATAATTTCCCTTGGAGTGTGAGTTTATTTTCAAATGATTGTTTGCACAATATTTTTGGATGTGGTAGCACTATGTATATTATGATTATAACTATACGCTAATCTGGAAGCCATTAATGACTCACATTCATGCGTACTTCTGCATAGACCCAAATTTCTGGCAAATTTTGCTGTGTATCCATAAGTTCACCCAGCTCCTATTTCTATTCACATTTTGTTATAATAACCCCATGTGTGATTCTGTTTAGCACCTGAACATATAATATACACAGAGCAGAGTCAGATCAGCCAAAAAACTTGAGTTGACACTTTTCATTTATTCTATTCAACTATTTATTCATTTTTTTTTTTGGTTCTTAAAAATACTCCCCAAATAGTTTTTAGTGGGGGTTTCGATTTGTAATGTGAGTTTTTGCTAAATTGGTTCCCTAGTTCATGTCCACCAGCATTTATGCTTTTTTACTGATCAAAAGATAAGTGAACTAACTTATTGATCACCCCAACATGATCTAGGTCTTCTGGCAGCATGTCATGTGACAGTTTCTATTGAATGACTAACCCGACCTGTATTATGTTTTTCTTTGATTGTTTGTTAAACATTTAAGTAATTTCGTATTATTTTTCAGAACTTATTGGAAATAACATCTTGGGCAAATATCTGATCTCAAAAGAGTGGAAGCCGAGGTTCCAGGAAAACATTTTTTTCCATCATGAACAAGAAGCGTCATACCTGTACCATTTGTGATCGGGAATTCCTTGTTGGCAGTTACCTGAAAAAGCATATGCGAATCCACACTGGTGAGAAACCATACCTTTGCAAAGACTGCGGCAAGAGTTTTGCTGAGAAGAGCACGCTGCAATCGCACACCCGTACTCACACCGGAGAGAAACCATTCCACTGTGATGTTTGCGATACAAATTTTGCCGTCAAAGCAAACCTTCAGAAACACCAGCGTATCCACACTGGGGAGAAACCTTTCCATTGTGACACGTGCGGCAAGGGCTTCACACAGAGCAACAGCCTCACGACCCACCTCCGAACACACACTGGAGAGAAACCCTATAATTGCGATGTGTGTGGCAGGGACTTCACGGCTTACAACAATCTCAAGACGCACATGCGCGTTCACACTGGAGAGAAACCGTTCCCCTGCGCAACTTGTGGGAAGAGCTTTTCACAGAGCAACGGCCTCACGGCCCACCTCAAGGTACACCAGAAACCGTTCCACTGCGATACCTGTGGCAAAGGCTTTAGACAAAGCCACACCCTATTGTCCCATGAGAGAAGACACGAAAAAGAGAGCAAGAAGCGTGGATCCAAAACAATCCCAGTCAAAATCAAAATCGGAGGATTGATCTCACGAAGATCCTGTAAATTGAAGTAAAGTTTGATGAAAGTGGAATTTTTTTTTCTTAACCTTTAGCAATTCTGTCGTCAAATTCATTCTACAAACAAAAGTTTGTCCTGCCAATGCAGGTAACTCCTGTCACCAAACCATAGTGCAGTGATTTCAAAACTGGGGTTCGATAAATGATGTGCAGGGGTCCATAGCAGTGTTCCCTCTACACCTGACGTAGCGAATCTTTTGAAACATCTTCCATCGTACAGCTATCAAAAAACATGATTATTGTCCACAGACCTGTACCATACATTAGATTTCAAATAAATGTCAATTTAGAATAAATATGAATTTTAAAGGTTAAAAATTGTTCATTATTGTACTTCATCGATTCTAAAAGTCAAGTGCTAAAAATTGGGGTCCACCAGAATATTTCCTTTTATAGAAAGGGGTCCTCAAGTTTTCAAAGTTTCGAAACCACTGCCATAATGAGTTTGAATTTCGTGGTTGTGTTGATATGTTAATTTCATTTAACCATGTTTCATTGAAAATGCAAAATACATACGTGCATAAATGTATGAGTGGATGTAGTGCGTTTGTAATGTGTATGTGTGTGTATATATTTTTCATTTTTGATGAAACATTGTTCGATAAAAAGTTCTTGTACCAAATTTCATGACCATTTAAGCCATACACGGGCAGACAAGTTGCACACTTGCAAAATCATTACGTGCACAAAATCTTGGCATCCTTTTATTAAAAAAGAATACAGATTGCTAAAAGTTAAAACAAAAAAAAATAAGTGTTGTCTTTCTATTGACCCTGTATTTGCAGCAAAAAAAAAGGGACTAATTTCACAGCCTGCTTGGGTAATCTTTGGTAAACCTATGGTGTTGTTCACCCAGCATACAAAGGCTCAGGAAAAAAAAAAAAAAATTTTTTTTCTTTTTTTTTTACTCTTAAGTAAAAACAAACAACATATTCACCAAAAATAAACGCATTAATGAAATTAAAATCCTGTCTTTTGTTCTTTATCAAATTGCACGCTATGAATACGTCATGGTAGGGCAGAAAGAGTGAAGAAAAACCACAGGCTCTTTATTTCATTATTCCGTTTATTTCTGATGAATGTTTAATTGTTGAACTCCAGAACAAACCTGGAGTCGACTTAGTTTTTTCACCGTTATAAAAACGACAGAAACCATCCTCACCAAATTCATATGAGTATTAACATTCCCCTACCGTGATTTTAACTCCCAATCAACTGATTGGTCAGCGGTTCCCTTACTGACTGAGCCAAACTGACAAGTCTCGGATATTAATGAAAATTTAGGCATCAGATACGCACAGTGTTATTTCATTCTAATGATTGAATATTTGGAGAAAAATTTATTTTTTTATTGATTTTTCATTTCGGAGTGAAGTTGGACCTTGCAGCAACCAGAGTTATTATACTTTTTGGAGCCTTTGTGTGTCAGTGAAACCCCTCAATAGGTTTTTGCACATCAAAGCAAAGATTACCATTGCTTGTTCTGACACTGGAGAGTCAGTATTTTTTGATGTTCAAATCTGGGATGAGGTTAGATAAATCTGTAACAATTTTGTAAGGGGGAGAACTATGGCCACTGACACAGTTTAGGATCCGAACGAAAAGGTCATTTAAGAAAAATAGTGAGGACTGGGTAAGCACATGGGAAGTGAAAACGTGCAGTATTGACAGGAATGATAATTTAAAAAAAAATTTTTTTATTAAAAACAACTAATTGAACTGATAGATCTTCTGGTGGTACAAAATTTTGAAATCACTGAAATTAACAGATACAATTAAACTAATTGTCTTTATAAACACAATTAATTTAAACAAATCGCCCGCCCCCCCCTCCCTGCATTGTTTATAATAGTTGTCTTGATGGGAAAATTTTGTAGTTGTCAACACCCACCCTTGACAACTACTAAGATGGAGCGAGTAGAGATGAACTCGCCCAAATTGAGTGGGGGGTCCTAATAAGGTGTGTTGGAAAAATTTCCACCCTCCCCTCTGCTATATATGGCCCCAGCCCCTTAATTGATTTTTGATAGTTGTCCATCTCTACTCATTTCTTCCCCCACAACTATCAACCTATACCAGGGATAGTGGCAACTGGAATAACCAAACTCCACTAACTGCTTTTAAACAACATCCTTACTTACATGAATTGTACCTCAAACTAAAGACCCTCCCCCACCCCGCTTGTTTTGATACTGTGGAATGACAGTATCTCTCTCTCTCTCCCCCTCTCTTATTTTCTGTCATCCATTTTTCCCATCAAAGCGTCGTCATTACCCCCCCCCCCCTCCAACTTTAACAATGCCACTTGTGAACAATATAAGAATCTCATGTTTCACTCAAACCATCCGATCTTGAGGACCGGAAAGGTGTCCCCCCCCCCCTCAGTGTGTTGGGGACGTGTAGCATATTTGTGCCAAATTTAAAAAGATATGCCAAGCAAATTAAAAACTACTGCAAATCAAATTTAAGAATCAGGCTACGAGGTTTTAAAATGTAGGTATACTTTGCTTATGATCTAATGTATTTTTGTTTTAAGCTTATACTCACTTACGTTAATACAGTAACCCCACTATATCAAAAGCTGGTCTAATTAAAATCCCACCCTTCAAAGTATTCCTGTATTTCAGGCATGGGCCACCTTTTTGATCTGGTAGGCCACATAAGACATTTTTCTGTCTTTATTCAAGCTACAATTTCAGTTTTAAAAAAAATGTCGCTCATATCACAAACAACATACTTAATTTCTACTTTTGACAAACTCGAATTACAATTATTATATCATTGATTTGTGGAGACAAAACAATATGAATTATAAATTTATATAAGTTTTGAAATGAATGCCTTAATAGGCTCTGGACCGCAAAGAAAGTTGCCCCTCAATAGATTTGGCCTATGGTTGTCCATATATGCCAAGCAAATTGATAGAAATATCCCAAGCAAATTGAAAAGCCAAGTAAACTGGATCGTGGCACATATCTTTGATTTGCTTGGTTCAATTTTTTTTTTTTTCTCTCTCTTTTTTACACAGTTACTTCATCTTTTTATTTGCTCGGGGGGAAAGTTATATTGATACATACTTTGAACATCATTATGGATACAAAAACAATCTACATACTGTCAGCCTATGATTCATGTACTGGTGCTGGTATGCATTGAACATTTGAGTAGCACTTGTCTCCAGTTAATATTTCTGCTTTTCAAACATTTTCTTTTAAATTTTCAACCCATTTAGACCTATATTTGGTCAGCCATATGAAAATATACTTCTGAAGAAAAGCAGATCAAATTACATATGAGCACTCTCAAGATGAAAAACATGCATTCAGTTAGGTTTTTTTTCGTTCTGTTTTTTTTTATCAAAAACAGTTGAAAAATCTGATTTCAGGCATAAATGGGTTAAAACTCCCAAATCGTCATGAATTCAATCCTTGTGTCAGACCCTGAATTGTTCAAATGTTTCAATCTTATTCCCTTTAACCCATATAGGCCTATATTTAGCCCCACCCTCCGTTGCCATAGAAAATATACTTATAAAATGAAGATCAAATTATATATGGACACTCTCAAGATAAGAAACGTTTCACATGAGCAAGTTTTTTTTTTTTTGTTTTTGTTTTTTTGTTAATTTCCTTTGTACTAATAAATTTGCTTTACCACAGTAATATACTTTTATTTATTCCATATTTTAATTATATATAAATTGTTTTTGGACTAATTTCCTCCTCGTGGTTCATCTTCTGAACACAATGTTTTGGCTATTGTGCCCCACGGCCATTCTTCAAATGGTCGTTGCGAGTGATAGTGCTCCAGGGAGCTGAGATAGGAGGTCGAAGCCTGAAGAATGGTCAATATTGGGTGGACATGATTGTAAGGTCTGAACAATGTTATTTATGGTTTTGCATGTCATAAATATGTTGGTGTCCAAGTTTGTTGTAACAGATTTAGAATACAGGGACTGAAACTCTGTGTTCAGAAGATGAGAACAACTGGCCAGAAACATTTATACCAAAATTTATATTAATTTTGACTAGTTTTTTACCTTCATCTTAATTTTGAATTTCTTTATCATCATAATTATATCATATCTGATTTGGACAGTGATCCTACTGCAAAAATTAGGATTAAATCAAGCTTCATTATACTAAAATTGGCAGAAAAATCTAACTTGAGGCATAAATGGGTTAAAGTCTTAATTTTTTCTTTCTCTTTCCTTTTTCTTTCTCTTTCCTTTTTCTTTCTCTTTCCTTTTTCTTTCTCTTTCTCTTTTCTTTCTCTTTCCTTTTTCTTTCTCTTTCTCTTTTCTTTCTCTTTCTCTTTTCTTTCTCTTTCTCTTTTCTTTCTCTTTCTCTTTTCTTTTTCTTTCCTTCTCCCTCAGCAAACCTGCTAATTCTATTGGTGTTTAACATTAGTCATCGTCAATAATTTTGAAGGTTTTTTTTTTTTTTTTTTTTTTTTTTTTTTTCAATTTTGACCTTCCATAGATGTACAGTGTAACACTTATTTTCATATTATTAAAAATGATACATCAGAAACATATTTCTTGGGTATGATTTTGTATTTATTTATTTATTTATTTATCTATTAATCTATTTATTTATTTATTCTTTCCCTGTTAAATATAGGAAGCTACAAGAAGCAAAGGAAAATCAATTTCAAAAAGCTTTTATACTGAGGTTTTGGATGATCAATTAACAGATGATAGTTTCCATCATTGTAGTTCTATGATTAAATGAAAATTTCCATTTTATTGTGATTGATGGCTACTCTGTTCTCTGAGTCAAGGCTCTTGTGATGGACAAGGGTTTTTATCTTGCTATGAATAATTTAGGGTTAATATTATTCATTGAATAGTAAAATCGTTACTGGTAATTAATGATATCTTTGTGTTGCTTCTTGTTGCCTCTCTTTGCATCTTGTAATAAGAAGCAAAGGGAAAGTAATTTGAAAAATCTTTCAGAGGTTTGGGGTGATTAACTAAAGAATCTAGGGGTAGAGTTATCCATTGTGTACAGCTGTGGTATCTGAATTGTGTTCCAGGTGACCTTTCCAGGGGTTTTGCGATATACTGATGGTCTTGCATATTTACACATGTGCCTTCATATTTTATTTATCTTGTGTTATAATTAACTGCTTATGTTCTTGACACATTATGACTCAACTAAACTCCAAATACCCATCTTATAACTGTTACTTTAAAATCAGAAACATCTTTGGTTATTAGCGTAACATAGACACTGTTCAGTCAGTAGTTGTTAAAGTCTATTTTTCTTCAGTAAATGTTGCTCTTACTTTCCATTCAAGTGTGTAATTTCTATTTGGGTTTATAGACATTCGTATAATTCCATTAAAAAGGCCAAAATCCAATAGTTGCTAACAGGTTTGAATACATTGATTGAGAGGAGGCAAAAGGCTGGATTGCCTAAAATTGTGTACTGTTTCACTTCAACTTAGGTTCAGAAGAGCAGTAAGGCACTAATTCTCTTGCCTTTTGTTTAAAAAAAATTAAATGATGGGTAGTGTGAAATAACATCCATACACAATGCATTATGATGATACTCTTTATAAAATAACATCCATACACAATACATTATGATGATACTCTTTATAAAATAACATCCATACACAATACATTATGATTATACTCTTTATAAAATAACATCCATACACAATACATTATGATAATACTCTTTATAAAATGATATCCATACACAATACATTATGATGATACTCTTTATAAAATAACATCCATACACAATACATTATGATTATACTCTTTATAAAATAACATCCATACACAATACATTATGATAATACTCTTTATAAAATAACATCCATACACAATACATTATGATTATACTCTTTATAAAATAACATCCATACACAATACATTATAATAATACCCTTTATAAAATAACATCCATACACATTACATTATGATTATACTCTTTATAAAATAACGTCCATACACAATACATTATGATAATACTCTTTATAAAATGATATCCATACACAATACATTATGATAATACTCTTTATAAAATGATATCCATACACAATACATTATGATTATACTCTTTATAAAATAACATCCATACACAATACATTATGATTATACTCTTTATAAAATAACATCCATACACAATACATGATGATAATACCCTTTATAAAATAACATCCATACACAATACATTATGATAATACCCTTTATAAAATGATATCCATACACAATACATTATGATGATACTCTTTATAAAATAACGTCCATACACAATACATTATGATAATACTCTTTATAAAATAACGTCCATACACAATACATTATGATAATATCCTTTATAAAATAACGTCCATACACAATACATTATGATAATACTCTTTATAAAATAACATCCATACACAATACATTATGATTATACTCTTTATAAAATAACATCCATACACAATACATTATGATAATACTCTTTATAAAATAACATCCATACACAATACATGATGATAATACCCTTTATAAAATAACATCCATACACAATACATTATGATAATACCCTTTATAAAATAACATCCATACACGATACATTATGATAATACTCTTTATAAAATAACATCCATACACAATACATTATGATAATACCCTTTATAAAATAACATCCATACACAATACATTATGATAATACCCTTTATAAAATGATATCCATACACAATACATTATGATAATACTCTTTATAAAATGATATCCATACACAATACATTATGATTATACTCTTTATAAAATAACATCCATACACAATACATTATGATTATACTCTTTATAAAATAACATCCATACACAATACATTATGATAATACCCTTTATAAAATAACATCCATACACAATACATTATGATAATACCCTTTATAAAATGATATCCATACACAATACATTATGATAATACTCTTTATAAAATAACGTCCATACACAATACATTATGATAATATCCTTTATAAAATAACGTCCATACACAATACATTATGATAATACTCTTTATAAAATAACATCCATACACAATACATTATGATTATACTCTTTATAAAATAACATCCATACACAATACATTATGATAATACTCTTTATAAAATAACATCCATACACAATACATGATGATAATACCCTTTATAAAATAACATCCATACACAATACATTATGATAATACCCTTTATAAAATAACATCCATACACAATACATTATGATAATACTCTTTATAAAATAACATCCATACACAATACATTATGATAATACCCTTTATAAAATAACATCCATACACAATACATTATGATAATACCCTTTATAAAATGATATCCATACACAATACATTATGATAATACTCTTTATAAAATGATATCCATACACAATACATTATGATTATACTCTTTATAAAATAACATCCATACACAATACATTATGATTATACTCTTTATAAAATAACATCCATACACAATACATTATGATAATACCCTTTATAAAATAACATCCATACACAATACATTATGATAATACCCTTTATAAAATGATATCCATACACAATACATTATGATGATACTCTTTATAAAATAACGTCCATACACAATACATTATGATAATACTCTTTATAAAATAACGTCCATACACAATACATTATGATAATATCCTTTATAAAATAACGTCCATACACAATACATTATGATAATACTCTTTATAAAATAACATCCATACACAATACATTATGATAATACTCTTTATAAAATAACATCCATACACAATACATTATGATAATACTCTTTATAAAATAACATCCATACACAATACATGATGATAATACCCTTTATAAAATAACATCCATACACAATACATTATGATAATACCCTTTATAAAATAACATCCATACACAATACATTATGATAATACTCTTTATAAAATAACATCCATACACAATACATTATGATAATACCCTTTATAAAATAACATCCATACACAATACATTATGATAATACCCTTTATAAAATAACATCCATACACAATACATTATGATAATACTCTTTATAAAATAACATCCATACACAATACATGATGATAATACCCTTTATAAAATAACATCCATACACAATACATTATGATAATACCCTTTATAAAATAACATCCATACACAATACATTATGATAATACTCTTTATAAAATAACATCCATACACAATACATGATGATAATACCCTTTATAAAATAACATCCATACACAATACATTATGATAATACCCTTTATAAAATAACATCCATACACAATACATTATGATAATACTCTTTATAAAATAACATCCATACACAATACATTATGATAATACCCTTTATAAAATAACATCCATACACAATACATTATGATAATACCCTTTATAAAATAACATCCATACACAATACATTATGATAATACCCTTTATAAAATAACATCCATACACAATACATTATGATAATACTCTTTATAAAATAACATCCATACACAATACATGATGATAATACCCTTTATAAAATAACATCCATACACAATACATTATGATAATACCCTTTATAAAATAACATCCATACACAATACATTATGATAATACTCTTTATAAAATAACATCCATACACAATACATTATGATAATACCCTTTATGAAATAACATCCATACACAATACATTATGATTATACTCTTTATAAAATAACATCCATACACATACATTATGATAATACCCTTTATAAAATAACATCCATACACAATACATTATGATTATACTCTTTATAAAATAACATCCATACACAATACATTATGATAATACCCTTTATAAAATAACATCCATACACAATACATTATGATAATACTCTTTATAAAATAACGTCCATACACAATACATTATGATAATACTCTTTATAAAATGATATCCATACACAATACATTATGATTATACCCTTTATAAAATAACATCCATACACAATACATTATGATAATACTCTTTATAAAATAACATCCATACACAATACATTATGATAATACTCTTTATAAAATGATATCCATACACAATACATTATGATTATACTCTTTATAAAATAACATCCATACACAATACATTATGATAATACCCTTTATAAAATAACGTCCATACACAATACATTATGATAATATCCTTTATAAAATAACGTCCATACACAATACATTATGATAATACTCTTTATAAAATAACATCCATACACAATACATTATGATTATACTCTTTATAAAATAACATCCATACACAATACATTATGATTATACTCTTTATAAAATAACATCCATACACAATACATTATGATTATACTCTTTATAAAATAACATCCATATACAATACATTATGATTATACTCTTTATAAAATAACATCCATACACAATACATTATGATTATACTCTTTATAAAATAACATCCATACACAATACATTATGATTATACTCTTTATAAAATAACATCCATACACAATACATTATGATTATACTCTTTATAAAATAACATCCATACACAATACATTATGATTATACTCTTTATAAAATAACATCCATACACAATACATTATGATTATACTCTTTATAAAATAACATCCATACACAATACATTATGATTATACTCTTTATAAAATAACATCCATACACAATACATTATGATAATACCCTTTATAAAATAACATCCATACACAATACATTATGATTATACTCTTTATAAAATAACATCCATACACAATACATTATGATGATACTCTTTATAAAATAACATCCATACACAATACATTATGATAATACTCTTTATAAAATAACATCCATACACAATACATTATGATTATACTCTTTATAAAATAACATCCATATACAATACATTATGATTATACTCTTTATAAAATAACATCCATACACAATACATTATGATTATACTCTTTATAAAATAACATCCATACACAATACATTATGATGATACTCTTTATAAAAATAACATCCATACACAATACATTATGATAATACCCTTTATAAAATAACATCCATACACAATACATTATGATAATACCCTTTATAAAATAACATCCATACACAATACATTATGATTATACTCTTTATAAAATAACATCCATACACAATACATTATGATAATACCCTTTATAAAATAACATCCATACACAATACATTATGATTATACTCTTTATAAAATAACATCCATACACAATACATTATGATTATACTCTTTATAAAATAACATCCATACACAATACATTATGATTATACTCTTCATAAAATAACATCCATACACAATACATTATGATTATACTCTTTATAAAATAACATCCATACACAATACATTATGATAATACCCTTTATAAAATAACATCCATACACAATACATTATGATTATACTCTTTATAAAATAACATCCATACACAATACATTATGATTATACTCTTTATAAAATAACATCCATACACAATACATTATGATAATACCCTTTATAAAATAACATCCATACACAATACATTATGATTATACTCTTTATAAAATAACATCCATACACAATACATTATGATAATACTCTTTATAAAATAACATCCATACACAATACATTATGATAATACTCTTTATAAAATAACGTCCATACACAATACATTATGATAATACCCTTTATAAAATAACGTCCATACACAGTACATTATGATAATATCCTTTATAAAATAACGTCCATACACAATACATTATGATAATATCCTTTATAAAATAACGTCCATACACATTACATTATGATAATACTCTTTACAAAATAACATCCATAGACAATACATTATGATAATACCCTTTATAAAATAACATCCATACACAATACATTATGATTATACTCTTTATAAAATAACATCTATACACAATACATTATGATAATACCCTTTATAAAATAACATCCATACACAATACATTATGATTATACTCTTTATAAAATAACATCCATACACAATACATTATGATAATACCCTTTATAAAATAACATCCATACACAATACATTATGATTATACTCTTTATAAAAAAACATCCATACACAATACATTATGATAATACTCTTTATAAAATAACATCCATACACAATACATTATGATTATACTCTTTATAAAATAACATCCATACACAATACATTATGATTATACTCTTTATAAAATAACATCCATACACAATACATTATGATAATACCCTTTATAAAATAACATCCATACACAATACATTATGATTATACTCTTTATAAAATAACATCCATACACAATACATTATGATAATATCCTTTATAAAATAACGTCCATACACAATACATTATGATTATACTCTTTATAAAATAACATCCATACACAATACATTATGATGATACCCTTTATAAAATAACGTCCATACACAATACATTATGATAATACCCTTTATAAAATAACGTCCATACACAATACATTATGATAATATCCTTTATAAAATAACGTCCATACACAATACATTATGATAATACTCTTTATAAAATAACATCCATACACAATACATTATGATTATACTCTTTATAAAATAACATCCATACACAATACATTATGATTATACTCTTTATAAAATAACATCCATACACAATACATTATGATAATACCCTTTATAAAATAACGTCCATACACAATACATTATGATTATACTCTTTATGAAATAACATCCATATACAATACATTATGATTATACTCTTTATAAAATAACATCCATACACAATACATTATGATAATACCCATTATAAAATAACATCCATACACAATACATTGTGATAATACTCTTTATAAAATAACATCCATACACAATACATTATGATTATACTCTTTATAAAATAACATCCATACACAATACGTTATGATTATACTCTTTATAAAATAACATCCATACACAATACATTATGATAATACCCTTTATAAAATAACATCCATACACAATACAATATGATAATACCCTTTATAAAATAACATCCATACCCAATACATTATGATAATACCCTTTATAAAATAACATCCATACACAATACATTATGATAATACTCTTTATAAAATAACATCCATACACAATACATTATGATAATACTCTTTATAAAAAAACATCCATACACAATACATTATGATAATACCCTTTATAAAATAACATCCATACACAATACATTATGATTATACTCTTTATAAAATAACATCCATACACAATACATTATGATAATACTCTTTATAAAATAACATCCATACACAATACATTATGATTATACTCTTTATAAAATAACATCCATACACAATACATTATGATTATACTCTTTATAAAATAACATCCATACACAATACATTATGATAATACTCTTTATAAAATAACATCCATACACAATACATTATGATTATACTCTTTATAAAATAACATCCATACACAATACATTTTGATAATACCCTATATAAAATAACATCCATGTACAATACATTATGATAATACCCTTTATAAAATAACATCCATACACAATACATTATGATTATACTCTTTATAAAATAACATCCATACACAATACATTATGATAATACTCTTTATAAAATAACATCCATACACAATACATTATGATTATACTCTTTATAAAATAACATCCATACACAATACATTATGATTATACTCTTTATAAATTAACATCCATACACAATACATTATGATTATACTCTTTATAAAATAACATCCATACACAATACATTATGATAATACCCTTTATAAAATAACATCCATACACAATACATTATGATTATACTCTTTATAAAATAACATCCATACACAATACATTATGATAATACTCTTTATAAAATAACATCCATACACAATACATTATGATTATACTCTTTATAAAATAACATCCATACACAATACATTATGATTATACTCTTTATAAAATAACGTCCATACACAATACATTATGATAATATCCTTTATAAAATAACGTCCATACACAATACATTATGATAATACTCTTTATAAAATAACATCCATACACAATACATTATGATTATACTCTTTATAAAATAACATCCATACACAATACATTATGATTATACTCTTTATAAAATAACATCCATACACAATACATTATGACAATTCTCTTTATAAGATAACATCCAAACACAATACGTTATGATAATTCTCTTTATAAGATAACATCCATACACAATACTTTATAATAATACCCTTCATAAAATAACGTCCATACACAATACATTATGATATTACCCTTTATAAAATAACATCCATATACAATACATTATGACAATTCTCTTTATAAGATAACATCCAAACACAATACATTATGATAATTCTCTTTATAAGATAACATCCATACACAATACTTTATAATAATACCCTTCATAAAATAACGTCCATACACAATACATTATGATATTACCCTTCATAAAATAACGTCCATACACAATACATTGTGATAATACCTTTTAGAAAATAATAAACTTCATGTATTATGACACAGCCCTAAAAATAATAAAACATAGCTATATGTTAAGATCATAGCCTAAGGTTAGGTAATCAATCAATCTTGCTGGGGTGAATAACTTGGGTTTATTTTTAAATCCCAAAATAGTTCTATAGTAAACAACTGATGATCCTTACCAGAATTCACACATGGTACCATAATATCTAATTCTGAGTAAAACATGAAAACCACGGACAAAATTACATAAATCACATTAACAGATATTTGGGGAATAATTGACTGAAATGACACAAACTTTTGGAAGAAAGTTTTTGATTTTTTATGTAATTAGTGTTTGAAGCCATAAAGCTTTCTGGACTGTACCTACAAGAAGGACAAGTAGAAGGGAGAGTTATCCTTTGGAGGGGGTTCCTAAGAAAATTTGATTATTGAAAATGTTTCCTGTAGTAGTTAAATCTTGAAGATTACTGAAGAGCAACTACTGGTAATGATATCTTAGATTCACTTCCTGTAATTAGAAGCAAAGTGAACGTAGGTTGAAAAAAAAGCATTTGAACAGAGGTTTACGGTGATTAGTGTGAGGAATTTAGACTCAGGGTTAGTCATCGTTTAGTCATTGTTATTAGTGATACTGTAATCTCCATTCCCACCCCTCATATAATCTGCACTTTTTTTCCCCCAAATTTTGAGCTGACAAAAAATCCAAATGTGTCTTATCTACGGATGAAAATACTCTTTCAATCACATCTTTTTCAGACAATTAAAGTATAAAAGCATGTGTTTGGCTAAGATTACCTTATCTTTTATTTCTTTAACAAAAACACAAATGCACTTCCTCCACACACACACACACACATTCTATAGCTAAATTTGTGGGCATTGACTTTTCACTCACACACACTCCTTGGCATTTACACGCATATTCTCTGTGTCTGTGTTCATTAAACACAGGATAATGCATTTTTTTGTACATAATTGAAGCCTGGTTGGGGGGTTGGGGATTATCTACGGTAGCAGATAATTCATGGGGAATCACAGTGAATAAATTTGTTCACTGCTCGTATTTTCTCTTAACACCTTATTTTCATTACAGAGAAACCTTGATTATTCGAATGAGTTGGGCAAGGAGTATTTTGTTTGGATGATTTATTCAATCATGAAAAATAAAAAAAGAAGCATATACTGAACATAATTACGTGACCTTAAAATCTTGTTTGGATAATCAAGTTTCTCCGGTATGATATATTTTTTTTTTTTTTTTTTTTTTTTTTCAATACAATTTCAGAAGACAGGTTCTGAGAGAAATATGATTTTCAATGGTATATAAGATTCCCCCCCCACACACACATTTCAGCCAAGAATATTTGAAGTAAATGGATACATTTCTCTGGACATTTCCCATTTGAAGGGTTTTTCAGATGATTGAATTCCTTCTTGTTGTTTGTGCTGTAATGCAATGTTTCAGACAATTATTCTACGGCCTTCTTCAGGTGTAATATCCGAACGTGACAGTGGTAAACAGAATTTTCCCATGTTAGCCATGTTACGTGACAGTGGTAAACAGAATTTTCCCATGTTAGCCATGTTACAACTTGGGATTCGGGTAATGTCGATCTCTTCCTCTTTCCTTGTTAGGCTTAGATTTCCGAAACTGTGATGCTGGATAACCTTGATTGCATTCACCTTTTGGGACATCTTTTCAAGGGGGACACATGCGCCATTGAATATAAAAGCAATGAAGGTAAAATGTCCCAGGCTCTTAAGAGACCCTCCTCTCTGTGTTGAGTATGGAGACCAGTGTCTCTAAAAGACCAAGGTCCTAGTTTCTTTTGGATATGTCGATTTACTGATCCTAGCAAATCTCGAGACCAGGACTTCATACCTACAAGTTGTTATGACTACCCGCTTGACAGGATACCTCTACCCTAATTTAGCTTAGAGTGTACTCAATTTACTGCTGTGTGCACTGGGAAATCTGTCTGAATGAGGAGTTTTGCACACTTTTTTTCACTCATACCGGGAATTCAACCCATGACTTGCCTGTGGGCTAGCAGATCTAACCCTTGCACTATCTTTAGTGTGTTATCATCAGAAATAACAACTGAATGATTCTTTTGCAAATTCTGCCAAGCCAGTAAGTAAGAATAGTTTCTTGTCTATAGTTTTGAGAAGGATGGTTAACATCCAAAGAGTTTCTCAGATAACTGTATTTATGTTATTCCTTGTTAATGGCGAAGGATCTATACTGACAGAACCGGGACAAAAAGAAAGGCAGAATTGCTTACAATATCTGGAGAGAGAAAAGAAAAATGGTGTCTTTGATATCATGGATGGTCCAAAGAAAAAAAAAGCAATAAGAGTTTTTTAGACAATTGAAATCCTAGTTTGTCATTCACATTACATTTCTGCTGATCCATTCGATGGCTTTCTCCAGGTGTACTATCTAAATGTGATGGTAGTGAACAGAATTTTTCAATGGTAGCAATGCTATAACAGGATTCGGGTGTTATCTTTTTTTTTACCTTTCTCTGTTAGACCTGGATTTCAATACCTTGTCCCAGTTGATTAACAGAAGCCTATAGTATATATTTATGCAGGGGTGCCTGAAGTTATATGAAGGATTCCTCCAGTTTAAAGAGGTTGAGAAAGGCTGATTTAGATTTAGGAAAAATGATGCTGTATTCCATAACTGCTGATTTGTTCTCCTTGTCTCATGTTAGCGAGAAAGAAAATAAAAGTAATTCAAGCTGGTCTTGTTAATCACTCAATATGAACCTACGTCTTCTGGATATGTTCTACATTGGGGATGATTAATTGGAAAAGACCAATGAATAAGTTACTTCTCTTGCCTAGATGGAGATTGCTAAAAAAAAGTAAAAATTTATTTGAAAAAAAAAAAAAAGTATGAATGCAGCCGGACACAAACTAAGGGACCAATTTAGGATTAATTTTCATTGCAAATTAACCCCCCCCATTACAGTGACTTCATTCTTTTCTTGTTCAACTTACTCTTTAAAAAAAATATGAGAATATATATTTTCTTTCTCTTAAATATGTTCACACATCTTTATAACACACAGATGATTCTATTTTTGTAAACAACAGGACCAATGAGGACATGTAATGTCATTAAAAGGACATCTTCACCAATCGATAGATGATGTGTGAAGCATTTGTTTTTTTCAACAGAGTTGCTATGTATTATTTGTTATTAATAGTTAGAATTATCCGAACCTTTCGATTTCCTGCTAAGTTTATCGTTACAAATGTTCTATACACTCATTTAAAGCCCACTTATGAAATAAAATAACCATACATTAGGACTTGAGAACAAATTATTGCTAAAAAAATTGTACACTTACTTTAATTTAAACTTACTAATTTTTTTTTTTTTTTTTCTTTCTTTTTTTTCTTCTAATAGCCAGATTTTTGGGTGAATCTTCCTGTTCGTAATCCTCATGCTGCTACTGCTACCACAACTTGTGATGCTTCTGCTACGTTTAAAATCTTTCTTGAAATCAGAAATCACAGATATGGACATAAGGATGGTGGACGCCTCATTGAACTTATGGTTCTTGTGGTTTAACAGACCACTCTGTTCCCACTGTCACTATGGAGAACATGTTGCCATGGGCAACTGCTATCGACAAGCTGGAGGAGCCAGTTCTATGGAAGGACAGTATGAGTTCTAAGATTATCTCTATCTTTAATGCTTGATAATTTTCTGGTTCTTTTTATCTTTTCATTCCACTTCTGTTTACATTTTCTCTAAAATAAACCCTGAAATTTTACCCTTCCGTTTTAGCAAATTTCAGCATTCTATCTGTATGTTGTGCTTTGAAAATCAAGGAGAAATGGACTGTCTGTGGTCAACATTACTGACAGAATATATATATATTATATAATAAGCGTTGTGATTTTTCCTCTTCTGTTTCTCTGTAACTATGGAGTCTGCCACTTAAGGGTGATAATTTTGCTGATAAAAATATCTCCAACCACTCAACCATCACGTGACCAACTCTTTTTGGCAGCATGGCTTGTTGGGGGTGATCAATTACCAAAAGGGATGTTTAATGAATAAATTGTTTCTCATCTTTTTTTGGACAATAATCACAGAAAAAAGTGTGAATTTTCAAAAAATAAGTGAATGTGGCTGGACATTAACTAAGGGACCAGTCTAACATGAGACTTACATTACAAATTGATCACCCATTAAAATTCTGCTTCGGGTGGGCATTTGAAAAAAAATGTTTTCCCACCACATAATAAGGTGTAAATCTTCAACTTTTCTGCCCTCTAGCTCCATAGATACAGCTTGTATAAATGATCCATATGTACCTAGCCAACAAGCCAGACCCACTTAAAAACTGAAGAAACCTATGTTGACAGTTTTGATTGACTCGTCTCTTATACAACTTTAAAATCAGAATAGACGAAGGGAGACAACTCCAACATTATTATCATTTTATTCCGTATCTGGTAGATTAGGGCAGCACTATTGATCTTATTATATTTCTCTTTATTGCATGGCCTTGTGCTAGACTTGGAGAATTTCAACCAATTTGTACTGTTTATGTGTACATAATTCTAAAATAAGGCAGTTTATCCTGAAGTTTGCAGAGAGGAAGTTGCCAGGTATAGAGAATTTGAATTAAGGCAGTACCATATATGCTATTATATAAAACAGTCATTTAATTTTAAAGAAAAATGAAAGGGGAAAAAAAACGTCTAGTTGGTCACTTGATAGAAACCATCTGTGATCAATATCTTTTGGCAGTAGGCTGTGTGGTGGGTGATCAATGAATTAGATACTTTTCTTACCTTTTCTTGTTCCATGATCATTAAAAAGGTTTGAATTTCAAAAAAACATGCACGAAGACAGCCAGGCACAAACCAAGGGACCAATTTAGCATATACTTTTATTGTTAATTGAACCCTCTCTAAAAAAATTAAAATCTAAAAAAAATATTTTTTAGACATAAAAAGGAGTGAGTGTTGAAATTTTCAGCCCTCTAGTTCTATTGGTGCAACCAGTAGGCATGATACATAGATAGCCAGATTCACTTGAAAACTGAAGAAACAAGTTTTGGTGACAGTTTCTAACTATAAGATTATTACGCTGCATCCAATATACTGGTATTATGACTAGTAGGCCGTTTACCAAGGCTCAGTATGAACAGTTATGGAGCCAAGATGAATTGTAGTGAGCAACAGTCCTTGAAATAATCCTTGTAAATGATCTGGTTTATAGCTTGGCATATATGGTATTTTTCTGTACATATATTTTATGGATGAATTTTTTTATGATCTTGGCTTTTTGTCTGTCTTGGTGCTTCTTGGGATAAAGTGCCTGGAAAGGTCCCCAGATACCGAGTCCCTCACTCAGGCTACTTTACCCAGCATCTGCATCATCTTGAGGGCAGTCACAGCTTTGCTGGGCAGGGCATGTGGCTCTCATGCCAGAACTACGGCACCCCAAAAAATTCCTGTATAATGAGTCACAACAAGGTTAGTGCTCCCAAGGAGCATTCCAAAGATATGCTAAAAGCCTGTTAAAAGCCTTCAACATTAGACTTGTCACAAGAGAGCAGACAGCCTGGGACAGAGCTTGGTGGCGATCGGCCATTTACAGGGGTATGGAGGCCTGCAAAACCAACAGGACTGCTACAGCTGAGCAACGCAGACAGGAAAACCAGCACTAATGGACCACAAACTGCCGCCACCATTCCTGCCAACATTGCCAGAGAATCTTCCAGGCACAGATTGGTCTGACAAGTCATCTACGAACACACAGAAACTGATCGTGACCTTGATCCAAGGATGCTTAAATTTTCTAAATTTCGACACATTGTTTATCATGGTGAGGCAACTGAATTTTAAAACATAACTTCCTTTCTCTCCCAAGCTACCAGCTTTGAGAAATTGTTGAAAATTGAATGCTTTGAATACGTGCAAGTGTATTCAGGGCCTTGAATTTGCGTGTGAAGAAAAAATGGCTGATCATTATCGAGAACAATATTCATTCATTTGAAAAAAAATTTTTCATTTTAGAAACCATCAACTAAAACTGCCATCAAGACTGTCAAAGTTGGTTTCTTCAGTTTTCAAGTTGGCTGGATTAAGTTATGGATTCCAGGAAGTCCCTTGCAAACTGTAGGGCCTCCAGAGATTAAGAGAAAGAATTTGTCAATGCTGAAACAAAGTATAAGTTCTTTAAATTATCTTTAAAAAAAAAAAAAGCCTAATGTGTGTATATATATATATATATATATATATATACATATATATATATAAATAGATAGATAGAATAAACAATTGAAGAAAAATAGGGCTACTGCAAGAATTGAACCTTCCATCAATAGATAGCTGTTTCAGCATAAAGTTGCTCTTACCATTGAGCTAAACAGCCCACCTGTAATGCAAAGGCCAAATAACTGCTTTCAACCCAAATTCTCATCTCGCTAACCAGCAGCTGTTTAACTCAATGGTAAGAGCATTGCTACGTTAAAGCGGCTACCCTATCGGTGGCAGGTTTGATTCTTGCAGGAGCTCCATTTTCTTCAGTTGTTTATTTTATCCACATTGTCTTAATTAAATGGTATGTCAACCGTATATATATTGTTTGTTGTGTGGATAAGAGTTGATCCAATGGAATGTTGGTAATTTAACCACTGGAAAGTGGAAAGGAATTCAAGGGGAAAAACAGGCGTTACATCTCGAAAAATTTTATCATCATGTGGGCATGTTTTGATGCGTTTCAATGGTTGCCAATCACCTTTTTCAAAGAACTTGCGACACTTGCTGAGAAAACTGAATTCTATTCATATGTTTGAGATTTGAGGAGTGAAATGAGATTTCTGTTTGTTGGTTAGGAGAGTGGATGGGGAGGTGGGATGGAAATCATGTTGATCTGAAATATGGAAGACACAAAAAAGAAGATAGAAAAAAGAAAACATTTCCTTTTTCTTATTGAAAAAGACCCAAAGTGCTGGGTCTTTTTTGTAAATCCCTACCGTAAAAGCAAAAACTGTTGAATGGGAGTACTAACAAAAAAAAACTTGACATCAATTTGGTGTGAGAGAGACTAAAAAAAAAAATCTCCAAAATGCTATGTTCTATGGTATTGCTAATTTTTTCTTATTCAAAACTTTTGACGGCATTATCTTCTTTTGGTCAAAGCTGTAAAATCCAGCAAACATTGTTAATCTGAAACTCAGCTGACAGACCATTCTGGAAAATTGTTGACATACTCTGATTGTCCAAGATGAAATTGCTGTTAAAATTTGATCCAAAACTAACACCGTGAATTGAGTTCCTTTTCATCAAGGAAGAGAAAATGCAGCTTTTTTTTTTTCTTTCTTTTTAGGCTTCCATACTTTAAAATTATGAACATTAGCTTATGGTGAAGTTTAATGAAAAAGCCCAAAGTTTATCCAATTAGTATACATATCTGTACTATTTCGAGTGACTTCTGTACTCTTCAATACTTTAACAACTTCACAAAACATCCTCTTCTTCTTGTCATTCTCCTTGGCTATATTCATAGAGAACTCACCATCGCAGTCAATAATTGACCAACTGTAGCGTCAAATTTTGAAGTCATGTAAAGAAAATTCCATTGAGAAATAAATATGGTCAGAATAAATTCTAATTATGACATCACTGGCATTTTCTATGGGGAAACTTCTAAAATACAGTAAAAAAAAACATCTAGAAACATCAAGATTATCCGAATGTTAATATCAGAATTATCAAGATAGGAACCAAAAGAGATCGAGCTTCTTTTTCCAAAGATGAAAAAAAAAAAAAAAATTTTTGGAAGAGATCTTGCGGAGTACTGATGTCAATTTTCAAGTCAGTAGACAAAACAGTGTGGCCAAGAGTACTGGAACACTTAAAGAAAAGATAGTATTCACCATCTTTAATGGCTTGGGTTTTTCAACTCTGAAATAAGAAGTAAGAAAAGGATCAGGTAAAAAATTGATATTTGCCCTGCATTCTAGAAACCAGAAAGCATTTCCAGTTTGCTACACCCTCACAGGAAATATTTGGTGACAAATGGTTTCACCTAAATTCCTGCTAACAATAGTGATCTGTTAGGCATTAACTCTAGTATTGTGGTCCCCTAAGCATTGTCTGGCTTCATAGTCCAGGATGCATTAATTTAATCTAATCCAATAACCTCTTTAATCTGATAACTCTTTTAATCCAGTGAACTCCCTTTAATCCAGTACTCCCTAATCTGGCAACCCCTTTAAAGAACAAAGAATTTAAAAAAAAAAAAGAAATGATTTCTAGGGTCATTGTGAACCACTGATGCAATTCCCTATTTTGTCAAAAGCCACAGGTTACTTTTGTCCTTTGGTGTAAATTGATTGCTAAGAATTAGCGCTGATCTTACACTGGGTCAGTGAAATTTTCATTAAAAAAAAAGTTTGATTTCATTTTGATTTCATAACTTTTTGTTATGATCAAAAGTTTGTTCTATGTCCTTGTGTTGATCAAACAAACTTCACTTCTAATCAAAAATATTCATTTATTTTTTTGGTTAAGAACATTAAAATCTTGCAAATTCTGCAGTTTCATTGTAACCCATAAACATGAGTTCAACAATGCATCTTCCACTCATGTTAGTAGTTGCAGGAGGAAGGAGAGCAAGTATCCCTTCTTTGTGACAATTGATTTTCACACTTCACAAATATTGTAATATGAAATATTCTGCAAAAATTATTTCCAAGAAAAATCGTAAATGGACAATCCTTGGTGTTTTTTGGCCATTTTCTATTTTGACATTATTTGCAGTTGGTAAGAAAATTGATTTGAATTGATGTTATTTTAATGACATCACACCTCTCAATAACATCACACCTCTTCTTTCCTTCCTATTTCTTTTTTTAACATAAATTAGACCGACCGACAGAATAACATCTAATAGAGATTAGTACACACCTAGAAATTAGTCTGTGTTATTCACTTTTTAATGTCTTTTTATTCATCTTTCTCTCTTTCTCTCTGTATATACATATATTTATTTATAGATAGAAAGATAGTACGAGCATATGTGTGTGTTTGTACTCCAAAAAGAGTACTATCCATCACAGAACAGAAACAAAGGCATGTTTGAAATCATTATTCTATTACACTTTGTAACTTCTCCTTCAACTTTTTTCTGTTCTGTCTAAAAAGTATGGGATTCATCAATTCTAGTCTGTGTTGAGCTTCCCTGATAATCTAATAATTTGCTATTTCATCTTGTTAAAGTGTTACATTATATTATCATGTGGGCATGTTTCGATGCATTTCGATGATTGCTGCCACTTTTCAAAAAACTTTGCAGCGGTTGTACATAAATTGTATGCTGTTTACATGTTTGGGGTTGAAAAGAAATAAGGAGATAACGCTATCAAATTAGTCAACCATTGGTTGTCTAACAACATGGATTCCCAAAGATCATATGTGGAAATGTGTCGTGCAAAATATGAGATAGCTTGACGAAATAGACAAGCTCAGAAGGAATTGGTCCCGTGACGTCCATGATAGAGAGCTGTTGATGGTCTATGTCTAATGATGGACTCTCAAAGACTGATGATGATGATGATACTTATTTGAATAAACAAGGATTTTATTGGGACTTTTTATTTTACAAATATCAGAATTTAAAAAAGCAAAAGAAATCAATGATTTTGAAATTCAAACAGATCACTTTCTGTTGTCATTTCCACTATTGTAAAGAAAGATAAGAAGGATGCTTGTCAGAATGAGTGGTCTGAAAAGGACTGTGGATGACTTCACTCAAATTTGTGAACTAGTCATGGGAACTACTCAAAGAAACAAATTGAACGAACAATTTAAACGATTATTATCAAGTATTTCTTTTCGATTTTCATTGGAACATTGAAATTTAAATGAACTTACCATCACAGTTCATAATTGAACAAAATTTGAAGTCATGTAAAAAAAAATTCCTTTGAAGAATAAATATAGTCAGAATAAATTCTATTTATGACATCACTGGCATTTTCCACTTGAAATAAAGTGGATAATTTTGATATTATTGATGAATCGGTCCCAAAGGTGAGAAAGCAGTTGCAGTCCCAGGTATTAAAAACCTTTTTAAAAGACAGAAAAAATGCCAAGAAGAAATCTTTGCAACATTAATTAGATGTAATAGCTTTCAAATTTATGGATATGTGCATGGTACATATCACTTATTCTGTCTTGTTCTATTCATTCTAGAAACATTGAAGGGACTTTCATGGTGGTTTTTCTGCTTATAAATGTAACGTTCTTCATTACAGCTTTACATGGTGTTTGCTAATTTATAGAAAAAAAATGAAGACATGTCAACATCATCTGTCGGAATTGTGTAATCCCTTTCTATCCCAGGAGGAAAAACCTTGGGAGTCCGTAAAGGAAGCTCTGGGAGATGGTGGATGCCAGCATTACAACTGACCACAGAGTGAAACTGAATTGGAGTTAAAAGTACGGAAATATCTGGGAGTTCCCAGAAAAATTCTTTTCAATAGAAAATTATGATATCTAAAGGTAAAAAATATACTCATGATTACTAGGGTGCTGGGAACAGCCCCAAAGAGGCTTACAAATTTTCAAAGAACAAAAAGAAATTTTTTTTTCACTAGACATAAGGAGTAAATGTTAAAATTTTCAGCCCTCTAGGTCCCTTGGTATGGCCTGTACACATGATACTTACATACATTTAGCCAACCAGCCAGCAGGCTGAACCCACTCAAAAACTGAATAAAACCTATGTTGACAGTTTTAGTTGATAGTTTCTAATAATTTAAAATTTCTCTTTTTCACTGATTTCTCTCCCTTTAGTTAGAATTCCGAGAAAGGTGTTCATTAATCACGCTACCCATAACTGACCAGTTTCATTAATGTTGTTGAGTTTGGGTTTTTCTGTGTTCTGACATTTATATCTATCTATTTATCTGGACATCTAGATTCTGGAGACTGTAGATGTTATCAATAAACCTGTCAAAATAAGGCCCAAAAGGGAACAAAAAAAGCTTCTTTTCCAAAAATAAAATAAAAAATTTCTAGAAGAGGTCAAGTGGAGTACTGATGCCAATTTTCAAGACAAGAAAGCAGTGTAGCCAAGAGTGCTGGAACACACAGACATAAACAGACAAAAATATACACTTATAAAAAAAGATAGAGCCTTTTGGTAGCTATGGTTGTTTAACAAAAACAAAAAATAATAAAAATCCATTTGTGATCAATGGAATGCCATTTTCCAAGTTCACTGCAAAGCAAACCTCTATTATCATCGTATATAAAATGTAATGCATATAGACGGCTATTCTCCAATCTCACTGCAATGCAAATCTTTATTATCTTCATCCATAAAATGCAGTGTGTATAGAAGGCTATTCTTCAAGCTCATTGCAATGTAAATCTCTATTATCCACATCAATAAAATGCAATGTGTATTCATATATTCTGGATTTGCCATGATATTCTATTGGCATAGGTAAATTAGTGAATGATAATTGGCATCACTTTTTGTATGATGAGATCACATCTTTGTGACCTCATTCACCTTCCTCTTCATATTTCAGTGATTCTGAATATGGGGTGCATGCCCCACAAGGGAGCATATTGAAATCATATTCATTCTAAATGGATCACACCTATTTGAATTCTAATACATTGCACAAATTTGTGTACAACAATTATGTTTTCTGATAGATGTGCGATAAATGATATTATTTCTCTGACACAAGATTTGCAGCTTCAGGTTCTGAGCATTATTTGATGGGCTCCCAGGGATTTGCACGACCCAGTTTCAAAACCACTGCTGTGGAGCCAAAGCTTTCCAGACTGAGTGTCGCGACACTTAGGTGTGTCACTGGTAATCTCTGGATGTGTTGTAAAATTGAGTATTTTTTTGTATATCTATCAAAAGATACTTTTCGTGAGTCAGTTGAACTGCTGGGATGGCATAATGTATTTGGCTTGGCAAACAAGTAACAAGTAATCAAGGTACATGTTGCAAAAAAATCTTATTTTCTAAAAGTGAGTTGCCAATGAAAAAGTTTGGAGACCTCAGTTGTAAAGGAGAGTATCAAACCTCCGCCTCTTCATTTGTTTGTATCCAAATTTGATACTATTCTAATGTTTGTTTTGGAAAAGTCTCAGAGATAAATTTTGGATATTTTACCTTTGGAATCCTATCAGGCAACCTCATAGAGGACATTAATTTTTTTGAAAAACCTTGGCATTATTTTCAATTTTATAAATACTCTTTAAGACTGTTATAACATGGTGTGTTATAATGCACTTTGAGCATGGACCCTAATTTTCAAAATTTGCTTCTGAAAATAATTGCCAAGTATACGAATTGAAAGAGCCTTACTGAATCAGGCTACAGTAACTGTAAGAAAAAAAAATGAATTAGATAAAAATGTTTCATTAGTCATTAATCAAAACTTATCTACCCTTCCCCTTTTGTCTGTTGCTGAAAAGATTTCTAACATAATGTCAAATGCTTACTCTACGCACTTGTTACATATATATGTATCTAGGTTTTGTCAAAATGTAATCTTCTGGTGAGGTGTCACGATCATGGAATTTTTCAATATTTATTTCTCAGTTCCTGCCAGACTAGCCTCACCCTAGCCCTGTCTCCCACAGTTTTCTCTTCATTTCCACATGAATTACAAAGGTTAGTCTTGAAGAAATTGGATCAAGGTTTGTAAAAATGGAAAATTTGTTACGTGAACTTACTTATAACACGGATCATGACTTCTGCGTTATAACAAGTCTACAGAGTACCTTCATTATAATTTATCAATCATTACTACACACCACGAATCAGTTTGTTTGTTTAAGTTATTCATGTGTTCTGACCTTTATATGTATGTATGTATCTATCTATCTATCTATCTATCCAGACTTTTCCTAGCCCTTACAGTTCATAGTAGGAACTTGAAATTTTGCTTGCACATTCTCCTCTCAATGAAAAGGAATATATTTTTTAACTTTTCTAAAATTTCCCATTCAAACGGGTTTTTATGAAGGGGGTCAATCTACAATAAGAGGTAATATCAAATTAGTCGCTTAGTTTGTGTTCAGCAGCATTCATAATTGTTTTTTGAAAATTTGTACTTTTCAGTGACCATAGCCCCAAAAAGGCATGAAAAGTAACTCATTGATTTTTTCCAATCTTTTAATTGATCACCCTATCAAGTGACTCACTAAACTTGTTTCTGTTTTTTTTTAAATTATGAATTTATGATTCAAACCACACTGGTAGTATTTTCATTAAGATAACATAATTTTACCATTACTACTGCTTAATTTACAAGGTAAAAAGCAACATATATAGATGGTGGTGATGTAAAATGTCCTTTTGAATGCTAGTTAATTCATTTGTTGCTTTTTATTGCAACTTTTAATTGTGCTCCCCATGAGGGATGTGGGTTCAAATCCCACCTAAGACTTTTTCTTCATTTCTGATCAACGCTGTTAGCCCACTGCCAAAGAGTAGATTGTGTGGGAAAAAAATTGGAAAGTTACAAAAAAAATCAAGATGAAGGTAAAAAGCAATCATGAAATCAAAAATGATAATTCATAATTGTTCTTTTAATGAAAAATAATTGTATTGGAACACTGGCGTATTTGACCAAGTATTCCGGATTGTTTTAGCATAAGGGATAACTGGTAGGTCGTCACCGTATCCGTAGGCTCTTTTCGTCGCAAGGGCAGGTCCAGTCTTTCTTCCGATCTAAAACCTTTTCTTGAAGAAAAAAAGATTTTCAGGTTGAATTTTTTTACTTTTCTTCTTATTTTTTGTTTTATTTATTGACATATGTTGTATATTTTTTGTCTGAATGTGTAATCTGTGTCTTTTTGTTCCGTTTTAAAACCAAATTTACTACTAAAAAATATGGTACGTCTTCATGGTTCAGGTTGAAAAATAATGAAAAAATGATTTATTTTATGAAAGATTTGATATATTTTTCCTCTTTTTTTAACACCTTTAAAGAAGCTAGATTTTTCTTTCTGGTGATTTTTGAAAACAAAAATGTTTTAAGGTGACGATAATTCAGAAAAATATGTTTTAAAATGCTTGAAATAACTAAATTATTCAATTTAAAACAGTGTATAAGACGAGACCCCCTCCTGTTTTCACAAAAAATGGCTTTTTCGAGCACTTAAAAACGCCCGATTTTTCTTTGTTGATGAATTTTAAAACCGAGAATGTATCCTGATAACTATATTTAAATAAAAAACGATTTTAACAATCCTACGATTATCTAATTATTCAATTCAAAAAGAGATTTAATTTGTGTTCAATACGTTTTTTGGGGAGAAAGATGGCTTCGTCGCCCCTCCCTACACAAATAATTGAAATATTATAGTATTTATATCGTTTAATTATTGGTGGGGGTATTGATTGAATAACTGTCTATATGTTTGAATTTTCTATTCTAGGTAAATACCAAGTTATTATTATATTCTACTATTGGGTGGGATGTGTTTTTTTTTCTTTTTCCTTCCGTTTCTAATATTCGTACTTGTCGGCCTATGAGACTGCCCCCTCCATTTTTAAGCCCCCAAAAGTGGGTCACATGGTGAACGTAATCACTGTTGCCCAGCCCCATATTGGCCAGAAGTCGAGGGGGACTTACCAAACTGGGTATTAAACGAGAATAATCCGAGAAAATGTCTTTTTTTCTCAAATAATTCCCTCCCGGCTGAAATAAGGGGGGAGGTGGTCGTATTTACCCTACAGTAAATCATTTTTTTCTCTCTCTGCATTTTGATAGTAAATCGTTTGTTAGATTTAAAAAAAAAAAAATTTACAAGCTAATAATCTCCTAAACCATATTGAAAATTTTTTTTCTTATTTCCGTGCTTTCAATACTTTCGACCTTCGTGTCTGTTTGAAAGAAAAATTATTAATTTTAGGTCTCAGTGGGAGGGGTTTCTATTTACGATGTTACTATAATGCCGAGCTGAACCCTTGCTATCCGTCCGTCGTACGAAAATACGGCTTCGACGTTTCTTTTTATGAATTCTCTCATATTTCTCTTTTATTTATGCGCCATTTTTAACATCAGGTGTGCGTGGGTGTGAAATTTTTCTCACGCCTTATGTTAGAAATGGCACATATGTAAAAAGAAATAAGAAAATTAATGAAAGAAAAACTGGACAATTCAGTCAGTTTATATGAAAAAAAACCAAAAAACGGTGAAGTATCAAAATCAGTTCCATTCAAATGATCTAAGGTTAAAGACTACACGTTTTCTTTGAACATAATTAAGAATGAAAAATTCCTCGAAAAAAAAATTCACGAGTATTTAGAAACTAAAAAGAAGGGTTCGATTTATCATTATAGTTACATCGTAAATAGAACCCCCACCATCTCCCAAACTATTTTATTTTCCCCTTCAAAACTGACTCTTTTCCTAAGATAGTGACTGACTAATCCATTGAAAGCATTTTTTTTTCTTCATTTTAATAAGGTTTTTGGTATTATCCACTTACATCAACCGTTATTGAAACTTTTACTATGCAATTTTGTAGTAAATCATTTGAAACGAATTCAAGGAAATATTCTTTTTTTTTTTTCATTCTCTCTCCATCTCTCTCCTAAATATTTTTTTTTTTGGAGGGGGGTTGTAAGTACTGATTTGTTTAGGGATTTTTGATTAAAGGTTGTTGGATACTTTCATTCTTTTTTTTTTTCTTTCTTTTTTAAAATTTAACTCTTATCATTTCAACTATGAGGCTCGATGGTATATCAGAAGTATTGTTTTATTTTTAGCTCTGGAAACATCATGATTGAAATTATGTAGGAATTAAAAAAGAAAAAAAGAGTACTACTTCATTATTTGTGCACTGTGAAGGATTATCTACACCCCAGGGCCCTTAAGCTTATCTTTATTAAGGCTGTCCCTGACATTCCCCACCCCATCATGGATAGAATACAGTGATGTCAGGTCTGGTTTGATAACTGATATTGTCTACTCTGCATAGTTTACTGTGTGTACGATCTCATAAAATTATATGAATTACAGCCTTTCCATTTATTTCTCAATTTTGAAAACAAAATGGTATTCATTTAGAAATTTATGACTCCTTTTATATAATACGTGATACATTGGCCTTAATCCATTGTGTGAATATCCTTACTTTTATTTGTTTGTTTTCTGTCGATAGTTTTCCTTTCAGTTGAATTTAAAGTCCAGATTTTTCCATGATTCTACATTTTTAGCTGCTACAGGCAGACCATTCATTGTTGATTATTCATACATATAATATAGTTGAGGATCATAAGCTCTGTAACATCAGAAACCTGGCTTTTTTGAAGAATCAAATGAGTATCAAATTTTGTAAAAGTTTTTATTTATCGGTACCATGCTGTGGGGCTATTTGGATCATTTTTCTCTTGATTAGAATTTGAAAAAATTTCAAGATAATTGAAAACAAAAAATATGCCATCTTCACATCCTCCTTGGTAATATTTCGAGAGTGCTAGGTTTTACGTTTATTCGCAGTTGATATCTTTTTTTTTTTTAAAAAAAGCAACCAAATTTTATTTTTCTCTTGCAAAAGTCTGCAGAAACTATTGATAATTTTGATATGTAGTGACCGTACCTCTTGGGAGAATTCAGGACAAATTTTGATATTTTTATGTTCACTGGTTTTTATTATTATTTTATTGTTGGGCGGGGCTATTTGGCACTTGATTATTTCAATAATTTGCTTCTACACTATTAATACTTCTTTTTTCTAGAAGATTTTTTAATTTGAGATTATTCAACTTCTACAGTCTTAACAATGGAGCCCTCCCCTCTAGCTTCATGAATAGTAGTTCTCCTATTGCATTTCTACTAACACTATACAATATCTGTGGCCCTCAGATTGGGAACCATTGCACTGAATATTGAGGTACAATTTTAAATGCCCCGGCCCCTACTGCGTTTTTACAAACATAATACAATAACAAATCTCCCTAAATATTGGGTGTAGGGCTCAAGGGGCCCCTCAAATCTCTACATGACAGGACTGCCCACTCAACATGCTCATGGACCTTAAACTTTTTTAAGGTCTGACCACGAAACTCCATTAATACTCTTTGGACCAGTAGGGTTTTATGGCTCCCTGGTTGGAAACCACTGGATTGAATGTTGGAGGGAGGAGACCATCAAGGAGCCAAGTGTCCTTGGCTGCCCGTATCTCTAGCCACGCCCTTTGTAAGAACACTGGTACTATTCAAATTTTTGGTAGAGTGCTGATAGGCCCCAAAGGTGCAACTAACAGTGGTTTTTGTCAGCCTTTTTTCTAAATTTTATTCATTTATTTATGTATAAAATTTTCTAAATTTTTTTTTTTTTCATACCATCAATTGGAGAGCCTTAGGTAGTCATACAGTTTGAAGTACAAAAGATAAAACTTCATTCATAACTTTGAGTTATTGCAAGAAAAAAACAAATCCCAAAAAGTGCCAAATAGCCCCACAATACAGTAAGTAGAATACTGTCCTCTTTGAATAACAATGTTTCAGTAGTAGCATGAATATTATTAATTCAATGACAATCATGAAGAATAAAAAAATTTAAAAATTCCACTTCCAACTTGGTAACATCAGAAACCTGGCAATTTTTAAGAATTGAATAATTATTATGTTTGAATAATCCCTCAAGTCTCATTACTAAAAGTCTGTGATCTATGAGGAGTTGAAGTGTAAAACATAGGAATAAGAATCGGTGGTCTCCCATACTTTATGTAACATGAAAAAAATAAGGTGTTTTTTTTCTATTGAAAATAAAGTAAAATGCCTTCTTTTTTCTTTCTTTTTCTGAATAACAATGTTTCTGAAATGTGTACGTAGCCTGAATGTTATTAATTGAAAAATTCATGGCAAAATTACTGAAATATCGAAAAATTACTCACACATGCAGTAATTTAAACTTGTACAACTTTTTTACCCCTACCCCATTCCTTCCAGGCACCTTGGCTTAAGCCTGCTCAGCCTAATGGTTTATCTGCCACTGTTTATATGTCTCTCTCTGTTCTGCTGGTCTGCGTATCCTATTCTGCTTTTAGTGTCTTAATTCTTGGTGGTAATACCTAACAAATAAATAAACAAGCCTGTCTGCTGCCTGGTCAAACTCCATTCCAATTTCTATTCTGACTGAAGATGGTTACTGCAACTTTTGTATTATATATTAATATTCAAAATACAAACACACACACACACACACACACACATATATATATACGTACCTTGCATGAATGACTCTCCATAGCCTGAGCATGTAGCAGAATTGATTATCTAAAATTATCTTTAAGAAAAGAGATCTTTTATCTATCATTATCTTTAAAAAAAAATATCAGCACAAGATTTGGGCATTGTTTGTCCAAAATGACCATAGAGATCCCCAAAACACTGTTTTATAAAAAAAAAAAAAAACTTCCTAGATGGTGCTTAGTGGTGTACTTGAAAAATATGACCAATGGTGCCCAAAGACCCCTCTCCCCATATACTTACACACAAATGATCAAAGAGAAAAATCTGTAGCTCATTTAGACTGGCTGTTTGTTGGTTGATGGTGATTTAATGTAAAATAAGTTTCATAAATCTGTGAAACTTGTTGGTTTGGCTCAGTTGGTGAGTAAGGTACCAGCCTACCTCTCATTTGGTTATGATTTCAAATCACAGTAGGGAAATGTCAATTTTACGTATTCATCTATTAGAATGAAACGAGACCTTGTGTATTTTTTACTCAAATTTTGATAGATATGTAAGATTTGTCGATTTAGCTCTGTCTATAAGATACATGGCTGTCAATCACTTGGTTGTGATTTTAAATCACATTTGGGGAATGTTCATTTTTACTCCTCTAAATTTGGTGAGGATTGTCCTTGATAAGGTAGAAATACAAAGTCAACTCCAGATTTGGACTTTAGTTTAATGTTATATCATGGCATTGTTGGAGTTTGCAACACTTTGGAGCCTTGCTGTCACATGATCTCTAGTGGCAACCACCAGATGGTCTGAACATGCAGATATGTGAATTGGGTCTTTGTCCATAACGATGACCTCTTCCCCTGAAAGTTAACCTGTTTATTGACGAAAATATCTTCTCCCCACCATTTGAAACAGTTGACTCTTCCACTGTAACTTTTCTTATTTTCTTATTTTTATAGTTTTTCTTTAAAAAAATGAATAAACTGATAGAATTCAGATACAAATAGTGTGTACATCACCAAAAGTTTGCTTCCAAGTATTGTTCAGTTTTTTGAACCCTCTTCGATTCTCTTCTGCACCACAACTTCCTATGACACAGCCTTACATAAGATCTTAATCATTTTTTTAGGTCTGAGAATGCTTGAAACTTTTAGCCTTATAAATTAATGGTATTTGAATGTTTGCTTCGTGATTTTCATTCACAAAAGGCTTTAAAAAGAACATTTCTACTTTGAGATAAGTGAGTGGGGGTGCCTGTATACCCGATAATCTTTTCAAAGAGATAATTGGTAAATAAATGTATGATGATAAATGAAAAAAAACAGTCTGTAGACTAACCTCTTTCTGCAGTATGCCATGTTGGGGGTGATCAATGAATGTTACATATCTCTGCATTAGTTGGGCAGTGATCACCAAAAAATCAAAATTCTCAAAAAAAAAATGTAAATGTAGCCAGACACGAAACAAGGGATCAGTTTTGCATAAACTTACATTGTAAAACCTTTCTGAGAGGATGGGGCGATTTTCTGAATAACATTTTTTCTTGACATCAGGAGTAAGTGTCGACATTTTCAGTCCTCTAGCTCAGTTGGTGTAGCTTATATGCATGATAGATACTTAGCCAGCCAGACCAACTTGAAAAATCAAGAAACCCATATTGATGGTTTCTAATAAACAACGAAGGAAAAAAAGGATTTTGTCCAAAAACTGCCATGTTATATATATATATATATATATATATATACATATACATTTTCGACAGTATTTGTCTACATTCGTGTCTCTAATGAAGTTGTTTCCAACTGAGTTTTCAATCTAATTCCCGTTAAAATGTCCGAAACAAAAATAGTAATTGCATTCAATGTAAAAGAAAGAAAAAAAATTTTGAAAATGTTATATAATTCATTGGCAAATGAAGAAGTTCTACACGTGTGTGGAGTATACATTACTTATAAGCACTGTATAATCTACTTTCTCTGTCTCTTTTGTTCTTCCTATTTTTTTTTTTTTTTCTGTCTACAAAATTGATCTCTAATAAGGAATATGATGTAGTGTGATGTAAAAGAAAGAAAATATTCCTCTTTCTTTGCCCACTCTCTGTATTGTATCTCTCTATCTTTACCAATTCTATGAATCTATTAAAACCAAGAAGAACGATATCTCTTAACTACTCTCTCTTTGAGTTATTTAAGTACTTGAAAACGCTGTTGAAAATTGGTCTTAACATGAAATTTTCCTTTTTTTGAGAACTGTCAACTTGAGTTGCAGTTGATGATAATTGGTCTCATTATTATTAGGATGTGGGGGGGGTCAACGGAATAGTTGTTTACAAATAACGAAGAAGGATAGGCATATGGGCTGGGGGGTACACCCACCAACAAAGCAGTTGGAAATTTCAGGCAAATGAAGCCTTCTGCCCCACCTCAACCAAAGGGTTCCTGTACACATATACAAAGTAACCTCCTAAAAGTCCTAATTGAAAATAACTGCAATTCAGTTCAATAAAAAAATTGTCCTCTCAGGTAGTGTAACATTTAGCATATCTGCCCCACGTGCAAAAAGCTCCAGGTTCAATTCCCTGTACGTGCTAAGAGTGTGGAAAACTCTTCATTAGGACACATTTCCCCTGTGCATTCAGCTGCTAATTGAGTACACTCTAATCTGTATGATAAAGATGGAAGTATTCACTCAGTGTGGACTTTCATTCTGCCAAGGAGGTGATCATAAAAACTTATAAGAATAAAGTCCTTCTCTCAACCTGTCTTGGAAGGATCGTAGAGCTAAAGCCTGCTACAGAAACCCGGGCTTTATCACCTGCTTCCATGCCCCATAGGGAGTTATCTCTGAACGGGATGCTTTACTCTTACAAGGTTCTCACCTGCCAGGGAATTTTACAAATTGTCTTAGTTTTTGAGATTTCCAAAAATTGTTCAAAATATCAATAAATTTTGTGCATTGTAAGGGAAGAATCGAATCTCCTTTTCTAAATACTTTCCAAGATTTCAAAAAAGAAAAGGTTTTATTAAAAAACCTTAGAAATTCATAGCCCTTCCTGACTCTCTCAATATGTCCAGTCAGAGAGATTCTCAAAGTTATTATTGAAGGCACACCAATTCTTTGCACTTCGGGTTTATAATCTAATCCAAATATATTGTCAGGGGTGGTGGTGCTGGAAAGTCAACCCCCTCCCCCAATGTGAGGAAAATCTAGAAATTTTAAAGGAATTGAAGGGCAAAGTGCAACTACTTCTCACTCATGGGGGGGATGCGTTTTTAGGGGGACATTTAAAGGTGCAAGTATTTTGAAAATGCGTATAGTAACTTTTTTTATATAAGCATTTTTGCAGAATTATGGGTTGATGACATTTTTGATGTGTTCTTTATGAATATTTGAATAAAAAGGTAGCTTGGTATAATAGATGACCTCTTAACTATGATTCAGTTACTGCATGTTGACTCATCTATTGTCAGGGGGATTTGAAAAAGCAAGTTGGTAAGAACCCTATTATAATAAAATTAATTCATGACCCATGGGTTGGGATTTCCAGCGAGTTCCTGTAGAGGGATAATAAGGGACCCAAACTCTCCTTCTCTTTCTTTTTTTTTTTCTTCTTCTTCTCGGGTTGGTGCCTCAATTCTATACAGGTAGTGTTTGAGATTTGTCTGTTAAACTTTGGTACAATTTGGACTTTCAGGCCCTATAAATTAATACCTAATTAAATTTCTGTAAAAATTTGGACTTTTTTTTTTTTTTTTTTTAACTGAACTGCATTACTTTTGAAAAATTTGATTTCATTTCTTTATTTTCCATCTAATTTCTCAGGACGCAATATAGTAAGTTTGTCTAAAATTGGTTAGAGAATTATTTATTCACGGAAAATTGATAAACAGGAAATCATATACATATATGGAATGTTGTCTCTATATCAAAATCAATTGGCGAGCACAGTATTCTGTAAGACTGATCTTTTTTTTTTTTTTTGTTGGTATATTGGTTTATTCAAAATGCTGCTTTTGTGTCTTTCGGAAACTTTTTGCGCTCTTTTGTGTTTTGTGTTTGTAAACAAACCTACACTGCACGGTGCCATTATACGCAAACCGTGTCTGAAGACCTTTGATCAAAAGGATTCCAACAATTCTGCACAGTATATAAGGATTGATAAAAGCATATTTCTTGTGTTTTAAATGTCGCAATTCCCCAAGAGAAATCCAGCTACTCATGTGGGAACAGAACCTCTTAATTAATATGTCAATTCAGTGCCTCAAGATTCAGAAATTTATAGCTCTTGAGAAGAACAGAACCCTCCAATTGACATGTAATTCAATGACCAAAGTTCAGAAATTCAATTTTTTAACATTTGCTCATTATAAAGTTAGTTTTTTTTTTTTCTTCTTCTCCCCCTGCCCAAAAGATTTTAAAGGGAGGTTTAATTTGCAATGAGTTTATTCTAAGTTGGTCCTTTAGTTGCATCCATGCTTATTCATTTTTTTTCATTTATATATATATATACATAATATATATATATATATATATATATATATATATATTCGCCTGATGAAGCCCAAAGAGGGCAGAAACTTGAGCTAGTTTATGTAGCAAATCAACATCCTGCTATTTATATATATATATACATATTGCTGCTGGGGTGCCATGTTAATGTTTTATTTTTAAAATCTCCAAAACGGTTACATAGTTAACAACAGATGATTCCAACAAAAGACAATACATATATAGTACCATAATAAGAAAATGTGTGAAACGGGAAAAAACACTGAAGAAAATTACATAAATTCCATTGACAGATATTTGGGAATAGGTGGCTGGAATGACACACAGAAAAATATTTTGAAAAAGTTTCCTAATGTTTAAAGCTGGAAAGCTTTCTAAACTAATATGATGTATATATATATATATATTTTTTTTTTCAGTGATCTCTACAGGTGGGTGTTCAGCTAGTGCTTTCATATAAATCAGGCATGGGCAACTTTTTTGATCTAGTGCAGTGGTTTCAAAACTTTGTAAACTCAAGGATCTCTTCTCTGAAGGAAAAATTTTGGCTGACCGTTATTTTCAGCATCTACCTTTTTAACTAATTATCGTACAACAATGAAAAGTAATTTCTGACCTTTGAAAATTGTATGTATTTAGAATCAATGACATTTATTTGAATTCTAATATATGGTTCAGGTCTGTGTAGAATGGTTATGTTTCATTCATAGCCGAGCCGTACAATGGATGATATTATTTTTCTATGGCAAGATTTGCAATGTTCAGAGGGGTTACAGCTACAGATGCCTGAGTATTATTTGATAGGAGGTCAGAAGTCAGCAGAACCAAGTTTCAAAATCACTGATTTAGTGGGTCATTTCTGAAAAAAAGAGGACATTCCAAAACCAGCAGTTTCTAACTTGGGGTTCTGGGTTCACTGTTCCTCACCTGAGGTTTTTGGACCTGTGGAAGGGAGTATTACTGTGTGTCTGTGAGCTTGTTGAGTTGGCTGATCTTTCAAAAAGCATGGGGTCTGTTGGGGGAGGGTACATTTAAGGAAGAAAAGAAGTTGGGGTCCATGTGAATGAAAAGGTTGGGAACCACTTGATTTGTACACAGCAGCTCATCAGCCATCTTTACAACGGTAAATACCTATGTTAATACTTGTTTTCAGTTCTCACTTTTTTGCATATATCTTAAGTAATTCATAAGTTTTTCAGTCAGACCTCAAAAGGGAGGACAAATTAACATTCAACTTGAGGTGGCACCAGAAGGAGTACTCGAAACCTAAGCTGTCCAGCCACCCTACTCATGTTCGCTTCAAAAATGTCAAATTTACGTTTCTCCGAAGTAAAGTTGGCATACTACAATCTTATCTCTTTTATGATGTTGGCAGATTCATTCTACTGCCTCCTTCAGCTTCAATATGTATTGTCCACGTGGAAAGGGACTCCCATATCAGTCTCTTTATTCGGTAGTGCAAAACGAAAAAAACTAACAGAATTGAACAGAAAATTTTGGACGTGGAAAAGTTCTATAGTTAAACAAAGAATTCTGTCTTATGTCGAGATAATAAATATTGCACTTGTAGAAGTCCATAGAATGAATCTGCCGAAAAATGTGAGGAGAATAAATTGTCCATGAGAGTTAATGACTCATTCAGTCCCGGTCTTTTCAGGGTCAATCCCCTCTTTTGTCAATAAGATTACTAGTGCCTCCCCCCCACTCCATTTAAGTAGCACGACAAAAACCTTGCAAAATAACGACATTTAAAATGATTTTAACCAGCAACATTGGTAAGGAAAATTCAGACCCTACCGCAGTTATACTCTATTGTGCATCATACTTCCCGACTACCCTTGAGCTAAAAACATTCACCAAGACTTTAATCTTTACCGAATAGCCTTAGATTCCCCCCCCCCCACCTCCTTCGGTTTTGAACCAGCGGCGGATAAGGAATTTGTGTACATTTCCAGGCGCTTACTGTTTGATTAATCGTACATGCCGATTAAAAAATCGGCCTAATATAATCAATGAACTTTGGAAAAAATAAAGTAATAAGTGGGGAACTAATTTAAAAGCAGAATAACTATGTCAGGGGCTTGTCTGAGGATCTGTGGAGCCTGATTAGAAACATTTTTTTTTTTTTTTTAAGGTTCTTAGGTTCACAGCCAATGTCTGTAAAATCTTGGAATTAACCCTTTCTTCAGGTCCTGTGTCTTCTGACGTTGAATGCTACAATAGTCCATCACTTTCTGTATATTTGGTGTTCTTACTGTACATCCAGACTGTGATCCAGCCACATTCTTTGAGTTTGTTGCACCAGTTATATATATATCTTTCTTGTGTTCTGTAGATGTTTTTTTCTTAAATTTCTATCTTCAGGCAGAATTCCGTCTTTGACAGATCAAAATTTAGCCATATGAAATTCACTAAATTAGTGCAGAAATGCTTGAACATTTTGGCCTTCTTTAGTATGAAGAAATTATCTAAAACTCTGATCTCTATTAAAGCAGGGATTTTTTTTATTTTTAAATTATTCCCCTCTCATTTCATGCATAACTGTTATCAATGTATTCCTTTCGGGCGATTCCGTTATGAAAAATAGGTGAGTCAGGGACGTGACATTTTAAACAAACACCCAAGGCACATTTCATTCCATTTTGAAGTCTGACCCTATCCCTGCCCTCACGGGTTTCCTGTTCATTTTTGCATTATTATGAGGGTTGGTCTTGAAGAAGGGAGTCTGGGCTTGGATTAAGGTTTGTAAAAAATGGAGAATTTGTTACAACACAGACTCACTTATAATGCATTAGAAAATCATGCCCCACCCCACCCCGGCTTCCGTGTCATGTGATTTTTTTTTTTTTTTTTTTTCCTGGTAAATTTGAAAAATATGGGGAAGTCATTTCCACATGAAGTATATATATTTAAAAAAAACAAACATTGTTTTAGTTCTTATTTCCTAATATCGTGTAATTTCATCATGAAATCCTGTGTTGGCCATTCCAAAGCTCCAGTTAGAAACAGTCAATATGATTATTATGTCTAGAAATACTCCTCCACCCCCATCCAATAGATTTTAGGGGGGGCAGTGTGCAATGTAAGTTTATGCTAAATTGATCCATTGCTTGTGTTACGCTTGTTCTCTGAAAATTCAGAGTATTTTCAAACTGACTGAGAAATGTATATCATTATCTCGTATTTTTGAATTCATATATTGGACAGATGTTGACTGCAAGCAATATGTTGTTATGCACCAAGTTGGGGGTAGGTTTTTTTTCTCATTTCCTCAATTTACTAACTTGAAATGAAAGATTGCCTGAAATTGTTTACTTTTCAAGATTGTTAATCACGGTTGCTGGGTTTAGGTTATTCATACATTCTAACATTTATATCTATCTGGACTTTGCCCAGCCCTTATCTTTCATCTTATAAATTTGAAATTGTGTACACACACTCCCCTTCATGGATTGGGAAAATGTTCTGTTTGTTTTTTGGGGGGGAGGGGGTTCTTTTTTTTTTTCCCCTGTTTTTTATTTTTTGTAGTTGAAAATTCCCGTCCTAAATAGGTTTTTAGTGGGAGGTTTGATTTGTAATGTAAGTTTATGCTAAATTGGTCCTCATTTTGTGCCCTTGTGTTTTTTGTTTTGTTTTTTCTTTTATTCAGACTTAGTGATCACAGCCCAACAAAAGGCAAGTGCAGTAACTTATTAATTTATCATCTTATTTTTTTTTCCTACTTTTTGATTGATCACCCTCAACATAACATTGGCGGTGGTGATTCATAATTTCCCTTGGAATACTAGTTTTTATTTTAACCATTCAAGTTTTTTTTTGTCAGTTTAACTACAATTGAAAAAATCTCTGACTATATGTACTGAGATTACTCTACAACTGACCATTGTACAAAGTTGACATTCACCAGATACATCAGTCAGCAAATCCTGCTGTGAAATTACTTTACATAACTACTATGGCAGACTGCACCACACCCCATAAAGTCTACTCCTTCCTAAGATGCACCCTTGGAATGGGTTCTGCACTAGTTTCAAATGGTGGGGAGAGGGATTTCAATGTGCCGTGAAATGAAAATACTGCTCTATCGTGAAGTTAAATTTCAGTCATTGTGAATTGTCATTTTCCTGTTGAAATCTCAATTTCGGTAACCAGTATAGCAACATCGAACAGCTTGTTGAGCTCTTTGCCCCGTGGGGAGTGTAGGCCGTCAACAACTCTGTGTCGATTCTGGGCTGCCCTCCCCACACACACACTCCAGGAGTGGCGGTTTCTTAGCATTTCTGCCTTGATATCCCCTTTCTCTGTGGGTTCCGGGTCAAGGTCTGAATATTGATGCTGCTGGTGGGCTTCCTGAGGGTGTGGTCCATTCAGCTCCTCTTTCTTCTCGGGGTTTGTGCTCAGATTGGTGCTTTGTTCTTATGTTATTTTTTTGTTTGTTTTTTGGGTGGGTGGGGGGGTATTTTGATTTGTAAATCTCGTTGCCTAAAAGAACTGGTAAGCACACTGAAAGCACGTAGCTGAGTCAACGCCTTAAACTGAATGAAAATCAGTTCCTGTATTACAATACACGGGAGTTTCCATTGCCCCCCCCCCAATATTACAGACTATTAGCTTAATAAATGAAAAAATATCTCTCAACTGAAGAAAAAATTCCTCCATATTCAATTGATTCTCCCCCAGCCCATGACCCACCCTTCCACGGGATATCATTGAAATTCATTGCGAACTTTTGGAGATATTGTTTTGACAAACATAACTGAACACATATACCTCTTCCTAATTTGTTGGCTGAGGAAAATAATATATGGTTAGTGGGCGTGGGGGGGGTGACTTAGAAAAACTGGAATGAGGGATGATCAATTAATAAATTACTTTTCTCGTCTTTTGTTGAATCACTAAAAAGTTTGAATTTTCAAAACAAGTGGGCACAGACTAGTGAGCAATTTAGCATCAATTTATATTGTAAATATAACACCTCCCCTCTAAAAACCTAATGGGGGAGGTGAAAATGAACAGTTTTTCTAAACATAATGAGAAATGAATGTTTGAATTTTCAGCCCCCTAGCTCTGTGTGTGATACACGCACCAACTTGAAAACTGAAGAAGCCTATGTTGACAGTTTTTGTTGACAGTTTCTAATATGTGTGGTTTAGTTTTGTGTTGAAGACCCTAAATAATTTTGTTCCTTCCTGATAGTCTTGAGATATTTGTGTAACATTTGATATGCTTATTTTTACAGTTGTTTTTTTCTTTTTTTTTTTTTTTCTTTTTTCTTTTTTTGTCTGTTATTTGTATCACTTAACAAGTTATTTTCTTGGCTAGATAAGGCTCTTTTTACCATTCAAAGAGATCTTGGGTAGACCTGCATTGGTCACCAGATAGCAGTCGCTAGGTCCAATAATGTTTTAAAAATAGTTGAATTGTTATAAAACAGTCTTCCTCACCTTTATACTTACCCTGGTGGTGGTGGTACCCATCTCAACCATTGGATCTTTTGTTATAGAATCTAAATGTTATTAATGAACCTGTCAAAATGAGGCACCTCCCCAAACAAAGGTCAAGGAAGCCTTTTCTCCCAAAATGAAAAAATTGAATGGTCAGGGGCATTAGAATGAACAAACCAATAAATTAAAGGATAGAAGCCTTTGCTATCAGATCATGTAGGCATGAGCATAGATGCAGCTCATGTAGTGTTGGGTCACAACAATTCTGCTGCAGTTTCAATAGCATGTTGGTTTTTACTGGGTAGAGTTACTAGCCACACACTATACCCTTCTCTTCTGACTGCCTTACGGGGCTAAAGGACTCCAACGAACTTACTATTTACCTTGAGGCCTTTTCCCAAAGCATTAGGGGCAAAGAGAATGTAAACAGTCTTGACAAAAACTTGAATTAGTTCTGCCAATTCTGCTTTCTGTGCCATTCTATATATATATTCCTGTAAACTCCTTGGGGAGCACAGGGCCCTAACTGTAGTTCATCTGCTGACTCTGTTTTGGACAATTCCTCTCAGCTGGTTCCATGTTAGTCTAGCCACCACTCGAAATAATAATAAGAGAAAAAACTTGAATTCACGTGGGAATTGAAAGCTTAAAAATTTGATCCTTTTCTTCAGTAGCATATTCTCCTCCCCTTCCTAAAATGTCAATGAAATTCATTGAGAACTAATGGAGATATCATCCAAGAAAAGATTCCTGGATCCCCCTTCCCCAAATTTTCCTGCTCCTGTCTTACCCCATTGCCTATTCTTCTACAAAATTTCATGGAAATCCATCCAGTTTTTCCAGAGATTTTGTGTAGACAGACTAAGAGACCTAACCAAAAATATATTCTTCTCTTCAACTGCAACAGAGATTAGTGTTTCACTTAATTTGTTTTCTCTCTCAGAAAAAATGTTGAATGTTCATCCATGCCGTTTTACAGAAAATAGTCATTCTTCCTCTTACTCTCAGCCCCTCTCTAATTGATAACAGTCAGTGCCCGCTGTTGGTGAAATATTTTGCTCTGCGATTAAGTAGTTTTTTTTTATCTGCACCCAGTCGATTCATCTGGAAAGGCGAGTGCCCTAACGTAGCATCTCTTATGTCTGTCCGGGTTTGGCTCCATCTGACTTCTGGCTTTTCATGAAAAGATTTCAGACGGTGGGCAAGATTTGTCTTATGTTCGGTCTTTTCCTACTGCGTTTACTGTCTCATGAGCTCTAATCAGTTAGCCATATGTTACATCTGTTGTCAGCCTTAATACTTGCTCTGGGTCCAACACATCCAGAGGAGGACATTCCCCATACAACGATGTTTCCTTTTTGACAGTTTGGACTTTTTAGTGATCACTGCCCAACAAAAGGCGTCTGGAGTAAATTATTCATTGACTACTCCTCTGTGTTCTTGAATTGATCAACCACAACACGGCATACTGCCAACAAAAGATGTTGGTTTCTATCGAGTGGATAACTGACAAGATCTCTTTTCCCTTTTTTATTATTCATCTCAAAGAATCTTGTTTTTCTTTTTCAGGAAACCCTAACCCTAAACCTTCTCAGCTTGATGGTGCAATATGGAAGAAAGACCACTTGACAGAAATATGGAATTATCTGCTGAAGATAAGGAATATCGTTGCTATGTCTGTCGCGAGACATTTCCAGAAAGTTCTTTGCTGAATGAGCATTTACTGACACATTACCAGAAGGAGTCGTTTCAAGCAAGACAGCCTGACAAAAGTATGGAAGTGTCTGCTGAAGTCAAGGAACACCGTTGCTATGTCTGTCGCGAGACATTTCCAGAAAGTTCCTTGCTGAATGAGCATTTACAGACACATTACCAGAAGGAGTCGTTTCAAGCAAGACAGCCTGACAAAAATATGGAATCACCTGCTGAAGTTAAGGAATACCGTTGCTATGTCTGTCACGAGACATTCCCAGAAAGTTCCATGTTGAATGAGCACTTGAAGACGCATTACCATAAGGAGTCGTATCAGTGCCAGATATGTGACGCAGAGTTCTCTTGCAAAGAGGATTTGAAAACTCACTTGATTATACACATTGAGCAGAAATCATACAAATGCGATCAGTGTGACAAAATATTCTATTCAAGAGCTTCCTTGGAAGAACATACGAAAACTCATGCCGAAGAGAAACCCGTTTGCTATGAGGTGTGTAGAAAGAGTTTCTCGGAAAGTGGCAGTTTGAAACTCTTGTTGAGGACCCAAACTCCAAAACCACCATTTCATGCGAGACCAAAAGTGTTTCAGTGTGATATCTGCGGGAAAACTTTCTCTCGAAAGAATCATGTGAACCGACACAAAACCATTCACACGAACGAGAGACCTTTCCAGTGTGAGGTTTGCCAGAGGGCGTTTCCTCGTAAAGATAAGTTGAAAATTCATATGTTGACACACACTGGATTGAAACCGTATAAATGTGAAACTTGCGGAAAAACCTTCACACGGAGCGATCACTTGAGAAATCACTTGATGACGCACAACGAAAAGAAATCTGTTGATGGTGAAATTCCTGAGGTAGATCTTACCGCAGATTATAAATTGACGACATCGAATGATGACACGGTTTACGTTTGTAAAACGTGCGGGAAAACTTTTTCTCGATACAGTGCCTTAAAAATTCACTTGAAAACGCATGCAGAGGAGACTCCAGATGAAATTTTCATAGATGCTGTTTTAAGTGCACCCCCCAAACCAAAGAAACGCTTTCAGTGTCACGTATGTGGAAAATTCTTCTCTCGGATGCGGAATGTGAAAAGACATCAGAGTATACATACTCAGGAGAAGCCTTTCCAGTGTGAGGTCTGTGGCGTAGCTTTTGCTCGAAAGGATAAGATCAAGCCACACATGAGGAAATATCACGAAGAGAAAGCTCCTGTTTCTGAAGTAACGCAAGACAGTTTGGCTCAAGCTCAGGACGATCATCTGCAAAGTGTTCTAGCTTCTTCATTCAGCGGAGAGCAACCTTTTCAGATGAATGCGTGTGGAAATGATTTCCCTCTGGATCAGAACTCAAATTTCCAGCTTAGAGCCTCTATTGGCGAGAATCTTTACCACTGTGGTGTGTGCGGGAAAACATTTTCCAGAAAAGGTGATGTCAAAAGACATGCCACTATACATACTGGAGAGAGACCCTTTGCCTGTGAAGTATGCGGAAAAGCTTTCCCCCGTAAAGATAAGTTGAAAAGGCACATGACTTTACACACTGGTGAGAAATTGTGCAAATGTGAAATATGTGGTAAGGGTTTTACTCGGAATGAGCATTTGAGGCAACATATTTTGGCCCACATGAAGGATTTCCCTTATGCCACGAACACCTATGAAAATACTGTTCCTTTAGGTGAACAATTCAATGCTGGAGAGGCTGCTTTCACTTGTCATGTATGTGGAAATGTCTTCTCGAAAGACAGTGAGCTGGAAGAACACATGGCTGTACATGTTGATATGAAACCTTATTGCTGCCCCGATTGCGGGAAAGTTTTCTTCCAGGAGAGCGAGATAGAAAAACACATGGCTACACACATTCAGAAACCTCATAGCTGTGATTATTGTGGCAAGACTTTTGCTCGCAGGGATAAATTGAGAAGACATACTCTCTCTCACACTGGGGAAAAGCCGTTCCCATGTGAAAAATGTGGGAAAGCCTTCACTCGGAAAGAGCATCTCAGACGTCATGATGAAAATATTCATATCAAGTTGAACCAGATTGCATCTTCTCAGATGCAGCAGGAGCAACAAGGGAGGATCCCTAACCTAAGTGAACTCTCTTCTCTAGCATTGTGGCATGCCAGTAATGAGACTTCTAAGATATCTGAAAATCAGCTTATATCTTCCCAAGAGCAACAGCAAGGAAAGATCCCTAATCTGACTGAACTCTCTTCTCCATCATTGTGGCATGCCAGTAATGAGACCTCTCTTAGTATATCTTGTGAAAACCAGGTTAAATATTCCCAGCAGCAAGGAAAGATCCCTAATCTGACTGAACTCTCTTCTCCAATGTTGCGGCATGCCAGTAATGAGACCTCAATTAAGATACCAGGTGAAAACCAGATTAAATATCCGCAGCAACTGCATGAAAAGATTCATAACCTGACTGAACCCTTTACTCCATTGTGGCATACCAGTAATGAGACTTCTATGAGGATATCAGGTGAAGACCAGGTTAAATATTCCCAGCCACAGCAAGGAAAGATCCCTCACTTGACTGAACTCTCTCCTCCAACTTTGCGGCATGCTAGTAATGAGACCTCTGTTAGGATATCTGGTGAAAACCAGTTTAAATATTCCCAGCAGCAGCAAGGAAAGATCCCTCATCTGGCTGAACTCACTTCCCCATTGCATGCCAGTAATGAAACCACTGTCAAGCTATCTGGTGATGGGACAGGGAACAGGGAAAGATAGGTTCATGCCCTTTCCAAGGACAATAAATTGATTCGTGTAAATTGATCCCCAAACTTTTGAGAATGTCTCTTGAAGCAGTTAACCCTTTCCAGACTGAAATTATTCCTAATCTAACATGGTCCCCATCAAAAATGAAGGGATTATTTATGTTATGTATGGATAAATTATGGATTGGTGCAACACCTCTTCTGACTCCCCATTTCCCTCCATTTGGCTTTGTGCAGTACTACGTACTGGATGTAAACAAAAGCGCAGGCAGACAAGCTAATAAAGCTGGAATCAGTAGCAGCCTGCTCCTGCTGCTTGCTTGATCAGTAGCTAAATTGTAACTTATTTTCACCCAATATTCCAAAAGCGTGAGTTTGGCCTAACAGATACACTACTTGCCTGCCTGTCTACCTCCCGGTTGGATGTTCAAATTATGGAAGGGTTACATTAATCTTATATATATGTTTGCTTTAGCATGACAGACACTAACCAACCTACAAACAAACAAAAAAAGGGACAATGGCTTTTATATAACAAGATTTTACCAGTCTTGAGGTAACTCAAATTTAAATTCAATTGGTGAACCATGAATTAGTTAATCCCCCTGTATCGGTGGTCCCCAACCTTTTTTCCGCCTAACGCCCACTTTTGCAACTTCTGTGCAAGTAAAATTTCTGTACCGCCCACTAATATTTAAAATCCTGTTAGCCACCTAGTAGCCATTTTAAACTGCCCAAAATGGTTATATTTATCAATAATGGCTATGATTGCGTGGATTTAATTTCCATGTACCTGGGCAACTATGCTTTGAAAGCTCATACAATGGCTCCAAAAAAAGTAAACATACCATATATTTATCATATATTAAGACAATAATGAAAATAATAGCCTCTGTTCCGGGCCCCAAGTTGTGTGAATTGAAAATTGTGTTGTCTGTATGGCAGAAGTAAGATATATATATAACCCGACCTTGCATCCCAGAAATGGGTCTATCGCCTGATGAAAAGCTTAGATTGTCCTCTATTGGACAGTATCACCCAGGTTGACCAACACTGCTCTATACCATGTTCATTCTGGTGGGATTATGTTCAGGCTCTTTGGTAGAGGCATTCCTTCTCTCCTGAATATCTGGTTTTGGTTTCTTCCATGGAAAACGAATGCAATAAATTTGCCGGAAAAACACAAATATATTGTAAATACATCTGTATCAAGGATAAAGTTTTAGTAAATTGTAACAATTCTGTCTCAGAATCGTGTAACGATAAATTCGATGAATTCTAATAGAACAATTATCCCCTACCCCCCCACCCTACCCCGTTTCAAACTCTTCATCAGAAGTCAAGACTGACCTGCAACACCTTCTGGGCTTTCATATGTCTATGTCTGGTTGCTTTGGGAATCCGATCATGCTCTTCATGGGAAGAAAGATGAAGATTTCTGTGTCCCTGCAGCTTGTATCGTGGAAGTGTCAAGGCAAACCTGGTTTCACCGGGGGTGACCGATGGGTGACAAACCGGGCATTCGACCCTGGATCAGGCCTTCTCACAAAGGCTGGGGGGGGGGGGGTTGAAAGTTGGAACCTCATAGTCTGTAAAGGAAAATGGTGCAGTACAATTGTTTTATGTAACCCCAACTTATTACCCCCCCCCCCCCCCCAAATGACTGTATAATTATTATTATTATTATTATTATTCTCTGGTAACAGGGTTACCACTAAGATATATTCTGAATATATCCTTCCCCCCGGAAAAGTGTCAGCAGATGCCCTTGGACTCTCCCCTATTAATACAATGGGGAGGTGCTGCCCTAATGCAACTGATCCCCAGAGACTGAGCATACTTTACTTTTCTTTTTTTTTTTTTTTTTTTCCCAGGCCACAGGACGAATCCTGAATCCGCGCAAAGCAGTTTATACCAGTGGTTCTTGATCTTTTTACTACCCCCCCCCCCTCATAGAACCCTGCTTTGAAGCCCTCCCCACCTCCATTTCAACAAATTAATTTGGGATGGGGAGGATATTACTGTGTCCTATAATAGTTGTCACATTTGCATCTACATTTCTTATTCTGAATGTAACAATTATGGGACAGGGTTAATGATTCATCATATTATGCAAACGCCTTAAGAGAATTCCGTAAATATTTTTTTCCTGTGGGATTGCGCCCTTATTTGAGAGTCTTATCATCGCCCATCCCCCCCCCCATCCACCAAAGTATCATGCCCTGGGCTGCCAGTGAGATTTTTAGGAAACCCCGGATCAGGCTCATAAGAAAAATCTAGACTCGACTGAAGAAAAATCCAGATTATGATGAATAAATCAATTTGAATATAAAATGAGTGATTGGACGTGAGAAGTGCCTGACAAACCATTTTTGAAAATTTGAAATTTTTATTTTTATAGCAACAGTTTGTTTTCTTTTTTTTTTTTTTTTTTTTTTTCATTTATTTATTTTTTTCATTTATTTATTTTTTCATTATTTTGAAGCTTGAATACTATGAATTATGATACAAGTTGTTCAATCCTCAAAATTAGATAAAATCAAGCGTTGTATCTCTGGTGATAACAAAAATACCAAATATCTTCTTTTTTTTTTTTTTCTTTTTTTCAAATGGTTTATTGGGCACCCATCATGTGCATCCAGCCACTCATATCTGTATTTTATTCACTTTTGTATGTAGATCACAATTATTACTGCCCACTATCTTCTTCAATTCCTCTTGAAAGAGTGAATGATTTGTTATTTTCTTTGTTTTTAAATTCTCTCTGAGTAACTTTTGCTGACAGCTCCTTCTTCCTAATCCTTGATCAATTCTTCCTGCCTCCCACGTACGGCATTCCATATCATTTGTAGTAATACATTGCTTTGCTAGTAATCCACCTTTTTTTTTTTCTTTCTTTTTTAAAAAATTTTCTTTCTTTTTTTTTTTAGTATCTGCTTTTTAAGAATTAGGGTTTCTTTGAAATCTACAAGTGACTCACCATCACAGTCAATAATTGAACAACTGTAGCATCAAAATTTGAAGTCATGAAAAGAAAAAATTCCATCAAAGAATCAGTATGGTCAGAATAAATTCTATGAAGTAGAGCAAAAAGAGCTTTTTAGAATGGGTCTAACAGCATTGATGCCGATGTTCAAGTATATAGACAAAATGGTATGGCCAGGAGTGCTAGAACGCACTAACACATGTTCATTTAGAAAAGGGATAGAACTCTTTACCACCTTTGGTGACTACGGTTGTCCAGTTTTCAAGAATTTATTTATTCGAGGTATGGAAAAACCCAGATTACTACTATAAGCTATTTTCAAAATAGAAACCCAATTTTATTGCTAAAAATTTTAAGATGTTTGGACAGTTGTACAAGTATTCCATCGAGTATGCTCAAAAATTCATTCAAATACACCAAAAAGTATAATCATACAATGTAATGATCAGAAATTTACACAATAATGAAAATAAATAAAAAGTATATTCATTATCCTCTTTAAATAATATGATTAAAATGAAAGTTGAACGTCTATTAATTAATAGTGTCTTCATAAGATTTTTCTTGTGTATTTAGTATTGATCAGAAATCAACACAATGAAAATAAATAAAAAATATATCAGATATGACAACAAAAATGAAATAAGAGCCAGTAATTTGTTTATCTTTTTTCTGAACATATTTATCTGATATCAAATTGAATATTATATTAAATGTCTTATATCTGTTATTGTGAGAACCACAATGTTAACTACACAAAGTTTTGGTCAAAAAACAATATATTAGGCCTATTTTATTACTTAGTGGTCCATACAGTAGGTGAGAATATTGAAATGAGAAGAGACAAGCAACCAAGATCAATTTTTATTTTATGGACAAAATTATGATTATCAGATAATATACTTATCAAAATATGAGTTTTAAATGATATATCTATTTCAGGGGTCTTTGTATGATTTCTTTTGAGTGTACTTGATGCTTTTACCTATATGGTCAGCTGGAAAAAGTAACCTAAAAATCCAGACATTTTTTTTTTTTTTTTTTTTTTTTTCTTTTTAAAGATGTAAAGGGAGGTAACTTTCTTGATATTTAAATCCTTTTTATTGCCAAACCCTGTCTTTCTGTTGGTGGGGGTGAGTATGGGACCCTTTGGCAGACCTGCCTTCTATTATGAAAATACACATTGCAATGATTGAAACGTGTAACTGCTACCCTCTAATAAAATATCATGCCCCCCCCCCCCCACCCGATTGAGAACCACTGGTTTATACTGAGCTGTTGTTTTTAATGGAGTCTTTGATTTTAGAGAGCTTGTGAGTAAATATTGTCTAAAATTCTGAGATGAAGCCGTGTCATTATTCCTTCTCAAATTATTCAGACTAATATCCTCATCTGTGTTTTTAGCACTACAGTCTGGCTAACTAGAGAGCACTCAGAGAATGTGTACCTCCACTAGCACCATTATCAAGGGAAGTAATTTTGCATGGAACTACCCAAGAATTTGATGATTTCTCCCCTGGCCAAACCTCCAACAAAATTTAATTGAGAAATTTTGTGTTGACAGATGTGAAATTTTGGCAGTGTTATGAATGAATGAATGAATGGAAGAAAGGAGAAAGAAAAAAAATTCTCCCAATCAGAAAAATATTCCTGGATCCATCCCAAAATAATCCACTCTCATCCTATTGCCCACCTTTCCACAATATTTCATTAAAATCCATATAGATATTGTGTGGGCAAAAAGACAGTTGCGATTGAATATATATTCCTCTCTAACTTCTTTGTCTAAAAAACTGCCTGATGGATAGGATTTTCAGCCAATTATTGTGGAAGGCTGAATTGCCACCTGTGGCTCCTATAAGGAATCAAAACTTGGGTGGGATTCTTAATACACTACTACTGATTGCAATGCTTTGTTTCAGCTACTTAGTGATCGCATACAGATGAACAAACAGACTTTTACTATTATATAAATAGATAAAAAGACTTGCTATCACATTCAAAGATAGAATAACCAAAGCGTCAAAATTTGAATTCTTGTAAAAAAAATTTCATCAAGGAATGAGCATAGAATAAATTCTATTTATGACATCTGCAGATTTTAGAAGTTGAATAAACTTGTCAGAATAAGGCCCCCAAAAAGTTTTTTTCCCAAAATCAAAAAAACACTTCAAGACGAAGTCTTGTGTTGTACTGGTGCCAATTTTCAAGTCTGTAGACAAAATGGTATGGCCAGGAGTGAATAACCCCCCCCCCCCCAAGATAGAACCCTTTGCCAACTTTGATGGCTATGGTGGTTCAATGGAAATCTGATTATTATTGGGGTTTGGCATGAATGCAAATTCCACATTGTTATTATTCTGTTGCAAATTACCTGCCCTTTTTTTTTTTTTGCATTCAAGTTACCACATTTTAAGAGTACTTTAGTTCAATACCTCTGGCTTCAATGCTCCTGTTCAGCTACTCAAAAGTCTCAAATAAATAGAATCAGACTTATATTATCAGATAGATGGGAATCAGAGCATTATTATTGGGGGCTGAGTGCAAATGCTGGACTCACTATTTTTTATTATTTAGAATTTTAAAAAATTTGCTAAAAACATGCCTGGGTATCTGACAAGTACTCGAAGAAACCTCGTGAATATGTTATATGGTCCCAAGTTACGATGTCACATGTAGACTGATTGGTGGATTATTGTAGAATGTGGTATTTTGAATGGCTTTTTTTTTTTTTTTTTTTTCTTTTCTTTTCTTTTCTTTCTTCTCAATTTTCTTGGTTGCTCTTCATCACAACTTTTTACCCCGGCTGATTTCCTCCTGGCATTTGGTAAATAGTGCCTATCAGCAAATTGAAATAATTTCATCTCTGGAAGTGTAAGGATTGCTTTATATTCAACAGGATGAAAAATGGCATCGACAAATTGAGTTCAGACTCCGGCTGAAACCGTTTGCATTCACTTTGCACTGATGCCCTTGGGAAAAGCATAACTCCCCCCCCCAAGCTATGGGCTCTCCAAATGTAGTTAGTAACCAGTCTGGCAGATCAATAATTCTAATTCTAAACTTTGGGGACCCTTTGAGGCTAGCAATGAGTTGTGGAGTGCTGAGAGTACTGCATGAACTTTGGGGTGACTTGGTGATGTACCAGCACCCTGATTCATCTCCAGCCATTGTGGCTCTATCTTGCCGCTGATCCCAGACAGACGAGAGAAAGAGTGAGACTGGTGACGTTCTCAGCATCTCCCTCACTATAATGTTGGTCAAGTGGGTGTCATGATTTCAGACCCCCGCATTGCAAGTCAGCATAGCCCTCCTCCAATCGCCCAGCAACCTTCACAAGGGAAGTAATTGAATACTTTGAAACTATGAATGGCAGAAAGATGGCACTGGTTTAATGTCTGAATCCCATTGTAAAGAGAACCCCTCTCTGAAGCTTTTGAAATTTAGTTCTCTTTAAAAACTGTATGAAAGTGCTATATACTGCATTAATATGTACCGATTGGCATTAGAATGGTGTTGGTATCTCGAAAACTGTAGAAAGAGTATTGGTGCCCCCCCCCCCCCCAGAAAAAACCGCTATTCAAAACCTGCAACGTTGTTTACACAATTTTTGATAGCAATTGATGTTGGTTTTTTTAATGTAACCATCTGTTCACATTTGATTTGAAAATAGAGAAGGAAAAAAGTATTGTAAAACTGTCAAGAGATTCAACAAGAACCATAAGCTCAACAATGTGTCCACTATCCGTGGTAGTTGTGGCAGGAGAAAGTAGTCTTTTGAAAGGGTCTATTGATTTGCATACTTGTAAAATATTGCAGTGTGGAAATATTATGTGAGGATTATTGTCAATGAAAATAGTAAATGGCCAATCTTGGCCTCTATATTTTTTTTTTCTTTCCTTCAAATACAAAAATGTGAACCTTGTAAATTATGATATAGCAGCTGGGAAAAAAAATTGATTGGAATAGGTATTCTTTTATGACATGAAGAAACTTAATGACATCACAACTCTTTGTTCCTTCCTCTTTTGTTTATTATAACTGGAACAGACCAACCGAAAAGTGTCTTATTGAGATGTATGGACTTATCTTTAATAAACAAAAAGAAAAGATTTTCTGAAAATGGACGCTGACTGGTTTTCCCAAGCCTTGCTACACTTTCATTTGTACTCAAGAAATGTATAACTATTTATGATCCCCGTAAGTTATTGGTCATAACTCAGCACTTACAATATGAGATGTGCTAAAAAAAAAACAAAATGTTTCCACTTCTTAAATTACTTAAAACACTTTTTCTTTAGTTGCATTTCTTTATTTTGAGAATCAATTTTTAAAAAAGAATTGTGACCTTAAAAAAAAAAGGAAGAAAAAAAAATCTTTTCTCGCCCACCCTCTCTATCCTTCCTTTTTATAAACGCTATTAAAATCAACCTGATTCAAATTTGGTCTGAACGAAGAACTCTTATGCTTTCATAGAACTATGGACTTTCATCGCAATTAGAAGTACGTATGATATGTATATCTCGCATAAATGAATCACCGTGGTCTCTACGTGTACCAGACCTAATTATCTGAAAAAAATTCATTCAAATGAATTGATTCTTTTAATTGAAATTTTTAAAAATTTTATCTAAAATTATTTTGAAAATACAAGCACAAAAATTTGGGTATGGTTGATTCAAAATGACCCCGAAGACCCCTGAAAAACACTCTTTTGAAAGAAAACCCCCTAAATCAATTTTATATGGTGCTTAGTGGTGTACTCATGTAAGTTCTCATGGTTTAACTCCCAAAATGTGACCAGGAGTACCCAGAGAGAGACACACACAAGCCAAAAGAGAAGAATGTGCAGCCCACTTGGCTGGTTGGTTGGGCAGGCCATTTGTGAGGCTACGGTGACTCGATAACAAGGATGAGGATATTAGTTTGAATAACTTATGAATTGTGAATAATTAATTTTTTTTTTTTTTCTTTTTGTAGATCATGTTTTTTCTGTTGTTTTCTGTAGTGATGATGAAATTTCCAAATTAGTCTCAATAAATTATGAAATAAATTCTGCTTGTATTCACTTCATGAGCGTCTTGTTGTCAATTTATATCCAGGGTTACCAAAGTGGTTGATATCGATCCCCGGGCATTTCCAGGGGTCGATAAACACCAACAAGATTCTATTGAATATTTGGTATGTTTCGCATCTCTTGACATATGTTCTTGTTTACTTTGTTTTACCATTGATTTCGTGTTAATTTTGATGGGTAATTGTGGCAGTTAAATCTGTTTCTGACACAAAAGAAAAAATGGCGGTGCTAAATTAGCACAAATGCTTAAACTTTTTTTTTTTCTTTTTTTTCGTCTTTTCCTATCATGTGTTGAATCAATTATATTCTATAGATTTGGTACGTTTTGCCAGATTTAGCACCTTTTTAGTGTGTAGTATTAGTGTGTTGGGTGCTTCTTTTGTCAGCCTTGTCAGGTGATCGATGTGGGATCAAAGATTCTGAGGAAGGGTCCATTGTCTAAAATGTTTGGAGACCTGTTTCACATGGAATGATTAACGATACTTACATTCATTTACCACACTGAAGACAGGTTAGGATGAAATATGAGAAAGCAAAGATATAGTATATTTCCAGTAACAATTGCACTAATCCAGGACTTCTCAAACTAGGGTTTCCAACTTCCTGAGGAGATTATTAGGAAGGAAATATTTGAAATTTCTTTCTAAAGAAAAATTATGCAGTTTTTTTTTGTTTTTTTTTTTTAAATTTATTTTCAATTTGATTTTTGTTATTTTTCTTTTTTATTATATCATCTCTACAAAAATTGGCCAATTTTTGCAAGAATGTATCATGTCGCTATTCTGATTCAAGACATTTTTATATTGGCAATTTTGAATAACTGAAATAAGTTAGATTTTCACTGTTATTCAAATAATGTTAATCTTTATTAAAATAAATAACGTTAATCTGGCTATCTTCTGGTTATAACATGAAGAAAGATAAAAGCCATTATTTAATCCAATTTTTTTATTAACAATAAAATCGGTGCATTGTTGGAAATTGAGGAATCATTGAATTCAAGATGTTTTATTTGAATTACATGAGTTAAAAAAGATCACATTTGCGGATTATAAATGTGACCCCTGAAATTCAAAATTAACAACAGAAATGAAATATACCTGGCAATTAAATCTACTCAATAGCCATGTACAAAATCTTTTTTTAGCCACTTAGAATTGAAAATATAAAAATTGAAACAAAAAAAATCACCCATAAATGAACTTTTGATGCTTATTGTAAAATGGCTTGATGCTTAATCGATTCCCTCCCACCCTCGCTTTGTAGTGGGGGGGGGCAATTTACTAAGTAAGTTGATGCTAAAGTGACACCTTAGTTTTTGCCTGCTAGTTTTTTGAAAATACAAATTACTAATTCATTTTTTTAATTGATCATCCTCAACCAGGCATGCTGCCAAAAGACGGTCATGCAGTGGTTTCTTTTTCATTTTCATTTCTGATTATTCTGGGCACTGAGGATGTAACTAAAAAGTAGCAGTTGTAGGTTTGAGTTTTTGCGTACATATATTTTTTCTCCCTAATTGATGGGTATTTATTTAATAAAAAAGAACAACATTATTCTACCCTGTTTTCTAACTGTAGCAACTTGATCACAAAATTAAAAGGGTATCAAAAGTTGATAATGTATTCAAGCCGATTACCATTTGAGTTTTCTAACAGTTTCTGTGATGTCCCGGACTCCTGTCTTTTCTCTAATATTCTGTACTGCCTTATGATCTCTCCATGTGAGGCCAAGCATGATTCTCTCTTGTGCACATTGCATGGTTCTTAGTTCAAGGGACAATTGTTTGGTTAGGTTCCATGTTTCAGCTCCATACGTGACCATTGGCAGGATACACTTCTTTTGAATTAGATCCATTGATTCATACGAACAACATTTGTTGCTCTTGACTTTAAACAAACTATTAGGAACCATCAAAACTGTCAAGTTTCTTTAGCCTTCAAGTTTCAACCTCCTTTCCCGTTCGGAAGTGACAACTCAAACCAACCGCGTATCAACCCCTTCAATAACAGTCTAGAGAGTCAGGTTGGGTAGCTGGATCAGATAAGGGTTAAGACCCAGTGGGACAATTGTAACAGAAGAATATTGTTTATAATTTAATAAGGTTCATGTATATATCTACCACTAAAGCGAATGCCATTTATATGACAGAGAACATTGAGGCTGAATGCCACTTATATGTCTGAACACCTTGAAACTGAATGCCATTTATATGACAGAACACCTCGAGGCTGAATGCCATTTATATGACAGAACACATTGAGGCTGAATGCCATTTATATGACAGAACACCTTGAGGTTGAATGCCATTTATATGACAGAACACATTGAGGCTGAATGCCACTTATATGACTGAACACCTTGAAACTGAATGCCATTTATATGACAGAACACCTTGAGGCTGAATGCCACTTATATGACAGAACACATTAAGGCTGAATGCCATTTATATGACAGAACACATTGAGGTTGAATGCCATTTATATGACAGAACACATTGAGGCTGAATGCCATTTATATGACAGAACACATTGAGGCTGAATGCCACTTATATGTCTGAACACCTTGAAACTGAATGCCATTTATATGACGGAACACTTTGAGGTTGAATGCCATTTATATGACAGAACACTTTGAGGCTGAATGCCATTTATATGACAGAACACATTGAGGCTGAATGCCATTTATATGACAGAACACATTGAGGTTGAATGCCACTTATATGACAGGACACATTGAGGTTGAATGCCATTTATATGACAGAACACATTGAGGCTGAATGCCATTTATATGACAGAACACCTTGAAACTGAATGCCATTTATATGACGGAACACTTTGAGGTTGAATGCCATTTATATGACAGAACACATTGAGGCTGAATGCCACTTATATGTCTGAACACCTTGAAACTAAATGCCATTTATATGACAGAACACCTTGAGGTTGAATGCCACTTATATGACAGAACACTTTGAGGCTGAATGCCATTTATATGACGGAACACCTTGAGGTTGAATGCCATTTATATGACAGAACACCTTGAGGTTGAATGCCATTTATATGACAGAACACATTGAGGCTGAATGCCATTCATATGACAGAACACCTTGAAACTGAATGCCATTTATATGACAGAACACCTTGAGGTTGAATGCCATTTATATGACAGAACACATTGAGGCTGAATGCCATTTATATGACAGAACACCTTGAGGTTGAATGCCACTTATACGACAGAACACCTTGAGGCTGAATGCCACTTATATGACAGAACACCTTGAGGTTGAATGCCATTTATATGACAGAACACCTTGAGGTTGAATGCCATTTATATGACAGAACACATTGAGGCTGCAAATTGTAACTTGCGAAAATGCCCAATGTTCTGTAACAACTATTTTGTATATAAACAGAGAGAGTGAGAGAGAGGGGGGATCAGTAAGGGTGTGAGATAGTAATAGTAGATAGTATAAGCAGCAGTCTGGAACAGGGCCACCAAAGTTGGTTTGAAAAAATCCTTTATTTGTCCTGTCGAATGCTTGGTACTACAACTGATACTTTGGTACATTTTATGAATTATGAATTTTGATTTCATTATAGTTCAGTCAACCCAACTCAAAAAAGGAGAAATTGCATTCATAATTTTTCATAGTTTTTATTGGTCTTAATTCCCTCTTAAGTCATGTATTAAAAACACTTCATACATCCAATGGAAAATACTTTTTCTCAATGTCAACAGTTCGAAGTTTCGACTTTATGTAGTCGTGGTAATGGTGGTGATATCGGAGGGTCTATGTACACATACGCTCTAACAGAGGAATTACACTAGCATCTTAACATATATATTTGGAACGTCTATATGAAAATGAAAAAAAGCATCTAAACATGGGTGCAGGCTTGAAGTTTTATGAAAAAGATTTTGACCTATCCCCGTTGCTTCCTGGGTTAACATTTACCAATATTTGTATGCAAATGGGAATAAGTGGATTGGCTCTAAAGTGGGGGTCCTATTTACAATGTGCATAGGATGCAAAACGGGGTCACTTTTTTCCTAGCTTTGTAGTTTATGGAAATGACTTCATCTTATTTTACTTTCACAGTAAATAGAACCCCCTCTAAATCTTGAAAAAAAGGGGTTTAAAAAAACAAAAAAAAACTTTAAAATCTATAACACTACCTTCTATCAATACTGTACGCATGCCACAACTTTATTGGCTTGCCCTCATGTTTAGATGCTTTGTATAATGTGACAGACAAACAGACAGACACACATAAACACACACACATATATATATATATCAGAATAGTGGTGTAATTCTTCTGTTAGAGAGGAGGGGTGTGGATCTCAAGCGTCACACCTGCAGTGAGACGGTGATCGAGCTCCTTGTATATTTTCAATGCCAACAGCCAAGGTGTATCTTAACGAGACTATGAGCTTTCTCTCTTAGGGAAGGTGTCAAAGAGGTCCTTGGTGAGGCATTTTAGGTTAGGTTTTAGGGTCCCTTTAACACTGTCCACGTTTATCCCGGAATTAGCCCCACCAGCTGGTGGCCCCTAGTTTCAATGTTCTTGAATATAATCTGCCACCTTTTTCTAATTTTTTATTTTTAGCTTCCATGGTGACCATAATTCTTTTTTCCTGTATTTCAAAATATCTTCTTCGTTTTAGTTCATCGTGACTTACTATCAACTTGTGTAGGTCATAGTATTTTCTTTTGTGAACAATTTCCAAGATGAATAATATAGCTTGCACTCGACAGTAACAGATTCAAGTTCTACATAAGAACTCTTTCGCATATTTGAGGCTCGAGCAAATGTCATTGGTTCATCATTGCATGATGGGTGCCTATACTAAATATGAGGGAACTCCTTAGTTCTCGGCTCTTCTCCTAACTTCGTGGTGTTAATGACCCAACCTTGTTGTACCTTAAAGTAGGCCTAGTCTATACTCCATCAAAAACCAGGGAATTTCAAAAAGTCTCAAGTTTGCTGAGTCTGTGATGCTCGACTGCAGTGGTCATCATCATCATCAGTCTTTTAACGTCCGTCGTTGGACATAGATCTTCCCCAGGATCTGCCACATCAGGGGAGTGGCAGAGCCAGTATTTTCTGAATTTGTCTAATTCGTCTCTCCATCTTGTATTCTGTTGGCCTCGGTTTCGCATGTGATCTCTGGGGGATCCATGTTGTGAGTAGTGATGCCCATCGGTTGTCTGCCATTCTTGCAACATGACCGGCCCATTGCCTTTTAAGTTTTCCTATAGATTCTATGATGTCTCAGATTCCTGTTTTCTTCCTTATATACTGTGCTGTCTTGTGATCTCTCCATGGGTGGTTGAGCATGATTCTCTAATGTGCACGTTGCATGCTTCTTAGTTTGCGGGTTTGTCTCTTGGTTAGATTCCACGTTTCAGCTCCATAAGTGACTATTGGGGGGATGCATTGGTTGTATACTCTTCTTTTCAGGGTTATTAGGATCGTCTTATCTTTGAAGGTTGAGCTTACTCTGCCAAAGGCTTGCCATTTTAGGGTGATTCTTCGCTTGACTTCTTTTGTGGGTTTCATGGGGATCTGTTGTCCTAGGTAGATGTAGTGGTCTACTTTCCCCCCTTCCCACCCAAAAAATGAGTAAGACAAGGTGATACCAGCTCACCCAAACTCTTCACAGCCTGCCTCGAGATGATCTTCTGAAACCTGGACTGAGAGAATAGAAGAATAAAGAAAGATGGTAAGTATCTGAGCAACCTCAGATTTGCAGATGACATCGCCCCTTTTGCAGAGAACCTACACGACCTCCAACTAAAGCTAGATGAACTGCAGTTGTACAGTAACACAAACACACTCCCAGAATATCAGCAGCCAGGCTGTTGATTGTCGGTCCTGAATGGGATCGGGTCTTTTAAAGAAAGTTTAATGGAGTTGCAGAACTTGAAAGAGCAAACTAATCTTGGACAATCGAAACAAGAAATAAATTCGGGCCTTCCGTAGGAGCTAGCTTGAAAACTTTCTGATTAGGCAGATATTCAGCTAGCTCTAAATAAATATGTTTGTATGGATGGACCATTGTCAGGGCTGACAACGAGTTCAACAGCCTTTCACTATTACAACTGCCAAGACAGGTAAAATAAGTTTGAGCAGGTTGTAACTCGTTCAATCATTCTTTCTCCCTTCAACCAGCATGGCTTGCCAGTGACAAGACCTTTCGTCAAGATCTGGCAGTGGGACAAAGCGTAGAGAGAAATAGATTTGTGTCTTGCACAATGCATGTGTGTGTGTATGTGTGTGTTTGTATGGTATATGTAAGTGGATACATGCAGTGTACTTCAACACACGTTTGTGTTTTGGTGTTTCATTAAATATGTTCGTAAACAATTCAGATGAACTTGCCTTAACGGTCAAGAATTGAATAACCGTAGCGTCAAAAATTGTAGTAATGTAAAAAATTTCATCAAGGGATAAATATGGTTAGAATGAATTCTATTCATGACATCACCCGTGTTCTCGACTGGGAAAAATAGAATTAAAAAAAACACATCTTGGTTCTGGAAAATCCAGATGATATAAATAAACCCGCCAGAATAAGGCACCCCCAAAATGAATAAAGCTTTTTCTTCAAAAATAGAAATAAACCTCTCAGAAGTAGTCTAGGGGAGTACAGATGCCAATTTTCAAGTCTGTATACAAAACAGTATGTCCAGGAGTGCTGGAACACATGAACAAATAAACCTGTGAGAATAAGATCCCAAAAAGGCCAAAAACCCGCCCATCCCCAAAACAAACATTTTCAGATGGGTTATAGTGAGGTACTGAGGCCAATTTTCAAGTCTGTGGACAAGATTGTTAGGCCAGGGGCACTGGAACAAACTAACACATAACCACACTAACATACAATATATATGAAAAAAAAAAAAGTTAGAACCTTTCGCTATCTTTGATGGCTACGGTTGTTCAAATATGGATGTATAACTAAATTTGTAAGGGATAAGGGAGAGAATGAGAAGGAATGAACAATTGATCAGTGCCCTGCTGCCAAGAATGGTTTGTTATTCATATGTATAACTGTCATAAAAATGGCTAAAATCGGTTTCCCCCAATTTTCAGCTAAACTTATAGCTGAAAATATTATATTTACTTATTTAAAGCCCAGTTATCAATTTAAATAACACTGAGACTTCGGAACAAATTATTAATGAATATTGTACATTTACTTTTATTAGACTAATTTCTTAAATCGCCAAATTTTCAAATATTTTTATCGACTAAATTAGAAAAAAAGTCAGATCTAGCTGAAAAGGGTTGATTTGGCAACTTAATGTCAGAGAAGACCAAAGACATGAATTATTGGATAACCTTGGTTTTCGAAACCCATGCAATTTCCCCGGGTACAACTCGTAGTGTCGAGGATTTCAATAATGCTGCCGGATTATTTTGACTTTGGGAACTTTTGTCACCATAACACCGTCCATTAACTTGTTTTCTTTTCGCGGTTCACTTACGTTTATTTTTAAAATTTCTTTTAACTATTCTACTTTGATTGAAGTTTTAAATTGACATTGATTTTATTTCCAATTTTTTTCCTTCTGGTCTTATCTCTCCAGATATTTTGGTGAATTTCTAAACAATTGAACAAAAAACCACAACAAAAAAAAAACAAAAACAAAACAAATTATGAAACAAAAAAACAATTTACGATTCTGATTTCGTAAGTAATCATTATTCATGCTATCTATTAAATTAATTTATTTTACCTCTTTTTTCATTACTAAAGAATATTTTCCTATTATTCTACATATTCCTCTGACTAGTATCTTTGTCTCTGTTATTTTGATTAAGGTTTGTTCGTGCGAACATCTAAAATACTAATGAGGGGAAAATATTTCCTAATGTAATACGAACAGCAGTGTTTATAAATCTGACCCTTTCATTTCTTCCAGAAAACAATTGTTTTCAGAAGAAGTTTTTCTCAAAAATGAACTCAGCAGCTATTTACATTGTAAATTGAACTTCTCGGGTGTCGTAAAGCCTCTGACACAATGGAGAAATGATTCTTAGGGAGAAATGAAGGAAAATAGGTAGATTTCTGAAAAATGTACACCCGGTATTAAAAACGATAAAATTAATGTTTCCTTTGAACATAGCCTTCAAAATATTTAGACAGTTTTTATTTGTAAAGAAACTTTGTCTGTGGTAGATTTTGCCTCGTTCAATCGTTCCTCCCCAGGTTGACACTGGTGACGGGGCCTGTTTGACTTGGGATATTTTGATTCCAGTTATAGAATCGAAGATTATGTAGCGTCAGTTATCGGGTTTGTTTTCACGTACGGGAGATGTTCAAATATTGAAATACCAGGAGATAACAGTAGGATAATGGGCAAAGATGTTTGGAATCGGCAGTTTTCTGGCAACGACTCGGACTTGCGACTGATAAGGTAGCCGCTTTAACGTAGGAAAGGCAAAGACCCAAATAAACACTCTATCTCCACTTTTCTCATCTTGTTCATTCATAGTCCGTGCCTGCACCGTTGTTTCTAATGTGAACAGTTGTATTATCAAGAAATGGATATGTAATCCTACAGAATTCCCGCTGCAGCCCCTTTTTCTTTAATCGTTTATTCTATGTATGCTGCTCAGGCCAAGTGACCCATTCCTTATGTAATAATGGGAGGTAATTTCAAATAGAGTTTTGAATAATATTACTCATTCATAAATATACTAATATGTATATTTGGATGAGTTATCCATACATAAAAGATCCTGTCTATTTTTTGATTCAATGTTGATAAGAGGTTTTCGATTAAGATTTTACACCTCACAGAAATTCTTTTTTTAAAAATTTCAACTGGATTAAGCGATAACGAAATTAGATTTACTTTTCAAACAAATGTTTTTCTTATCTTTTAATTTTCCACCTTTCACTTTCCTTCCCTTCCTCTTGTTAGTCCCCATTCCAGCAGCGTGGCCACCCCCAACCCACCCAGTGTATGCAAGCTTGTGTATTAAGTGGGTTAAGGGGGACCATGCCAGTGGAAAAGGGACAATACATAGCTGTTGCCAGCTATGGAAGCAGAACAGAACCCACACAAAAAAAGTGGAATGACTTGAAAGTGATGTAAATATCATTCTCCCATTTCCACCGTGTCGCACTGAAGTGAACAGACAAACATATCCACAAATTTTGACATTGGTATGATGTATTTGTATAGATTCCAACCATTCCTCAGAATAATATCTCTATTTTTGTTGTTTTCATGAGTATGATTGGACCATGAAAGACAAATAATGCTACATTAGTTGGTTTCCAATTGTGGTTCAGTCTTGGAGTTGATAAGAATATTTGGGGAAGGTCTTGTGGCCTACCACAAAAACTGAATCACAGAAAATATGTTGTACAGTATAATGCTTAAATATTGATAATATAGCAACTACCACAGACATTTGACAAAAAGTGTCAAGTGTCAATGAAAGAGTCTGGTACTTGTAATCTGTTGAATTATCGTGATAATCTTTGTGTTGTTATTAAGGAAAAAGATTGTAGAAAATCATCAACTAAATCATTTATACAGACAATATGAACCCGGAGATAATCATGGTTCAAAACTCCTTTACATTTGTGAACTGGAGAGTCAAATGAAAATTAGACATTAAAGATTTTTTTTCCAATTCACTGTACTGTAGTTTTATGAAATTCATAATTAACTGTATTTTTTTTTTTTTACTGTATTTATTTATTCATTTGCTCAATTACAATTTAGGCATGGTAAAAAGTTTGTTCAACAAAAGGCTGCTGTAAGATTTAAGGTTTTAGAAAAGGTTTAAGAAGGTGCAGCAAAAATGATCAACTTTGCTGTTTAGCCCATTATCCCTCCAGATGAAAGACAAGAAGAAATTCCAAAATTTTTTGTCTTTTCAAAACAAAAGACTGACCAAGTGCTGATGAAATAAATAAGTAAAAAAAAAAAAATGTCCGAAAATTGTCCACCCCAATCCTAAGAATTAAAAATCTCATTACCCAAAAAAAAACATCCAAGTACTCTTCAAATCAAAAATCTTATTAAAAAGACAAATCTACGTACTCATCAACTCTACAGATATTTAAAAAATGTACAAAGACGAAGACTTCAATGTCAACTGAAACAAGTTTCAATATGTTTAGTTTATATTCTATTTCTTCAATACCTAAAAACCTTTTTTGGAGCCCTTAACCATTTTATAGCCAATTGATATCTGCAGTATTGACCTGAAAAAATGATTATCTAACCCAGTATTACATGACTTATCGTTCCTGCACATGACATCATGGGGTACCACAATATAGCAGCCTTTTTTTAAAGGGATCCGGATGATAATATTATTGAAGTTGATTTTTCCTTGAAATCCAAATCAACTTTGGGGAGAGGGGGGTCTTGCAGATCAAAAGCACAAAAAATAATTTGCAAAAATTTGCTAATTTAATCTAAGTGAAAAATGTGCAGTTCATTTCATTTGCTCGTAAAATTTTGATTATACTACTGTTTACAATGAATGGAAACTTCTCTCAAATAATCTTGTTATGAAATTTTCATACCATTCCATTTCTACTTCTTACATTCACAAGTTCAGCTTTACAACATTAGAAACATGTGTGATGATGTCACCAATGAATAATCTATCCCTTAGTATGAATGAAATTATTGTTGACTAATACAAATTTGAAACAAAATAATTTATTTTGATACAAATACAAATATTTTTTTGATAATTTCTAATTATGAACAGTTTGCTTCAACTGGTGAAAATATTTATTTACACCAACCACTGGAAATAAATATGAGGAATAGTTGATAATTTCTATTTTAATAATGATATAAAATATCAAAAACTATTAGTAGTACAACTACTAAGGGATAGTGTAATGTACAATTTTTTAAAAAAAGAAGTTTATGCATACAAATAATGCATAGTGTTGCTAATTTGATTTGTGGTTTCCAAAAGTAAAACTTGATGGAATGATTTCTGCTTATGTATGAGTACTTTTTGAAAATTTCCTGCACCTTTTGATAATACCATTAACCATGATAATTTTAGTCACTATATATATGCTCTTAAAAGGTTCAATGAGGATGAAAACTGAAGTGAAAAAAGTACAGTTTATATCATTTGTTTGCAAAAAACGATTTTGAAAAGACAGTTGTTTACAATGAATAAAAACTTCTCACAAATAATCGTGATCTGAAATTTCCATACCATTTCGTCTTGACTTTTTACTATTTACAAGTTCAGCTCCACAGTGTAAGAAATACATGCGATGACAACACCAATGATTGATTGATGATGAAATTTGGTGTCGTCTAATCTTGTTATCAATTTTGTTGACTGTCAATTAATTTTGACAGTGGTAGCTCCTCTTGCACTCATGAATGGTAAGGGATAGCTTTTATCTGAAGAACATCCTTAACAAATGTCAGACTAGATTATCTCTTTTGGTTTTTTATACTTCAACTTATATTCTAATCAGAAATTTTTAAAGCTTAACTTTGAAGTAAAAAAAAAAGGATTTTCTGTGAAAATTTTTGGGAAAATCATATGAACAGCTCTATTTGCATCATCGGAAATAAGAAATAAAAAGTGCTCTTGGACTTGCTTCCTTCGCATCAAAAGTAAGAATAAAAAAAGTATTGAAAACAGAATTTAATTAATGTAATTTACACTATAACAATATGTTACATAAATTGATACCATAATTCCCTATGTATAATATGCACTGTTTTCCAAAATTTTGAACTAAACAATCCAGCTGTGCATTATCTACAGCAGCATAGTTGTGGGACATTTTTCCAGCTCTGTTTGTTGAGTATAGAAGGTCTGTTTGATTGCTTCTATTATGATGATCGAAAATGTAGAAAGCTGAAAACATACTCGCTAGATGGCAGATGTAACTGTAATTTACAATGAAAATACTCTTCCAATTACATCTCTTTCAGGTAATTAAAATAATGAAATTATAAAAATGTAGGTTTGGCTAAAATTACCTTTTTTTTTAATGAAAATATGCAAGCAGTAAACAATACTGATGAGAAATGATGAAATTTTTTTTCAAAATGCTCATGAAAACACATATCGTCACCACATAACATATTACACTAACTTGAAGCGAGCTAGGGCAGTATATGACTTTTTTATATGTTGAAACTAATCTCCATTGATTCATTTAACAAAGTGGTTTTGAAACTGGGGTCCCAACAAATAATCCATAGGGATCTGCAACCCTGTCAGCCTGACATAACAAATCTCATGACAGAATAACATCATCTATTGCAAAGCTATCAAAAAACATAATTATTGAACACAGGCTTGTACCATATATTAAAATTCAAATAAATGTAATTGATTTGAAATTATTGATTTCCAAAGGTCAAAATTGTTTAATTTTGTAGTTCACTGTTCAATGTCTTGAAACTTAATGCTAAAAATACGGGTCTGCCTGAATATTTCTTCTATAGAAGGGTTCCTTGAGTTTTCAAAGTTTCAAAGAAATCACTGAACCTACTTGTTAACTATTCCCTTCCCTACTCTTTGCTTATAGCCGGTTACACTGCTGACAATGGCTATTTAGATGCCATTTCCATAGTTCAAATTCATATTTCCCAACTTGCGGCAAACATCTCGGAGATGCCGATTAGATCAAAGAAAGGGGTGTGAAGTATATGTGAATCACACATTTTTCATTCAAAAGTAAAGCTTAATGGGGGGTACAGATTATATGCGTGTTATTATGGTATTTGAGTCCATTAGGCTCCCAGAAACAGGAAAAATATCTTTGTTTTGAATTATACGACCGAGTTGATGATGATATTATAATAATAATGTGACAAAAAGTGATATTAGTGTCCAATAAACCAACAGAAGCAGGAAAAATATCTTTGTTTAGTCCTTCCTTGTCCTCTGTATTAGAGACTGTCAACATGTTTCTTTAGTTTTCAATCGATTCTGACTTTACTATGTATGTGTCACACATACAGGCTGCATCGGTGGAGCTAGAGGGCTGAAGATTTAAACATTTACTACTGAAAAATCTTTGTGTTATTAATGATAAGAACAATTGTCAAAAGTTATCAACTAAAAATTATTCCTGTAGACAATATAAATCCGGGGATAATCATTTGAAAACTTGTTTACACTCACCAACCAGTGAATTATTTGTATTTGCATCAGGAAATGGAGAGATTTCAATGAAATTTTTGGTATTCATTCAATTTTTAATTCAAACGGTGTGCATGAACTGAATGCAGTTTGGACTGCTGCTATTCACTTTCTGAGATTGTTGTAACATTCCCAAGAACGGGACTATTCGGTGTTAGGGTCAGCAATTTTGATACTTTTTCATTATCTGTATGTCACTCATTTCAGCTTTTTCTTCCATTTCAGCAATCCCTCTCATTCATTCCACTTTGGGTGTATCAACTCCTGTTTTCTCATAGCATTAAGGAGTAACCCTAACCCTAACCTAACCCTAACCCTAACCCTAACCTTTGGCATTGAAGATTCCTGCAGACAGATGCAATTCAGCTATCAATATGGATGAAACTCCTGCAGACACATGCAATCCAGTTATCAATATGCATGGAACTCCTGCAGACAGATGCATCTCCAATATCAGTCTTAATGAATACAGATGCAATCCAAATGTCAGTATAGATGAAATTCCTTTAGATGGATGCAAAAAAGATTTAATAGATCAAATACCAACAGACAGTTACAATCCAGATGTCAGTATGGATGAAATTCCAGCAGACAGATGCATTCCAGATGTCAGTATGGGTAAATACCCAACCATCAAATACAATCCAGTTGTTATTCTTGATAGACTGCCAGCAGACAGATGCAGTCCACCAGTTATAGTGGATGAATGTCTAAACGACAGATGCAATCCAGTAGTTACTCTGGATGAACTACCAGATAATAGATGTAAACTCCCAGCAGATAAATCCAATCCAGATGTCAGTGTGAATAAACTTCCAACTGACAGATGCAATCCGGTTGTCATTCTGGATAAACTCCCAGCAGGTAAATACTATCCAGATGTCAAGGTGAATAAGCTTCCATCAGACAAATGCAATCCATTATTCAATCTGGATAAACTCCCTGCCAACAGATGCAAACCAGTAGTTATTCTGAATAAACTTCCAGTGAACAGATGCAATCCAGATGTCAGTATGGACAGAGTTCCTGCTGAAAGATGTAATCCTGGTGTTAATCTAGATTTACTTTCAGCAGCCAAATGCAATCCAGCAGTTATTCTAAAAAAACCTCCTGCAGACAGATGCCATCCAGTTGTGAATATAGATGAAACTCCTGAAGACACACGCAATCCAGTCGTAAATATGGATGAAACTCCTGCAGACAGATACCATCCAAGTGTCAATATGGATGAAACTCCTGAAGACACATGCGATCCAGTGGCTATTCTTGATAAATGTCCAGTTGAGAAATGCAATCCAGTTGTCAATATGGATGAAACTCTTGCAGACAGATGCAATCCAGATGTCAATATGGATAAAAATCCTGCAGACATATGCATTCCAGTTGCCAACATGGATGGAACTCCTGCAGATGGATGCAATCCAGTTGTTGACATTGATGAAACTCCTGCAGACACACGCAATTCAGCTATCAATATGGATGAAACTCTTTCAGACATTTGCAATCCGGTTGCCGACATGGATGAAACTCTTGCAGAGAGATGCCATACAGTTGTCGACATGGATGAAACTCCTGTAGACAGCTGCAATCCAGTTATCAATATGCATGAAACTCCTGCAGACAGTTGCATCTCCAATATCAGTCTTAATGAATACAGATGCAATCCAATTGTCAGTATAGATGAAATTCCTTTAGATGGATGCAAAAAAGATTTAATAGATCAAATACCAACAGACAGTTACAATCCAGATGTCAGTATGGATGAAATTCCAGCTGACAGATGCATTCCAGATGTCAGTATGGATAAATACCCAACCATCAAATACAATCCAGTTGTTATTCTTGATAGACTGCCAGCAGACAGATGCAGTCCACCAGTTATAGTGGGTAAATGTCTAAACGACAGATGCAATCCAGTAGTTACTCTGGATGAACTACCAGATAATAGATGTAAACTCCCAGCAGATAAATCCAATCCAGATGTCAGTGTGAATAAACTTCCAACTGACAAATGCAATCCGGTAGTTATTCTGGATAAACTCCCAGCAGGTAAATACTATCCAGATGTCAGGGTGAATAAGCTTCCATCAGACAAATGCAATCCATTATTCAATCTGGATAAACTCCCTGCCAACAGATACAAACCAGTAGTTATTCTGAATAAACTTCCAGTAAACAGATGGGATCCAGATGTCAGTATGGACAGAGTTCCTGCTGAAAGATGTAATCCTGGTGTTAATCTAGATTTACTTTCAGCAGCCAAATGCAATCCAGTAGTTATTCTTGATAAATGTCCAGTTGAGAAATGCAATCCAGCAGTTATTCTGAATAAACTTCCTGCAGACAGATACCATCCAGTTGTGAATATAGATGAAACTCCTGCAGACAGATGCGATCCAGTTGTCAATATGGATGAAACTCCTGCAGACAGATGCGATCCAGTTGTCAATATGGATGAAACTCTTACAGACAGATGTCACCTAATTGTCAACATGGATAAAATTACTGCAGACAGAAGCAAACTGGTTGCCGACGTAGATGAAACTCCTGTTAATAGATGTAATCCAGTAGTTATTCTGGATAAACCTCCTGCAGGCGGATGGAATGAAGATGTCATTATAGATAAGCTCCCCTCAGCCAAATGCAATCCAGTGGCTATTCTTGATAAATGTCCAGTTGAGAAATGCAATGCAGCTGTTATCCTGAATAAACTTCCTGCAGACATATGCATTCCAGTTGCCAACATGGATGGAACTCCTGCAGATGGATGCAATCCAGTTGTTGACATTGATGAAACTCCTGCAGACACACGCAATTCAGCTATCAATATGGATGAAACTCTTTCAGACATTTGCAATCCGGTTGCCGACATGGATGAAACTCTTGCAGAGAGATGCCATACAGTTGTCGACATGGATGAAACTCCTGTAGACAGCTGCAATCCAGTTATCAATATGCATGAAACTCCTGCAGACAGTTGCATCTCCAATATCAGTCTTAATGAATACAGATGCAATCCAATTGTCAGTATAGATGAAATTCCTTTAGATGGATGCAAAAAAGATTTAATAGATCAAATACCAACAGACAGTTACAATCCAGATGTCAGTATGGATGAAATTCCAGCTGACAGATGCAATCCAGATGTCAGTATGGGTAAATACCCAACCATAAAATACAATCCATTTGTTATTCTTGATAGACTGCCAGCAGACAGATGCAGTCCACTAGTTATAGTGGGTAAATGTCTAAACGACAGATGCAATCCAGTAGTTACTCTGGATGAACTACCAGATAATAGATGTAAACTCCTTGCAGATAAATCCAATCCAGATGTCAGTGTGAATAAACTTCCAACTGATAGATGCAATCCGGTAGTTATTCTGGATAAACTCCCAGCAGGTAAATACTGTCCAGATGTCAAGGTGAATAAGCTTCCATCAGACAAATGCAATCCATTATTCAATCTGGATAAACTCCCTGCCAACAGATACAATCCAGTAGTTATTCTGAATAAACTTCCAGCAGACAGATGCGATCCAGATATCAGTATGGACAGAGTTCCTGTTGAAAGATGTAATCTTGGTGTTAATCTAGATTTACTTTCAGCAGCCAAATGCAATCCAGTAGTTATTCTTGATAAATGTCCAGTTGAGAAATGCAATCCATATGTCTGTAGAGGTAAACGTCCAGCCGACATATGCAACTATGATGTTATTTTAAATAAATTTCCCACAGATGGATGCAACCCAGATATCAGTCAGGATACAATTCCAGCTAACAGATGCAATCAAAATGTCAGTAAGGATACACTTCCAGTTGAAAGATGCAACCTATCTGCCAGTCTGAATACACTTCCTGCAGACAGATGCGACTCAGATATTAGTCTGGATCCAATTACAGCAGATGTCAGTCTTGATAAAATATCAGTTGACATATGTAATCACAATATGAATCTTGATACAATTTCAGCTGACCAATGCAATCCAGTAGCCAATCTAGATACTCTTTCACCTAACAAATGCAACCCAGATGTCAGTCACAATATGTCTCCAGCAAACAGATGTAACCCAGATATCAGTGCGGATGGACTCCCAATGGACAGATGCAGTCTAGAGGCAACAAATCTAGCCAATAGATGCAATCCAGATGCCAGTCTTGATACACTTCCTACAGACAAATGCATTCTGGATGTAAGTATGGATACACTCACAGCAAACAGATGCAATCAAGGTGTCTGTGTGGATAGACTTCTAGCTGGAAGATACAACCCAGTAGTTATTCTGGACAAACTTCAGCCAGACAGATGCAAGCCAATAGTTATTCTGGACAAACTTCCATCTGACAGGTGCAAACCAGTCGTTATTCTGGATAAACTCTCAGCTTGAAGCTTTGTGTAAAATAATATCTATCCTCATTTCATCAGCGCATAGGCTAAACTTTCTTTAATTTTTCAACTACAAAAGACCCTGCTGTGTTTTTCTGTGCATGAACACAAGTAACCCAAATGGTGTTGAATTCTTTATTGAATGTGTTCATCTAGCTAAAGTTCATTTATACAGCTGCCATCAGTCTATTCAAATTCCAATCAGGTTCCTGACTGGATGATACCATACTTCATGGCATATAAGACTTCCCCATTACCCTGAATATTTGCTCAAAAGGTCACAGGATCTCCCAATAGTAAATTTTGGTTTCAATGGTGTGAATTGAATGTTTTTTGTCCTGTTTGGTTACAAGGCTTTTACGTTGTAAGTCATCAGATGACTTGAATACGCTTTTACAACTGGCCACACATACCCATTTTGAGAGGTAAATTGCTTGTATTCTTATAGTAAATCATTTGCAATTTATTCTTATAACATAGCATCTGCAATGCGTTTTCATAGAAAATCATTATACAATGGATTTTTATAATGAGTCTTTGTAATACATTTTCATAGTGAATCATTTGTAATACATTTTAATAGTGAATCATTTATAATACATTTTCATAGTGAATCATTTGTAATGCATTTTTATAGTGAATCATTTATAATACATTTTAATAGTGAATCATTTGTAATGCATTTTCATAGTGAGTCATTTGTAATACATTTTCATGGTGAATCATTTGCATTACATTTTCATAGTGAATCATTTGTGATACATTTTCATAGTAAATCATTTGTAATGCATTTTCATAGTAAATCATTTTTATAGTAAATCATTTTTATAGTGAATCATTTTTAATGCATTTTCATGGTAGATCATTTCTATATTGAATCATTTGTAATGCATTTTCATAGAAAATCATTTTTATAGTAAATAATTTTTATAGTGAATCATTTTTAATGCATTTTCATGGTAGATCATTTCTAATGCATTTTCATAGAAAATCATTTGTAATGCATCTTCAAAGAAAATCATTTTTAATGCTTTTTCATAATAAATCATTTTTATAATGAATCATTTGTAATGCATTTTCAAAGTAAATCATTCTTAATGCATTTTCATAGTAAATTATTTTTAATGCATTTTAATAGTAAATTATTTTTATAGTAAATCATTTGCAATGCATTTTCATAGTAAATCATCTTTATGGTGAATCATTTACAATATATTTTCATAGTAAATCATTTTTATCGTGAATCATTTGTAATACATTTTCAGAGTAAATCATTTTTATCGTGAATCATTCGTAATGTGTTTTCATAGTAAATCATTTGCAATGCATTTTCATAGTATATCATTTTTAATGCATTTTCATAGTAAATCATTTGTAATGCATTTTCATAGTAAATCATTTTTATAGTGAATAATTTGTAATGCATTTTCATAGTAAATCATTCTTATAGTGAATCATTTGTAATGCATTTTCATAGTAAATCATTTGTAATGCATTTTCATAGTAAATCATTTTTACAGTGAATCATTTGTAATGCATTTCCACAGTAAATCATTTTCATAGTAAATCATTTGTAATGAATTTTGATAGTATTTCATTTTTATAGTGAATAATTTGTAATGCATTTTCATAGTAAATCGTTTTTATAGCGAATCATTTGTAATGCATTTTCATAGTAAATGATTTTTATGGTGGATCATTTGTGATGCATTTTCATAGTAAATCATTTGTAATGCATTTTTATAGTGAATCATTTGTAATGTATTTTCATAGAAAATCATTTCTGATGCATCTTCAAAGAAAATCATTTTAAATGCTTTTTCATAGTAAATCATTTTTATAGTGGATCATTTGTAATGCATTTTCATAGAAAATCATTTTTATAGTGAATCATTTGTAATGCATTTCCATAGTAAATCATTTGCAATGCATTTTTATAGTGGATCATTTCTAATGCATCTTCAAAGAAAACCATTTTTAATGCTTTTTTTAATAGTAAATCATTTTTATAGTGAATCATTTGTAATATATTTTCAAAGCAAATCATTCTTAATGCATTTTCATAGTAAATCATTTTTGATGCATTTTCATAGTAAATCATCTTTATGGTGAATCATTTGTAATATATTTTCATAGTAAATCATTTTTATCGTGAATCATTTGTAATACATTTTCATAGTGAATCATTTTTATTGTGAATCATTTGTGATGTGTTTTCATAGTAAATCATTTTTATAGTGAATCATTTGTAATGCATTTTCAAAGTAAATCATTCTTAATGCATTTTCATAGTAAATTTTTTTGATGCATTTTCATAGTAAATCATCTTTATGGTGAATCATTTACAATATATTTTCATAGTAAATCATTTTTATCGTGAATCATTTGTAATACATTTTCATAGTGAATCATTTTTATCGTGAATCATTTGTGATGCATTTTCATAGTAAATCATTTTTAATGTATTTTCATAGATAATCATTTGTAATGCATTCTCATGGTATATCATTTTTATAGTGAATCATTTGTAATGCATTTTCATAGTAAATCATTTTTATAGCGAATCATTTGTAATGCATTTTCATAGTAAATGATTTTTATAGTGAATCATTTGTAATGCATTTTCATAGTAAATCATTTTTAATGCATTTTCATAGATGATCATTTTTATCGTGGATCATTTGTGATTCATTTTCATAGTAAATCATCTGTAATGCATTTTTTTGTGAATCATTCTTATTGCATTTTCGTAGAAAATCATTTCTAATGCATCTTCAAAGAAAACCATTTTTAATGCTTTTTTTAATAGTAAATCATTTTTATAGTGAATCATTTGTAATATATTTTCAAAGTAAATCATTCCTAATGCATTTTCATAGTAAATCATTTTTGATGCATTTCCATAGTAAATCATCTTTATGATGAATCATTTGTAATATATTTCCATGGTAAATCGTTTTCATCGTGGATGATTTATGATACATTTATATAGTGGATCATTTTTATCGTGAATCATTTGCAATGCATTTTCATAGTAAATCATTCTTATAGTGAATCATTTGTGATGCATTTTCATAGTAAATCATTTTTCTAGTGAATCATTTGTAATGCATTTTCATAGTAAATCATTTTTATAGTGAATCATTTGTGATGCATTTTCATGGTAAATCATTTTTCTAGTGAATCATTTGTAATGCATTTTCATAGTAAATCATTTTTATAGTGAATCATTTGTGATGCATTTTCATAGAAAATCATTTTCATAGTGAATCATATGTAATGCATTTTCATAGTAAATCATTCTTATAGCGAATCATTTGTGATGCATTTTCATAGTAAATCATTTTTCTAGTGAATCATTTGTAATGCATTTTCATAGTAAATCATTTTTATAGTGAATCATTTGTGATGCATTTTCATAGTAAATCATTTTTCTAGTGAATCATTTGTAATGCATTTTCAAAGTAAATCATTTTTATAGTGAATCATTTGTGATGCATTTTCATAGTAAATCATTTTTCTAGTGAATCATTTGCAATGCATTTTCATAGTAAATCATTTTTATAGTGAATCATTTGTGATGCATTTTCATAGTAAATCATTTTTCTAGTGAATCATTTGTAATGCATTTCCAAAATAAATCATTTTTATAGTGAATCATTTGTAATACATTTTCATAGAAAATCATTTTTATAGTGAATCATTTGTAATGAATTTTCATAGTAGATCAATTATAATGCATTTTCATAGTGAATCATTTATAGTGAATCATTGGTAATACATTTTCATAGGAAATCATTTTTATAGATAATCATTTGTAATGCATTTTCATAGTAAATCATTTTTATAGTGAATCATTTGTAATGCATTTTCATAGAAAATCATTTTTATAGATAATCATTTGTAATGCATTTTCATAGAAAATCATTTTTATAGTGAATCATTTGTAATGCATTTTCATAGTAAATCATTCTTATAGTGAAACATCTGTAATGCATTTTCATAGTATATCATTTTTATAATGAATCATTTGTAATGCATTTCCATAATAAATCATTTTTATAGTGAATCATTTGTTATGCTTTCTCATAGTAAATCATTTTTATAGTGAATCATTTGTAATGCTTTTTCATAGTAAATCATTTTTATAGTGAATCATTTGTAATGCATTTTCATAGTAAATCATTTTTATAGTGAATCATTTGTAATGCATTTTCATAGTAAATCATTTTTAATGCATTTTCATAGATAATCATTTCTAATGCATTTTCATAGAAAATCATTTCTAATGCATCTTCAAAGAAAACCATTTTTAATGCTTTTTTTAAAAGTAAATCATTTTTATAGTGAATCATTTGTAATATATTTTCAAAGTAAATCATTCTTAATGCATTTCCATAGTAAATCATTTTTGATGCATTTTCATAGTAAATCATCTTTATGGTGAATCATTTGTAATATATTTTCATAGTAAATTGTTTTCATCGTGGATGATTTATAATACATTTTCATAGTAAATCATTTATATCGTGAATCATTTGCAATGCATTTTCATGGTAGATCAATTATAATGCATTTTCATAGTGAATCATTTTTATAGTGAATCATTTGTAATGCATTTTCATAGTAAATCATTTTTATAGTGAATCATTTGTGATGCATTCTCATAGTAAATCATTTTTATAGTGAATCATTTGTGATGCATTTTCATAGTAAATCATTTTTATGGTGAATCATTTGTAATGCATTTTCATAGTAAATCATTTTTGTAGTGAATCATTTGCAATGCATTTTCATAGTAAATCATTTTTATAGTGAATCATTTGTGATGCATTTTCATAGTAAATCATTTATATGGTGAATCATTTGTAATGCATTTTCATAGTAAATCATTTTTATAGTGAATCATTTGTAGTGCATTTTCATAGTAAATCATTTTTATAATGAATCATTTGTAATGCATTTTCATAGTAAATCATTTTTATAGTGAATCATTTGCGATGCATTTTCATAGTAAATCATTTTTATAGTGAATCATTTGTGATGCATTTTCATAGTAAATCATTTTCCTAGTGAATCATTTGTAATGCATTTTCATAATAAATCATTTTTATAGTGAATCATTTGTGATGCATTTTCATAGTAAATCATTTTTATGGTGAATCAATTGTAATGCATTTTCATAGTAAATCATTTTTATAGTGAATCATTTGTGATGCATTTTCATGGTAAATCATTTTTCTAGTGAATCATTTGTAATGCATTTTCATAGTAAATCATTTTTATGGTGAATCATTTGTGATGCATTTTCATAGTAAATCATTTTTATAGTGAATCATTTGTAATGCATTTTCATAGTAAATCATTTTTATAGTGAATCATTTGTAATGCATTTTCATAGTAAATCATTTTTAAAGTGAATCATTTGTAATGCATTTTCATAGTAAATCATTTTTATAGTGAATCATTTGTAATGCATTTTCATAGTAAATCATTTTTATAGTGATTCATTTGTAATGCATTTTCATAGTAAATCATTTTTATAGTGAATCATTTGTGATGCATTTTCATAGTAAATCATTTTGATGGTGAATCATTTGTAATGCATTTTCATAGTAAATCATTTTTATAGTGAATCATTTGTGATGCATTTTCATAGTAAATCATTTTTATAGTGAATCATTTGTAATGCATTTTCATTGTAAATCATTTTTATAGTGAATCATTTGTGATGCATTTTCATAGTAAATCATTTTTATAGTGAATCATTTGTAATGCATTTTCATAGTAAATAATTTTTATAGTGAATCATTTGTGATGCATTTTCATAGTAAATCATTTTTCTAGTGAATCATTTGTAATGCATTTTCATAGTAAATCATTTTTATAGTGAATCATTTGTGATGCATTTTCATAGTAAATCATTTTTATGGTGAATCATTTGTAATGCATTTTCATAGTAAATCATTTTTATAATGAATCATTTGTGATGCATTCTCAAAGTAAATCATTTTTATGGTGAATCATTTGTAATGCATTTTCATAGTAAATCATTTTTATAGTGAATCATTTGTAATGCATTTTCATAGTAAATCATTTTTATAGTGAATCATTTGTAATGCATTTTCATAGTAAATCATTTTTATAGTGAATCATTTGTGATGCATTTTCATAGTAAATCATTTTTATAGTGAATCATTTGTGATGCATTTTCATAGAAAATCATTTTCATAGTGAATCATATGTAATGCATTTTCATAGTAAATCATTCTTATAGCGAATCATTTGTGATGCATTTTCATAGTAAATCATTTTTCTAGTGAATCATTTGTAATGCATTTTCATAGTAAATCATTTTTATAGTGAATCATTTGTGATGCATTTTCATAGTAAATCATTTTTCTAGTGAATCATTTGTAATGCATTTTCAAAGTAAATCATTTTTATAGTGAATCATTTGTGATGCATTTTCATAGTAAATCATTTTTCTAGTGAATCATTTGCAATGCATTTTCATAGTAAATCATTTTTATAGTGAATCATTTGTGATGCATTTTCATAGTAAATCATTTTTCTAGTGAATCATTTGTAATGCATTTCCAAAATAAATCATTTTTATAGTGAATCATTTGTAATACATTTTCATAGAAAATCATTTTTATAGTGAATCATTTGTAATGAATTTTCATAGTAGATCAATTATAATGCATTTTCATAGTGAATCATTTATAGTGAATCATTGGTAATACATTTTCATAGGAAATCATTTTTATAGATAATCATTTGTAATGCATTTTCATAGTAAATCATTTTTATAGTGAATCATTTGTAATGCATTTTCATAGAAAATCATTTTTATAGATAATCATTTGTAATGCATTTTCATAGAAAATCATTTTTATAGTGAATCATTTGTAATGCATTTTCATAGTAAATCATTCTTATAGTGAAACATCTGTAATGCATTTTCATAGTATATCATTTTTATAATGAATCATTTGTAATGCATTTCCATAATAAATCATTTTTATAGTGAATCATTTGTAATGCTTTCTCATAGTAAATCATTTTTATAGTGAATCATTTGTAATGCTTTTTCATAGTAAATCATTTTTATAGTGAATCATTTGTAATGCATTTTCATAGTAAATCATTTTTATAGTGAATCATTTGTAATGCATTTTCATAGTAAATCATTTTTAATGCATTTTCATAGATAATCATTTCTAATGCATTTTCATAGAAAATCATTTCTAATGCATCTTCAAAGAAAACCATTTTTAATGCTTTTTTTAAAAGTAAATCATTTTTATAGTGAATCATTTGTAATATATTTTCAAAGTAAATCATTCTTAATGCATTTCCATAGTAAATCATTTTTGATGCATTTTCATAGTAAATCATCTTTATGGTGAATCATTTGTAATATATTTTCATAGTAAATTGTTTTCATCGTGGATGATTTATAATACATTTTCATAGTAAATCATTTATATCGTGAATCATTTGCAATGCATTTTCATGGTAGATCAATTATAATGCATTTTCATAGTGAATCATTTTTATAGTGAATCATTTGTAATGCATTTTCATAGTAAATCATTTTTATAGTGAATCATTTGTGATGCATTCTCATAGTAAATCATTTTTATAGTGAATCATTTGTGATGCATTTTCATAGTAAATCATTTTTATGGTGAATCATTTGTAATGCATTTTCATAGTAAATCATTTTTGTAGTGAATCATTTGAAATGCATTTTCATAGTAAATCATTTTTATAGTGAATCATTTGTGATGCATTTTCATAGTAAATCATTTATATGGTGAATCATTTGTAATGCATTTTCATAGTAAATCATTTTTATAGTGAATCATTTGTAGTGCATTTTCATAGTAAATCATTTTTATAATGAATCATTTGTAATGCATTTTCATAGTAAATCATTTTTATAGTGAATCATTTGCGATGCATTTTCATAGTAAATCATTTTTATAGTGAATCATTTGTGATGCATTTTCATAGTAAATCATTTTCCTAGTGAATCATTTGTAATGCATTTTCATAATAAATCATTTTTATAGTGAATCATTTGTGATGCATTTTCATAGTAAATCATTTTTATGGTGAATCAATTGTAATGCATTTTCATAGTAAATCATTTTTATAGTGAATCATTTGTGATGCATTTTCATGGTAAATCATTTTTCTAGTGAATCATTTGTAATGCATTTTCATAGTAAATCATTTTTATGGTGAATCATTTGTGATGCATTTTCATAGTAAATCATTTTTATAGTGAATCATTTGTAATGCATTTTCATAGTAAATCATTTTTATAGTGAATCATTTGTAATGCATTTTCATAGTAAATCATTTTTAAAGTGAATCATTTGTAATGCATTTTCATAGTAAATCATTTTTATAGTGAATCATTTGTAATGCATTTTCATAGTAAATCATTTTTATAGTGATTCATTTGTAATGCATTTTCATAGTAAATCATTTTTATAGTGAATCATTTGTGATGCATTTTCATAGTAAATCATTTTGATGGTGAATCATTTGTAATGCATTTTCATAGTAAATCATTTTTATAGTGAATCATTTGTGATGCATTTTCATAGTAAATCATTTTTATAGTGAATCATTTGTAATGCATTTTCATTGTAAATCATTTTTATAGTGAATCATTTGTGATGCATTTTCATAGTAAATCATTTTTATAGTGAATCATTTGTAATGCATTTTCATAGTAAATAATTTTTATAGTGAATCATTTGTGATGCATTTTCATAGTAAATCATTTTTCTAGTGAATCATTTGTAATGCATTTTCATAGTAAATCATTTTTATAGTGAATCATTTGTGATGCATTTTCATAGTAAATCATTTTTATGGTGAATCATTTGTAATGCATTTTCATAGTAAATCATTTTTATAATGAATCATTTGTGATGCATTCTCAAAGTAAATCATTTTTATGGTGAATCATTTGTAATGCATTTTCATAGTAAATCATTTTTATAGTGAATCATTTGTAATGCATTTTCATAGTAAATCATTTTTATAGTGAATCATTTGTAATGCATTTTCATAGTAAATCATTTTTATAGTGAATCATTTGTGATGCATTCTCATAGTAAATCATTTTTATAGTGAATCATTTGTGATGCATTTTCATAGTAAATCATTTTTATGGTGAATCATTTGTAATGCATTTTCATAGTAAATCATTTTTGTAGTGAATCATTTGAAATGCATTTTCATAGTAAATCATTTTTATAGTGAATCATTTGTGATGCATTTTCATAGTAAATCATTTATATGGTGAATCATTTGTAATGCATTTTCATAGTAAATCATTTTTATAGTGAATCATTTGTAGTGCATTTTCATAGTAAATCATTTTTATAATGAATCATTTGTAATGCATTTTCATAGTAAATCATTTTTATAGTGAATCATTTGTGATGCATTTTCATAGTAAATCATTTTTATAGTGAATCATTTGTGATGCATTTTCATAGTAAATCATTTTCCTAGTGAATCATTTGTAATGCATTTTCATAATAAATCATTTTTATAGTGAATCATTTGTGATGCATTTTCATAGTAAATCATTTTTATGGTGAATCAATTGTAATGCATTTTCATAGTAAATCATTTTTATAGTGAATCATTTGTGATGCATTTTCATGGTAAATCATTTTTCTAGTGAATCATTTGTAATGCATTTTCATAGTAAATCATTTTTATGGTGAATCATTTGTGATGCATCTTCATAGTAAATCATTTTTATAGTGAATCATTTGTAATGCATTTTCATAGTAAATCATTTTTATAGTGAATCATTTGTAATGCATTTTCATAGTAAATCATTTTTAAAGTGAATCATTTGTAATGCATTTTCATAGTAAATCATTTTTATAGTGAATCATTTGTGATGCATTTTCATAGTAAATCATTTTTATAGTGAATCATTTGTAATGCATTTTCATTGTAAATCATTTTTATAGTGAATCATTTGTGATGCATTTTCATAGTAAATCATTTTTATAGTGAATCATTTGTAATGCATTTTCATAGTAAATAATTTTTATAGTGAATCATTGTTGATGCATTTTCATAGTAAATCATTTTTCTAGTGAATCATTTGTAATGCATTCTCATAGTAAATCATTTTTATAGTGAATCATTTGTGATGCATTTTCATAGTAAATCATTTTTATGGTGAATCATTTGTAATGCATTTTCATAGTAAATCATTTTTATAATGAATCATTTGTGATGCATTCTCAAAGTAAATCATTTTTATGGTGAATCATTTGTAATGCATTTTCATAGTAAATCATTTTTATAGTGAATCATTTGTGATGCATTTTCATAGTAAATCATTTTTATAGTGAATCATTTGTAATGCATTTTCATAGTAAATCATTTTTATAGTGAATCATTTGTAATGCATTTTCATAGTAAATCATTTTTATAGTGAATCATTTGTAATGCATTTTCATAGTAAATCATTTTTATAGTGAATCATTTGTGGTGCATTTTCATAGTAAATTATTTTTCTAGTGAATCATTTGTAATGCATTTTCATAGTAAATCATTTTTATAGTGAATCATTTGTGATGCATTTTCATAGTAAATCATTTTTATGGTGAATCATTTGTAATGCATTTTCATAGTAAATCATTTTTATAGTGAACCATTTGTGATGCATTTTCATAGTAAATCATTTTTATAGTGAATCATTTGTAATGCATTTTCATAGTAAATCATTTTTATAGTGAATCATTTGTGATGCATTTTCATAGTAAATCATTTTTATAGTGAATCATTTGTAATGCATTTTCATAGTAAATCATTTTTATAGTGAATCATTTGTGATGCATTTTCATAGTAAATCATTTTTCTAGTGAATCATTTGTAATGCATTTTCATAGTAAATCATTTTTATAGTGAATCATTTGTGATGCATTTTCATAGTAAATCATTTTTATGGTGGATCATTTGTAATGCATTTTCATAGTAAATCATTCTTTTGGTGAATCATTTGTAATGCATTTTCATAGAAAATCGTTTTTATAGTGAATCATTTGTAATGCATTCTCATTGTAAATCATTTTTCTAGTGAATCATTTGTAATGCATTTTCATAGTAAATCATTTTTATAGTTAATCATTTGTAATGCATTTTCATTGTAAATCATTTTTCTAGTGAATCATTTGTAATGCATTTTCATAGAAAATCATTTTTATAGTGAATCATTTGTAATGCATTTTCATAGTAAATCATTTTTATAGCGAATCATTTGTAATGCATTTTTATAGTAAATCATTTTTATAGTGAATCATTTGTAATGCATTTTCATAGAAAATCATTTTTAAAGTGAATCATTTGCAATGCATTTTCATAGTAGATCAATTATAATGCATTTTCATGGTGAATCATTTTTATAGTGAAACATTTGTAATGCATTTTCATAGTAAATCATTTTTATAGTGAATCATTTGTAATGCATTTTCATAGTAAATCATTTTTATAGTGAATCATTTGTAATGCATTTTCATAGTAAATCATTTTTATAGTGAATCATTTGTGGTGCATTTTCATAGTAAATTATTTTTCTAGTGAATTATTTGTAATGCATTTTCATAGTAAATCATTTTTATAGTGAATCATTTGTGATGCATTTTCATAGTAAATCATTTTTATGGTGAATCATTTGTAATGCATTTTCATAGTAAATCATTTTTATAGTGAACCATTTGTGATGCATTTTCATAGTAAATCATTTTTATAGTGAATCATTTGTAATGCATTTTCATAGTAAATCATTTTTATAGTGAATCATTTGTGATGCATTTTCATAGTAAATCATTTTTATAGTGAATCATTTGTAATGCATTTTCATAGTAAATCATTTTTATAGTGAATCATTTGTGATGCATTTTCATAGTAAATCATTTTTATAGTGAATCATTTGTGATGCATTTTCATAGTAAATCATTTTTATAGTGAATCATTTGTAATGCATTTTCATAGTAAATCATTCTTATAGTGAATCATTTGTAATGCATTTTCATAGTAAATGATTTTTATAGTGAATAATTTGTAATGCATTTTCATAGTAAATCATTTTTATAGTGAATCATTTGTGATGCATTTTCATAGTAAATCATTTTTCTAGTGAATCATTTGTAATGCATTTTCAAAGTAAATCATTTTTCTAGTGAATCATTTGTGATGCATTTTCATAGTAAATCATTTTTATGGTGAATCATTTGTAATGCATTTTCATAGTAAATCATTCTTATAGTGAATCATTTGTAATGCATTTTCATAGAAAATCGTTTTTATAGTGAATCATTTGTAATGCATTCTCATTGTAAATCATTTTTCTAGTGAATCATTTGTAATGCATTTTCATAGTAAATCATTTTTATAGTTAATCATTTGTAATGCATTTTCATTGTAAATCATTTTTCTAGTGAATCATTTGTAATGCATTTTCATAGAAAATCATTTTTATAGTGAATCATTTGTAATGCATTTTCATAGAAAATCGTTTTTATAGCGAATCATTTGTAATGCATTTTCAAAGTAAATCATTTTTGTAGTTAATCATTTGTAATGCATTTTCATAGTAAATCATTTTTATAGTGAATCATTTGTAATGCATTTTCATAGTAAATCATTTTTATAGTGAATCATTTGTAATGCATTTTCATAGTAAATCATTTTTATAGTGAATCATTTGTAATGCATTTTCATAGTAAATTATTTTTCTAGTGAATCATTTGTAATACCTTTTCATAGTAAATCATTTTTATAGTGAATCATTTGTGATGCATTCTCAAAGTAAATCATTTTTATGGTGAATCATTTGTAATGCATTTTCATAGTAAATCATTTTTATAGTGAATCATTTGTGATGCATTTTCATAGAAAATCATTTTTATAGTGAATCATTTGTAATGCATTTTCATAGTGAATCATTTTTATAGTGAATCATTTGTGATGCATTTTCATAGTAAATCATTTTTATAGTGAATCATTTGTAATGCATTTTCATAGTAAATCATTTTTATAGTGAATCATTTGTGATGCATTTTTATAGTAAATCATTTTTCTAGTGAATCATTTGTAATGCATTTACATAGTAAATCATTTTTATAGTGAATCATTTGTGATGCATTCTCATAGTAAATCATTTTTATGGTGAATCATTTGTAATGCATTTTCATAGTAAATCATTCTTATAGTGAATCATTTGTAATGCATTTTCATAGTAAATCATTTTTATAGTGAATCATTTGTAATGCATTCTCATTGTAAATCATTTTTCTAGTGAATCATTTGTAATGCATTTTCATAGTAAATCATTTTTATAGTGAATCATTTGTAATGCATTTTCATAGTAAATCATTTTTATAGTGAATCATTTGTGATGCATTTTCATAGAAAATCATTTTTGTAGTTAATCATTTGTAATGCATTTTCATAGTAAATCATTTTTATAGTGAATCATTTGTAATGCATTTTCATAGTAAATCATTTTTATAGTGAATCATTTGTAATGCATTTTCATAGAAAATCATTTTTATAGTGAATCATTTGTAATGCATTTTCATAGTAAATTATTTTTCTAGTGAATCATTTGTAATGCCTTTTCATAGTAAATCATTTTTATAATGAATCATTTGTGATGCATTCTCAAAGTAAATCATTTTTATGGTGAATCATTTGTAATGCATTTTCATAGTAAATCATTTTTATAGTGAATCATTTGTGATGCATTTTCATAGAAAATCATTTTTATAGTGAATCATTTGTAATGCATTTTCATAGTAAATCATTTTTATAGTGAATCATTTGTGATGCATTTTCATAGTAAATCATTTTTATAGTGAATCATTTGTAATGCATTTTCATAGTAAATCATTTTTATAGTGAATCATTTGTGATGCATTTTCATAGTAAATCATTTTTCTAGTGAATCATTTGTAATGCATTTTCATAGTAAATCATTTTTATAGTGAATCATTTGTGATGCATTCTCATAGTAAATCATTTTTATGGTGAATCATTTGTAATGCATTTTCATAGTAAATCATTCTTATAGTGGATCATTTGTAATGCATTTTCATAGTAAATCATTTTTATAGTGAATCATTTGTAATGCATTCTCATTGTAAATCATTTTTCTAGTGAATCATTTGTAATGCATTTTCATAGTAAATCATTTTTATAGTGAATCATTTGTAATGCATTTTCATAGTAAATCATTTTTATAGTGAATCATTTGTGATGCATTTTCATAGTAAATCATTTTTCTAGTGAATCATTTGTAATGCATTTCCATAGTAAATCATTTTTATAGTGAATCATTTGTAATGCATTCTCATAGTAAATCATTTTTATAATGAATCATTTGTAATGCATTTTCATAGAAAATCATTTTTGTAGTTAATCATTTGTAATGCATTTTCATAGTAAATCATTCTTATAGTGGATCATTTGTAATGCATTTTCATAGTAAATCATTTTTATAGTGAATCATTTGTAATGCATTCTCATTGTAAATCATTTTTCTAGTGAATCATTTGTAATGCATTTTCATAGTAAATCATTTTTATAGTGAATCATTTGTAATGCATTTTCATAGTAAATCATTTTTATAGTGAATCATTTGTGATGCATTTTCATAGTAAATCATTTTTCTAGTGAATCATTTGTAATGCATTTTCATAGTAAATCATTTTTATAGTCAATCATTTGTAATGCATTCTCATAGTAAATCATTTTTATAATGAATCATTTGTAATGCATTTTCATAGAAAATCATTTTTGTAGTTAATCATTTGTAATGCATTTTCATAGTAAATCATTTTTATAGTGATTCATTTGTAATGCATTTTCATAGTAAATCATTTTTATAGTGAATCATTTGTGATGCATTTTCATAGTAAATCATTTTTCTAGTGAATCATTTGTAATGCATTTTCATAGTAAATCATTTTTATAGTGAATCATTTGTGATGCATTCTCATAGTAAATCATTTTTATGGTGAATCATTTGTAATGCATTTTCATAGTAAATCATTCTTATAGTGAATCATTTGTAATGCATTTTCATAGTAAATCATTTTTATAGTGAATCATTTGTAATGCATTCTCATTGTAAATCATTTTTCTAGTGAATCATTTGTAATGCATTTTCATAGTAAATCATTTTTATAGTGAATCATTTGTAATGCATTTTCATAGTAAATCATTTCTATAGTGAATCATTTGTGATGCATTTTCATAGTAAATCATTTTTATAGTGAATCATTTGTAATGCATTTTCATAGTAAATCATTTTTATAGTGAATCATTTGTGATGCATTTTCATAGTAAATCATTTTTATGGTGAATCATTTGTAATGCATTTTCATAGTAAATCATTCTTATAGTGAATCATTTGTAATGCATTTTCATAGAAAATCGTTTTTATAGTGAATCATTTGTAATGCATTCTCATTGTAAATAATTTTTCTAGTGAATCATTTGTAATGCATTTTCATAGTAAATCATTTTTATAGTGAATCATTTGTAATGCATTTTCATAGTAAATCATTTTTATAGTGAATCATTTGTGATGCATTTTCATAGTAAATCATTTTTATAGTGAATCATTTGTAATGCATTTTCAAAGAAAATCATTTTTCTAGTGAATCATTTGTAGTGCATTTTCATAGTAGATCATTTTTATAGCGAATCATTTGTAATGCATTTTCATTGTAAATCATTTTTCTAGTGAATCATTTGTAATGTATTTTCATAGTAAATCATTTTTATAGCGAATCATTTGTAATGCATTTTCATAGTAAATCATTTTTATAGCGAATCATTTGTAATGCATTTTTATAGTAAATCATTTTTATAGTGAATCATTTGTAATGCATTTTCATAGAAAATCATTTTTATAGTGAATCATTTGCAATGCATTTTCATAGTAGATCAATTATAATGCATTTTCATAGTAAATCATTTTTATAGTGAATAATTTGTAATGCATTTTCATAGTAAATTATTCTTAATGCCTTATCATAGTGGATCATTTTTATAGTGAAACATTTGTAATGCATTTTCATAGTATATCATTTTTATAATGGATCATTTGTAATGCATTTTCATAATAAATCATTTTTATAGTGAATCATTTGTAATGCATTTTCATAGTAAATCATTTTTATAGTGAATCATTTTCAATGCATTTCCATAGTGAATCATTTTTATAGTGAATCATTTGTAATACATTTTCATAGAAAATCATTTTTATAGTGAATCATTTGTAATGCATTTTCAAAGTAAATCATTTTTATAGTGAATCATTTGTAATGCATTTTCATAGTAAATCATTTTTATAATGAATCATTTGTAATGCATTTTCATAGTAAATCATTTTTATAGTGAATCATCCGCAATGCATTTCCATAGTAAATCATTTCAATAATGAATGATTTGTAATGCATTTTCATAGAAAATCATTTTTATATTGAATCATTTATAATGCATTTTCATAGAAAATCATTTTTGTAGTGAATCATTTGTAATGCATTTTCATAGTAAATCATTTTTATAGTCAATCATTTGTAATGCATTCTCATAGTAAATCATTTTTATAATGAATCATTTGTAATGCATTTTCATAGTAAATCATTTTTATAGTGAATCATTCGCAATGCATTTCCATTGTAAATCATTTCAATAATGAATGATTTGTAATGCATTTTCATAGAAAATCATTTTTATATTAAATCATTTGTAATGCATTTTCATAGAAAATCATTTTTGTAGTGAATCATTTGTAATGCATTTTCATAGTAAATCATTTATATAGTCAATCATTTGCGATGCATTTTCATAGTAAATCATTTGTAATATATTTTCATAGTAAATTATTTTTATAGTGAATAATTTGTAATGCATTTTCATAGTAAATCATTTTTAATGCATTTTCATAGAAAATCATTTCATAGTGAATCATTTGTAATGCTTTTTCAAAGTAAATCATTCTTAATGCATTTTTATAGTAAATTATTTTTGATAATTATTTCATAGTAAAACATCTTTATGGTGGATCATTTGTAATATATTTTCATAGTAAATCATTTTTATTGTGAATGATTTGTAATACATTTTCATAGTGAATCATTTTTATAGTGAATGATTTGCAATGCATTTTCATAGTAAATCATTTTTGATGCATTTCAATAGTTGATCAATTGTGACTCATTTTCATAGTGAATCATTTTTATAGTGAATCATTTGTAATGCATTTTTAGAATAAATCATTTGTAGTGCATTTTCATAGTAAATCATTTTTAATGTATTTTTATAGTGAATCATTTTTATAGTGAATCATTTGTAATGTATTTCCATAGTAAATCATTTTTATCGTGAATCATTTGTAATACATTTTCATTGTGAATCATTTTTATCGTGAATCATTTGTAATGTGTTTTCGTAGTAAATCATTTTTATAGTGAATCAGTTGCAATGCATTTTCATAGTAAATCATTTTCAATGCATTTTCATAGTAGATCATTTTCAATGCGTTTTCATAGTAAATCATTTTTATAGTGAATCATTTGTAATGCATTGTGAAAGTAAATCATTTGTAGTGCATTTTCATAGTAAATCATTTTTATAGTGAATCATTTGTAATGCATTTTCATAGTAAATCATTTTTATAGTGAATCATTTGTAATTCATTTTTCAAAGAAAATCGTTTTTATAGTGAATCATTTGTAATGCATTTTCATAGTAAATCATTTTTATAGTGAATCATTTATAATGCATTTTCATAGTAAATCATTTGTAATTCATTTTCATAGTAAATCATTTTTATAGTGAATCATTTGTAATTCATTTTCAAAGAAAATCGTTTTTATAGTGAATGATTTGCAATGCATTTTCATAGTAAATCATTTTTATAGTGAATCATTTGTAATGCATTTTCATGGAAAATCATTTTCAAAGTGAATCATTTGCAATGCATTTTCATAGTAAATCATCTTTTGTGCATTTTCATAGATAATCATTTTTATAGTGAATAATTTGTAATGCATCCCCAGAGTGAATCATTTGCAATGCAATTTTTATAGTGGATCATTTCTAATGCTTTTTTATAGTGAATCATTTGTAATGCATTTTCAAAGTAAATCATTCTTAATGTATTTTCATAGTAAATTATTTTTGATAATTTTTTCATAGTAAATCATCTTTATGGTGAATCAATCGTAATATATTTTCATAGTAAATCATCTTTATTGTGAATGATTTGTAATACATTATCATCGTGAATCATTTTTATCGTGAATCATTTCTGATGTGTTTTCATAGTAAATCATTTTTATAGTGAATCATTTGCAATGCATTTTCATAGTAAATCATTTTTAATGCATTTTCATAGTTGATCAATTGTAACGCATTTTAATAGTGAATCATTTTTATAGTGAATTATTTGTAATGCGTTTTCATAGTGAATCATTTTTATAGTGAATCATTTGTAATGCATTTTTATAGTAAATCATTTTTATAGTGAATCATTTGTGATGCATTTTCATAGAAAATCATTTTTATAGTGAATCATTTTTAATGCATTTTCATAGTAAATCATTTTTATAGTGAATCATTTGTAATGCATTTTAGTAAAAAATCATTTTTAATGCATTTCCATAGTAAATCATTTTTATAGTAAATCATTTGTAATGCATTTTCATAGTAAATCATTTTTCTAGTGAATCATTTGCAATGCATTTTTTCATAGTAAATCATCTTCATGGTGAATCATTTGTAATATATTTTCATAGTAAATCATTTTTATCGTGAATGATTTTTAATACATTTTCATAGTGAATCATTCTTATCGTGAATCATTCGTAATGTGTTTTTTTTTTCATAGTCAATCATTTTTATCGTGAATTATTTGCAATGCATTTTCATAGTAAATCATTTTCAATGCATTATCATAGTTAATCAATTGTAATGCATTTTCATAATAAATCATTTTTATAGTGAAATATTTGTAATGCATTTTAAAAGTAAATCATTTGTAGTGCATTTTTATAGTAAATCATTTTATAGTGAATAATTTGCAATGCATTTTCATAGTAAATCATTTTAATATTGAATCATTTGTAATGCATTTTCATAGTGAATCATTTTTATAGTGAATCATTTGTAATGCAATTTCATGGTAAATCATTTCAAATGCATTTTTATTGTAAATCATTCATATAGTGAATAATTTGTAATGCATTTTCATAGCAAATCATTTTTATAGTGAATAATTTGTAATGCATTTTCATAGAAAATCATTATTATAGTGAATCATTTGTAATGCATTTTCATAGTGAATCATTTTTATAGTGAATCATTTGTAATGCATTTCCATAGCAAATCATTTTAAATGCATTTTCATAGATAATCATTTCTAATGCATTTTCATAGAAAATCATTTTTATAGTCAATCATTTGTAATGCATTTTCATAGTAAATCATTTCTACAGTGGATCATTCGTAATGCATTCTCATAGTAAATCATTTTTATAGTGAATCATTTTTGAAGCATTTTCATAGTAAATCATTTTTATAGTGGATAATTTGTAATGCATTTTTATAGTGAATAATTTGTAATGCATTTTCATAGTAAATCATTTTTATAGTGAATCATTTGTAATGCATTTTCATAGAAAATCATTATTATAGTGAATCCTTTGTAATGCATTTTCATAGAAAATCATTTTTATAGTGAATCATTTGTAATGTATTTTCATAGTAAATCATTTTTATAATCAATCATTTGTAATGCATTTTCATAGTAAATCATTTTTACAGTGAATCATTTGTAATGCATTTTCATAGTAAATCATTTTTACAGTGAATCATTTGTAATGCATTTTCATAGTAAATCATTTTTATAGTGAATAATTTGTAATGCATTTTTATAGTGAATCATTTGTAATGCATTTTCATAGTGAATCATTTTTATAGTGAATTATTTGTAATGCATTTTCATAGTAAATCATTTTCATAGTGAATAATTTGTAATGCATTTTCATAGTAAATCATTTTTATAGTGAATAATTTGTAATGCATTTTCATAATAAATCCTTTTTATAGTGAATCATTTGTAATGCATTTTCTTGGTAGATCATTTTTATAGTGAATCATTTGTAATGCATTTTCATAGTAAATCATTTTTATAGTGAATCTTTTGTAATGCATTTTCATAGTAAAAAATTTTTATAATGAATCATTTGTAATGCATTTTCATAGTAAATCATTTTTATAGTGAATCATTTGCGATGAATTTTCATGGTTAATCATTTGTAATGCATTTTGAAAGTAAATCATTTTTAATGCATTTTCATGGATAATCATTTGTAATGCATTTTCATAGTAAATCATTTTTATAGTGAATCATTTGTAATGCATTTTCATGGTATATCATTTTTAATGCATTCTCATAGTAAATCATTTTTATAGTGAATAATTTGTAATGCATTTTCATAGTAAATCATTTTTATAGTCAATCATTTGTAATGCATTTTCATAGTGAATCATTTTCATAGTTAATCATTTGTAATGCATTTTCAAAGTAAATCATTTTTAATGTATTTTCATAGATAATCATTTGTAATGCATTCTCATGGTATATCATTTTTATAGTGAATCATTTGTAATGTATTTTCATAGTAAATCATTTTTATAGTGAATCATTTGTAATGCATTTTCATAGAAAATCATTATTATAGTGAATCCTTTGTAATGCATTTTCATAGAAAATCATTTTTATAGTGAATCATTTGTAATGCATTTTCATAGTAAATCATTTTTATAATCAATCATTTGTAATGCATTTTCATAGTAAATCATTTTTACAGTGAATCATTTGTAATGCATTTTCATCGTAAATCATTTTTATAGTGAATAATTTGTAATGCCTTTTTATAGTGAATCATTTGTAATGCATTTTCATAGTGAATCATTTTTATAGTGAATCATTTGTAATGCATTTTCATAGTAAATCATTTTCATAGTGAATCATTTGTGATGCATTTTCATAGTAAATAATTTTTATAGTGAATAATTTGTAATGCATTTTCATAATAAATCATTTTTATAGTGAATCATTTGTAATGCATTTTCTTGGTAGATCATTTTTATAGTGAATCATTTGTAATGCATTTTCATAGTTAATCATTTTTATAGTGAATCTTTTGTAATGCATTTTAATGGTAAATCATTTTTATAATGAATCATTTGTATTGCATTTTCATAGTAAATCATTTGCGATGCATTTTCATAGTAAATCATTTTTATAGTGAATAATTTGTAATGCATTTTCATAGTAAATCATTTTTATAGTCAATCATTTGTAATGCATTCTTATAGTGAATCATTTTCATAGTTAATCATTTGTAATGCATTTTCAAAGTAAATCATTTTAAATGTATTTTCATAGATAATCATTTGTAATGCATTTTCATAGTAAATCATTTTTATAGTGAATCATTCGTAATGTATTTTCATGGTATATCATTTTTATAGTGAATCATTTGTAATGCATTTTCATAGTAAATAATTTTTATAGTGAATCATTCGTAATGTATTTTCATAGTAAATCATTTTTGTGCATTTTCATAGATAATCATTTGTAATGTATTTTCATAGTAAATCATTTTTATAATGAATCATTTGTAATGCATTTTCATAGTAAATCATTTTTATAGTGAATCATTTGCGATGCATTTTCATAGTAAATCATTTTTAATGCATTCTCATAGTAAATCATTTTTATAGTGAATAATTTGTAATGCATTTTCATAGTAAATCATTTTTATAGTCAATCATTTGTAATGCATTTTCATAGTGAATCATTTTCATAGTTAATCATTTGTAATGCATTTTCAAAGTAAATCATTTTTAATGTATTTTCATAGATAATCATTTGTAATGCATTCTCATGGTATATCATTTTTATAGTGAATCATTTGTAATGCATTTTCATAGTAAATCATTTTTATAGTGAATCATTTGTAATGCATTTTCATAGAAAATCATTATTATAGTGAATTCTTTGTAATGCATTTTCATAGAAAATCATTTTTATAGTGAATCATTTGTAATGCATTTTCATAGTAAATCATTTTTATAATCAATCATTTGTAATGCATTTTCATAGTAAATCATTTTTACAGTGAATCATTTGTAATGCATTTTCATAGTAAACCATTTTTATAGTGAATAATTTGTAATGCCTTTTTATAGTGAATCATTTGTAATGCATTTTCATAGTGAATCATTTTTATAGTGAATCATTTGTAATGCATTTTCATAGTAAATCATTTTCATAGTGAATCATTTTTAATGCATTTCATAGTAAATCATTTTATAGTGAATAATTTGTAATGCATTTTCATAATAAATCATTTTTATAGTGAATCATTTGTAATGCATTTTCTTGGTAGATCATTTTTATAGTGAATCATTTGTAATGCATTTTCATAGTGAATCATTTTCATAGTTAATCATTTGTGATGCATTTTCAAAGTAAATCATTTTTAATGTATTTTCATAGATAATCATTTGTAATGCATTTTCATAGTAAATCATTTTTATAGTGAATCATTTGTAATGCATTTTCATGGTATATCATTTTTATAGTGAATCATTTGTAATGCATTTTCATAGTAAATCATTTTTATAGTGAATCATTTGTAATGCATTTTCATAGTAAATCATTCTTATAGTGAATCATTTTTAATGCATTTTCATGGTCGGTCATTTTTATAAATAATCATTTGTAATGCATTTTCATAGTAAATCATTTTTATAGTGAATTATTTGTAATGCATTTTCATAGTAAATCATTTTTATAGTGAATCATTTGTAATGTTTTTTCATAGTGAATCATTTTTTGTGCATTTTCATAGATAATCATTTGTAATGTATTTTCATAGTAAATCATTTTTATAATGAATCATTTGTAATGCATTTTCATAGTAAATCATTTTTATAGTGAATCATTTGCGATGCATTTTCATAGTAAATCATTTTTAATGAATTCTCATAGTAAATCATTTTTATAGTGAATAATTTGTAATGCATTTTCATAGTAAATCATTTTTATAGTCATTCATTTGTAATGCATTTTCATAGTGAATCATTTTCATAGTTAATCATTTGTAATGCATTTTCAAAGTAAATCATTTTTAATGTATTTTCATAGATAATCATTTGTAATGCATTCTCATGGTATATCATTTTTATAGTGAATCATTTGTAATGCATTTTCATAGTAAATCATTTTTATAGTGAATCATTTGTAATGCATTTTCATAGAAAATCATTATTATAGTGAATTCTTTGTAATGCATTTTCATAGAAAATCATTTTTATAGTGAATCATTTGTAATGCATTTTCATAGTAAATCATTTTTATAATCAATCATTTGTAATGCATTTTCATAGTAAATCATTTTTACAGTGAATCATTTGTAATGCATTTTCATAGTAAACCATTTTTATAGTGAATAATTTGTAATGCCTTTTTATAGTGAATCATTTGTAATGCATTTTCATAGTGAATCATTTTTATAGTGAATCATTTGTAATGCATTTTCATAGTAAATCATTTTCATAGTGAATCATTTGTAATGCATTTTCATAGAAAATCATTTTTATAGTGAATAATTTCTAATGCATTTTCATAATAAATCATTTTTATAGTGAATCATTTGTAATGCATTTTCTTGGTAGATCATTTTTATAGGGAATCATTTGTAATGCATTTTCATAGTGAATCATTTTCATAGTTAATCATTTGTAATGCATTTTCAAAGTAAATCATTTTTAATGTATTTTCATAGATAATCATTTGTAATGCATTTTCAAAGTAAATCATTTTTATAGTGAATCATTTGTAATGCATTTTCATGGTATATCATTTTTATAGTGAATCATTTGTAATGCATTTTCATAGTAAATCATTTTTATAGTGAATCATTTGTAATGCATTTTCATAGTAAATCATTCTTATAGTGAATCATTTTTAATGCATTTTCATGGTCGGTCATTTTTATAAATAATCATTTGTAATGCATTTTCATAGTAAATCATTTTTATAGTGAATTATTTGTAATGCATTTTCATAGTAAATCATTTTTATAGTGAATCATTTGTAATGTATTTTCATAGTAAATCATTTTTTGTGCATTTTCATAGATAATCATTTGTAATGTATTTTCATAGTAAATCATTTTTATAGTGCATCATTGTTAATGCATTTTCATAGAAAATCATTATTATAGTGAATCCTTTGTAATGCATTTTCATAGAAAATCATTTTTATAGTGAATCATTTGTAATGTATTTTCATAGTAAATCATTTTTATAATCAATCATTTGTAATGCATTTTCATAGTAAATCATTTTTACAGTGAATCATTTGTAATGCATTTTCATAGTAAATCATTTTTACAGTGAATCATTTGTAATGCATTTTCATAGTAAATCATTTTTATAGTGAATAATTTGTAATGCATTTTTATAGTGAATCATTTGTAATGCATTTTCATAGTGAATCATTTTTATAGTGAATTATTTGTAATGCATTTTCATAGTAAATCATTTTCATAGTGAATAATTTGTAATGCATTTTCATAGTAAATCATTTTTATAGTGAATAATTTGTAATGCATTTTCATAATAAATCCTTTTTATAGTGAATCATTTGTAATGCATTTTCTTGGTAGATCATTTTTATAGTGAATCATTTGTAATGCATTTTCATAGTAAATCATTTTTATAGTGAATCTTTTGTAATGCATTTTCATAGTAAAAAATTTTTATAATGAATCATTTGTAATGCATTTTCATAGTAAATCATTTTTATAGTGAATCATTTGCGATGAATTTTCATGGTTAATCATTTGTAATGCATTTTGAAAGTAAATCATTTTTAATGCATTTTCATGGATAATCATTTGTAATGCATTTTCATAGTAAATCATTTTTATAGTGAATCATTTGTAATGCATTTTCATGGTATATCATTTTTAATGCATTCTCATAGTAAATCATTTTTATAGTGAATAATTTGTAATGCATTTTCATAGTAAATCATTTTTATAGTCAATCATTTGTAATGCATTTTCATAGTGAATCATTTTCATAGTTAATCATTTGTAATGCATTTTCAAAGTAAATCATTTTTAATGTATTTTCATAGATAATCATTTGTAATGCATTCTCATGGTATATCATTTTTATAGTGAATCATTTGTAATGTATTTTCATAGTAAATCATTTTTATAGTGAATCATTTGTAATGCATTTTCATAGAAAATCATTATTATAGTGAATCCTTTGTAATGCATTTTCATAGAAAATCATTTTTATAGTGAATCATTTGTAATGCATTTTCATAGTAAATCATTTTTATAATCAATCATTTGTAATGCATTTTCATAGTAAATCATTTTTACAGTGAATCATTTGTAATGCATTTTCATCGTAAATCATTTTTATAGTGAATAATTTGTAATGCCTTTTTATAGTGAATCATTTGTAATGCATTTTCATAGTGAATCATTTTTATAGTGAATCATTTGTAATGCATTTTCATAGTAAATCATTTTCATAGTGAATCATTTGTGATGCATTTTCATAGTAAATAATTTTTATAGTGAATAATTTCTAATGCATTTTCATAATAAATCATTTTTATAGTGAATCATTTGTAATGCATTTTCTTGGTAGATCATTTTTATAGTGAATCATTTGTAATGCATTTTCATAGTTAATCATTTTTATAGTGAATCTTTTGTAATGCATTTTAATGGTAAATCATTTTTATAATGAATCATTTGTAATGCATTTTCATAGTAAATCATTTGCGATGCATTTTCATAGTAAATCATTTTTATAGTGAATAATTTGTAATGCATTTTCATAGTAAATCATTTTTATAGTCAATCATTTGTAATGCATTCTTATAGTGAATCATTTTCATAGTTAATCATTTGTAATGCATTTTCAAAGTAAATCATTTTAAATGTATTTTCATAGATAATCATTTGTAATGCATTTTCATAGTAAATCATTTTTATAGTGAATCATTCGTAATGTATTTTCATGGTATATCATTTTTATAGTGAATCATTTGTAATGCATTTTCATAGTAAATAATTTTTATAGTGAATCATTCGTAATGTATTTTCATAGTAAATCATTTTTGTGCATTTTCATAGATAATCATTTGTAATGTATTTTCATAGTAAATCATTTTTATAATGAATCATTTGTAATGCATTTTCATAGTAAATCATTTTTATAGTGAATCATTTGCGATGCATTTTCATAGTAAATCATTTTTAATGCATTCTCATAGTAAATCATTTTTATAGTGAATAATTTGTAATGCATTTTCATAGTAAATCATTTTTATAGTCAATCATTTGTAATGCATTTTCATAGTGAATCATTTTCATAGTTAATCATTTGTAATGCATTTTCAAAGTAAATCATTTTTAATGTATTTTCATAGATAATCATTTGTAATGCATTCTCATGGTATATCATTTTTATAGTGAATCATTTGTAATGCATTTTCATAGTAAATCATTTTTATAGTGAATCATTTGTAATGCATTTTCATAGAAAATCATTATTATAGTGAATTCTTTGTAATGCATTTTCATAGAAAATCATTTTTATAGTGAATCATTTGTAATGCATTTTCATAGTAAATCATTTTTATAATCAATCATTTGTAATGCATTTTCATAGTAAATCATTTTTACAGTGAATCATTTGTAATGCATTTTCATAGTAAACCATTTTTATAGTGAATAATTTGTAATGCCTTTTTATAGTGAATCATTTGTAATGCATTTTCATAGTGAATCATTTTTATAGTGAATCATTTGTAATGCATTTTCATAGTAAATCAGTTTCATAGTGAATCATTTTTAATGCATTTCATAGTAAATCATTTTATAGTGAATAATTTGTAATGCATTTTCATAATAAATCATTTTTATAGTGAATCATTTGTAATGCATTTTCTTGGTAGATCATTTTTATAGTGAATCATTTGTAATGCATTTTCATAGTGAATCATTTTCATAGTTAATCATTTGTGATGCATTTTCAAAGTAAATCATTTTTAATGTATTTTCATAGATAATCATTTGTAATGCATTTTCATAGTAAATCATTTTTATAGTGAATCATTTGTAATGCATTTTCATGGTATATCATTTTTATAGTGAATCATTTGTAATGCATTTTCATAGTAAATCATTTTTATAGTGAATCATTTGTAATGCATTTTCATAGTAAATCATTCTTATAGTGAATCATTTTTAATGCATTTTCATGGTCGGTCATTTTTATAAATAATCATTTGTAATGCATTTTCATAGTAAATCATTTTTATAGTGAATTATTTGTAATGCATTTTCATAGTAAATCATTTTTATAGTGAATCATTTGTAATGTTTTTTCATAGTGAATCATTTTTTGTGCATTTTCATAGATAATCATTTGTAATGTATTTTCATAGTAAATCATTTTTATAATGAATCATTTGTAATGCATTTTCATAGTAAATCATTTTTATAGTGAATCATTTGCGATGCATTTTCATAGTAAATCATTTTTAATGAATTCTCATAGTAAATCATTTTTATAGTGAATAATTTGTAATGCATTTTCATAGTAAATCATTTCTATAGTCATTCATTTGTAATGCATTTTCATAGTGAATCATTTTCATAGTTAATCATTTGTAATGCATTTTCAAAGTAAATCATTTTTAATGTATTTTCATAGATAATCATTTGTAATGCATTCTCATGGTATATCATTTTTATAGTGAATCATTTGTAATGCATTTTCATAGTAAATCATTTTTATAGTGAATCATTTGTAATGCATTTTCATAGAAAATCATTATTATAGTGAATTCTTTGTAATGCATTTTCATAGAAAATCATTTTTATAGTGAATCATTTGTAATGCATTTTCATAGTAAATCATTTTTATAATCAATCATTTGTAATGCATTTTCATAGTAAATCATTTTTACAGTGAATCATTTGTAATGCATTTTCATAGTAAACCATTTTTATAGTGAATAATTTGTAATGCCTTTTTATAGTGAATCATTTGTAATGCATTTTCATAGTGAATCATTTTTATAGTGAATCATTTGTAATGCATTTTCATAGTAAATCATTTTCATAGTGAATCATTTGTAATGCATTTTCATAGTAAATCATTTTTATAGTGAATAATTTCTAATGCATTTTCATAATAAATCATTTTTATAGTGAATCATTTGTAATGCATTTTCTTGGTAGATCATTTTTATAGGGAATCATTTGTAATGCATTTTCATAGTGAATCATTTTCATAGTTAATCATTTGTAATGCATTTTCAAAGTAAATCATTTTTAATGTATTTTCATAGATAATCATTTGTAATGCATTTTCAAAGTAAATCATTTTTATAGTGAATCATTTGTAATGCATTTTCATGGTATATCATTTTTATAGTGAATCATTTGTAATGCATTTTCATAGTAAATCATTTTTATAGTGAATCATTTGTAATGCATTTTCATAGTAAATCATTCTTATAGTGAATCATTTTTAATGCATTTTCATGGTCGGTCATTTTTATAAATAATCATTTGTAATGCATTTTCATAGTAAATCATTTTTATAGTGAATTATTTGTAATGCATTTTCATAGTAAATCATTTTTATAGTGAATCATTTGTAATGTATTTTCATAGTAAATCATTTTTTGTGCATTTTCATAGATAATCATTTGTAATGTATTTTCATAGTAAATCATTTTTATAGTGCATCATTGTTAATGCATTTTTATAGTAAAACATTATCATAGTGAATCATTTTTAATGCATTTTCATGGTAGATCATTTTTATAAATAATCATTTGTAATGCATTTTCATAGTAAATCATGTTTATAGTGAATCCTTTGTAATGCATTTTCATAATAAATCACTTTTATAGTGAATCATTTTTAATGCACTTTCATAGTAAATCATTTTTGTAGTGAATAATTTGTAATGCATTTTCATAGTAAATTATTTTTATAGTGGATCATTTGTAATGCATTTTCATAGTAAATTTTTTTTATAGTGAATCATTTTTAATGCATTTTCATAGATAATCATTTGTAATGAATTTTCATAGAAAATCATTTATATAGTGAATCATTTGTAATGCATTTTCATAGTGAATCATTTTTATAGTGAATCATTTGTAATGCATTTTCATAGTGAATCATTTTTATAGTGAATCATTTGTAATGCAATTTCATAGTAAATCATTTTAAATGCATTTTCATAGTAAATCATTTATATAGTGAATAATTTGTAATGTATTTTCATAGCAAATCATTTTTATAGTGAATAATTTGTAATGCATTTTCAAATAAATCATTATTATAGTGAATCATTTGTAATGCATTTTCATAGTGAATCATTTTTATAGTGAATAATTTGTAATGCATTTTTATAGTGAATCATTTGTAATGCATTTTCATAGTAAATCATCTTTATTGTTAATCACTTGTAATGCATTTTCATAGTAAATTATTTTCATAGTGAATCATTTGTAATGCATTTCCATAGCAAATCATTTTAAATGCATTTTCATAGATAATCATTTGTAATGCATTTTCATAGAAAATCATTTTTATAGTGAATCATTTGTAATGCATTTTCATAGTAAATCATTTCTATAGTGGATCATTTGTAATGCATTCTCATAGTAAATCATTTTTATGGTGAATCATTTGTGAAGCATTTTCATAGTAAATCATTTTTATAGTGGATAATTTGTAATGCATTTTTATAGTGAATCATTTGTAATGCATTTTCATAGTAAATCATTTTTATAGTGAATCATTTGTAATGCATTTTCATAGAAAATCATTATTATAGTGAATCCTTTGTAATGCATTTCCATAGAAAATCATTTTTATAGTGAATCATTTGTAATGTATTTTCATAGTAAATCATTTTTATAATTAATCATTTGAATGCATTTTCATAGTAAATCATTTTCATAGTGAATAATTTGTAATGCATTTTTATAGTGAATCATTTGTAATGCATTTTCATAGTGAATCATTTTTATAGTGAATCATTTGTAATGCATTTTCATAGTAAATCATTTTCATAGTGAATCATTTGTAATGCATTTTCATAGTAAATACTTTTTATAATGAATCATTTGTAATGCATTTTCATCATAAATCATTTTTATAGTGAATCATTTGTAATGCATTTTCTTGGTAGATCATTTTCATAGTGAATCATTTGTAATGCATTTTCATAGTAAATCATTTTTATAGTGAATCCTTTGTAATGCATTTTCATAGTAAATAATTTTTATAATGAATCATTTGTAATGCATTTTCATAGTAAATCATTTTTATAGTGAATCATTTGCGATGCATTTTCATAGTAAATCATTTTTAATGCATTCTCATAGTAAATCATTTTTATAGTGAATCATTTGTAATGCATTTTCATAGTAAATCATTTTTATAGTCAATCATTTGTAATGCATATCCATAGTGAATCATTTTCATAGTTAATCATTTGTAATGCATTTTCAAAGTAAATCATTTTTAATTTATTTTCATAGATAATCATTTGTAATGCATTTTCATGGTATATCATTTTTATAGTGAATCATTTGTAATGCATTTTCATAGTAAATCATTTTTATAGTGAATCATTTGTAATGCATTCTCATAGAAAATCATTATTATAGTGAATCCTTTGTAATGCATTTTCATAGAAAATCATTTTTATGGTGAATCATTTGTAATGCATTTTCATAGTAAATCATTTTTATAATCAATCATTTGTAATGCATTTTCATAGTAAATCATTTTTACAGTGAATCATTTGTAATGCATTTTCATAGTAAATCATTTTTATAGTGAATAATTTGTAATGCATTTTTATAGTGAATCATTTGTAATGCATTTTCATAGTGAATCATTTTTATAGTGAATCATTTGTAATGCATTTTCATAGTAAATCATTTTCATAGTGAATCATTTGTAATGCATTTTCAGAGTAAATCATTTTTCTAGTGAATCATTTGTAATGCATTTTCATAATAAATCATTTTTATAGTGAATCATTTGTAATGCATTTTCTTGGTAGATCATTTTTATAGTGAATCATTTGTAATGCATTTTCATAGTAAATCATTTTTATAGTGAATCTTTTGTAATGCATTTTCATAGTAAATCATTTTTATAATGAATCATTTGTAATGCATTTTCATAGTAAATCATTTTTATAGTGAATCATTTGCGATGCATTTTCATAGTAAATCATTTGTAATGCATTTTCATAGTAAATCATTTTTATAGTGAATAATTTGTAATGCATTTTCATAGTAAATCATTTTTATAGTCAATCATTTGTAATACATTTTCATAGTGAATCATTTTCATAGTTAATCATTTGTAATGCATTTTCAAAGTAAATCATTTTTAATGTATTTTCATAGATAATCATTTGTAATGCATTTTCATAGTAAATCATTTTTGTAGTGAATCATTTGTAATGCATTTTCATGGTATATCATTTTTATAGTGAATCATTTGTAATGCATTTTCATAGTAAATCATTTTTATAGTGAATCATTTGTAATGCATTTTCATGGTATATCATTTTTATAGTGAATCATTTGTAATGCATTTTCATAGTAAATCATTTTTATAGTGAATCATTTGTAATGCATTTTCATAGTAAATCATTCTTATAGTGAATCATTTTTAATGCATTTCCATGGTATATCATTTTTATAGTGAATCATTTGTAATGCATTTTCATAGTAAATCATTTTTATAGTGAATCATTTGTAATGTATTTTCATAGTAAATCATTTTTTGTGCATCTTCATAGATAATCATTTGTAATGCATTTTCATAGTAAATCATTTTTATAGTGAATCATTGTTAATGCATTTTTATAGTAAAACATCATCATAGTGAATCATTTGTAATGCATTTTCATAGTAAATCATTTTTATAGTGAATCATTTTTAATGCATTTTCATGGTAGGTCATTTTTATAAATAATCATTTGTAATGCATTTTCATAGTAAATCATGTTTATAGTGAATTATTTGTAATGCATTTTCATAATAAATCATTTTTATAGTGAATCATTTTTAATGCACTTTCATAGTAAATCATTTTTGTAGTGAATAATTTGTAATGCATTTTCATAGTAAATTATTTTTATAGTGGATCATTTGTAATGCATTTTCATAGTAAATTTTTTTTATAGATAATCATTTGTAATGCATTTTCATAGTAAATCATTTTTAATACATTTTCATAGATAATCATTTGTAATGCATTTCCATAGAAAATCATTTTTATAGTGAATCATTTGTAATGCATTTTCATAGTAAATCATTTTTAGTGCATTTTCATAGTAAATCATTTTTTGTGCATTTTCATAGATAATCATTTGTAATGTATTTTCATAGTAAGTCATTTTCATAGTGAATCATTCTTAAAGCATTTTCATAGTAAAACATTTTCATAGTGAATCATTTGTAATGCATTTTCATAGTAAATCATTTTTATAGTGAATCATTTTTAATGCATTTTCATGGTAGGTCATTTTTATGAATAATCATTTGTAATGCATTTTCATAGTAAATCATTTTTATAGTGAATCCTTTGTAATGCATTTTCATAGTAAATAATTTTTATAGTGAATAATTTGTAATGCATTTTCATAGTAAATTATTTTTATAGTGGATCATTTGTAATGCATTTTCATAGTAAATCATTTTCTGTGCATTTTCATAGATAATCATTTGTAATGTATTTTCATAGTAAATCATTTTTATAGTGAATCATTCTTAATGCATTTTCATAGTAAAACATTTACATTGTGAATCATTTGTAATGCATTTTCATAGTAAATCATTTTTATAGTGAATCATTTGTAATGCAATTTCATAGTAAATCATTTTTATAGTGAATCATTTGTAATGCATTTTTATAGTAAATCATTTTTATAGCGAATCATTTGTAATGCATTTTCATAGTAAATCATTTTATAGTGAATCATTTGTAATGCATTTTCATAGTAAATCTTTTTTATAATCAATCATTTGTAATGCATTTTCATAGTAAATCATTTTTATAGTGAATCATTTTTAATGCATTTTCATAGTAAATCATTTTTATAGTCAATCATTTGTAATGCATTCTCATAGTAAATCATTTTTATAGTGAATTATTTGTAATGTGTTTCCATAGTAAATCATTTTTATAGTGAATCATTTGTAATGCATTTTCATAGTAAATCATTTTTATAGTGATTCATTTGTAATGCATTTTGAAAGTAAATCATTTTTAATGCATTTTCATGGATAATCATTTGTAATGCATTTTCATAGAAAATCATTTTTATAGTGAATCATTTGTAATGCATTTTCATAGTAAATCATTTCTATAGTTAATAATTCGTAATGAATTTTCATAGTAAATCATTTTTATAGTGAATCATTTGTAATGCATTTTCATAGTAAATCATTTTAATAGTGAATAATTTGTAATGCATTTTTATAGTGAATCATTTGTTATGCATTTTCATAGTGAATCATTTGTAATGCATTTTCATAGTAAATCATTTTCAATGCATTTTCATAGTAAATCATTTTTATAGTGAATCATTTTTAATGCATTTTCATAGTAAATCATTTTTATAGTGAACAATTTGTAATGCATTTTCATAGTAAATCATTTTTAATGCATTTTCATAGATAATCATTTGTAATGCATTTTCATAGAAAATCTTTTTCATAGTGAATCATTTTTAATGCATTTTCATAGTAAATCATTTTTATAGTGAACAATTTGTAATGCATTTTCATAGTAAATCATTTTTATAGTGAATCATTTTTAATGCATTTTCATAGTAAATCATTTTTATAGTGAACAATTTGTAATGCATTTTCATAGTAAATCATTTTTATAGTGAATCATTTGTAATGCATTTTCATAGAAAATCATTTTTATAGTGAATCATTCTTAATGCATTTTCATAGTAAATCATTTTTATAGTGAATTATTTGTAATGCATTTTCATAGTAAATCATTTTTATGCATTCTCATAGATAATCATTTGTAATGCATTTTCATAGAAAATCATTTTCAATGCATTTTCATAGTGAATCATTTTTAATGCACGTTCATAGTAAATCATTTTCAATGCATTTTCATAGTTAATCATTTTTTATAGTGAATCACTTGTAATACATTTTTATAGTGAATCATTTGTAATGCATTTTCATAGTGATTCATATGTAATGCATTTTCATTGTAAATCCTTTTTAATGCATTTTCATAGTGAATCATTTGTAATGCATTTTCATAGTAAATCATTTGCAATGCATTTTTATAGTGAATCATTTTCAATGCATTTTTATATAAAATCATTTGCAATGCATTTTCATTGTAAATTATCATCAATGCATTTTTATTGAAAAATATTTGTAATGCATTTTCATAGAAAATCATTTTTAATGCTTTTTCATAGTGAATCATTTGTTATGCATTTTCATACTAAATTATTCAAATGCATTTTCAGACTAAATTGTTTTAATGCATTTTTATAGGATATTATTTGTAATGCATTTTCATAGTGAATCATTTGCAATGCATTCCCATACTAAATTATTTTAATGCATTTCTATAGAAAATCGTTTTTAATGCATTTTTATAGTGAATCATTTGCAATGCATTTTCATACTAAATTATTTCAATGCATTTTTATAGAAAATCATTTGTAATGCATTTTCATAGAAAATCATTTTTGATGCATTTCCATAGTGAATCATTTGCAATGCATTTTCATAGTAAATTATTTTTAATGCATTTTTATAGAAAATCATTTGTAATGCATTTCATGGAAAATCATTTTTAATGTATTTTCATAGTGAATCATTTGCAATGCATTTTCATAGTGAATCATTTGTAATGCATTTTCATAGCTAATCATTTGCAATGCATTTTTATGGTAAATTATGTTTAATGCATTTTCATAGAAAATCATTTTTAATGCATTTTTATAGAAAATTATTTTTAATGCATTTTCATTCCAGGGAAATTTGTGTTCTTGCTTAATATTCCCCTGCAGAAATAAGGGAAGGAAGCAATCTTGTGTATCATCAAATATGGTAATAATGATTCATCTTAAAATTTTAGACAAAATCTATTCAGGCCAATGCATCTCATCATTATCATGTCACAGTGATTATTTGAGAAGAGAATGTCTGAATGAAGTTTTGAGGAAACCTGTCCCCCATAACTACTCTACTTGCCCCAGCGGTGGTAGCAAAACTCTGTTATCCTCATAGTCAATCTTGATAGTGGTCCAATCAATCAGGATGATTCCCCTAAAAACCCTTGAAATATCAACAAAATCTATGACAATCTGTGAATCCAGTATGGATTAGGTTCCTGGTGCTTTCATCAAGCTGAACTTCAGTACCCTCTCAAGCAAGGGTATTCAAAATGTGTTCCATGAAACCCCAGGGTTTTACATGACCTTTTGCATTGTTCCATGAAATAATGTGACATCTTCCCATATTTACTTTTATGCCCACTTTTTTTATTTATCTTATTTCATATTTTGACACATTACATAGTTAAAATCAAAAACATCTTTGTTGTTTTCATGATGTGAAGTCTGTTCACTAGTCTCTTTCCTCTGTAAGCTTTGTTCTTATTTCCCATTTGAGTTCATACACATTTGGATAATTCTATAAACAAGGCCAAAATCCAATGGTTATATATATATATATATATATATTGAGGGTTCCCTGGAGAACATGATTATTGAAAAGGGATCCCGATCATTTAAATTTGAAGATCACTGCTCTGGAGTATAGTATTGTCTTATTTATTTAGTGGCAACCCCCCTTCCGAGCTATTGTGAGTACCCCACCCCATCCAATTAGCTTAGCCTAACAGAGCTTGTCAGTGGTCATGAGAATGTTTCTCTTAGTTTCACCAGAGCAGAATGTATTTAACAATCAGATATTCCTGAAAAATCTAACTTCACATCTTGGAATTCTTTCTGTATTCAGTTCATTTTATTTATTTGTTTTTTTTTCCATTTGTATTTGGAAAGTTCACTTTCTCAAACACATGACAGGAACCCCTCAGTGTTTTGCACCCTGGGTGACTGCCTGTGTTGCTGGTATTTAAGGCCAGTGCCATCCACAAGATTAGTACCCTTTGTTTTCATCACAATGTTTTAACCAATATGCTTTCAGGGTGTTAGTCAGCATTCTCACTAATCAGCTAATCCCCAATAAAAACTTAATTCCAATATCCTAATCAAGCTGAGCATGTCTTGGGCCATTTTTAGCATTTTTTAGCATTTTTTGGCAATTCTAAATAAATACAAAGGTGCTGACCTCAGAAAACTGCCCAGTCCTAGTCAAACAGTGGGGAAAATAATTTCTTGGTAAACACACATTCTCAACCTTCCTCAAGGGTATATTGCATCTGGTGGTTTTTGAATGTTCATTATTTTTTCTTTCCTCCTGAGTAAAAACCCCATTATATGGAACCAAATGCCAAGTGTCACTTTCACCTGATAGAACTTTTTGGTGAGACTTGGGAAACTTGTTAATTTAAAAGAAGATCTTCCTTGCATTGACCTCTGGTATGGGAGGCCTTGAGTACTAAAAAGTATGCACTGCTATCAACATAAGCTCAAAATATACAGTCAGCAATATATGGTGAAGGAAGTCAGGAGAACATATCAGCCGAAATGTTGTCATAAAAAACAATAAAGTATAAAGGTGATTTTAATCTGGAAAAATGGAAAAAATACTTAATTTCTGATTTTCGAACAACATGGACATTTTTATAGCCTGATTATCCTTCGAAGAATTATTGGTGCTACTATAACAAGTGTGCTATCCGCTCAGAAAGTGTAATGGTTAGCATGTCTGCCTCACACGCAGAAGGTCTTGGGGTTGATTCCCGGTATGAGAAAAGAGTGTGGAAAACACTTCATCTGGACAAATTTCTTTCCTCACTCAGCAGCTGATTGAGTACTCTCCTAGCTGTGTGATCAGAGCTCTTTGATTGAAAGGGTGGTCATGAAAACTCATAAAAGATATCAAGTCCTGGTCTCGACCGTACTTGAGACTTGCAAGGATCATCCGCCTGACAAATGCATCAGAAAACCAGGACATTGTCTCCAGACATTCATACTCCATTGAAAATGGCTCTTAATAAACCAGACGCTCAACTTTTGCTATAACATGTGGTCTATCAGACCATTTCTACCATATTGAGCTGTCTACTAGGATTACTTTAGCTTGCAGTCTACCTTGGATATTTACTCTGCAGAAAATATTTTTTTAAATACAAATCTCGCTATTGCAGTCAATAATTGAATAACCTTTGAACACTCAACATTCGAAGTCAGGTAAAAAACATTCCATCGAAAAATGAATAAATAAATTCTATTAATGACACCACTGGAAAACACCTGAGATAAAGTGAAGAAACCTCTTGATTCTGGAGAACCTAGATGTAATCAATAGACCTGTCCAAATCAAACCCCCTGAAAAGATTTTTTCTAAAAATAAAAAGCAGATTATTAGAAGGGGACTAGTCCTCTTCCTTTGACTTTTATTCCAAAAATGCAAATTAAGAAGTTGTTCTTTTTTTTTTTTTGCAATATACAAAGTGCACATGGTTAAAGGATTTGAATACATCTAATAAAGGATGCTATACAAAGAGAGTCACAGAGTGTCATCATCATCATCATAATGTATATTGCAAAAAAAAAAAAAAAAGATGATGATGCTATTATTCAACACTGAACAACCATAGCCATCAGAGATAGCAAATGGCTGTATCCTTTTTTTGCAGGTATGTTTTGTGTTTGTTTATATGTGTTTATTGATCCAGTGCTCCTGGCCTTACCATTTTGTCTGCAGACTTGACAATTGGCATCACTATTGTACTAGCTCTCTTTCAAAAATGTTTTTTATTTTTGGGAACAAAGCTTTTTTGATTTTTTAGGGGGGTTTATTCAGATGGGTTTATTTCTCCAGAATTGATGTTTTTAGATGTTTTGTTTTTTCTCTCAACTCTATTTTAGATATTTTCCTGTGCAAAACGCCAGTGGTGTGATAGATAGAATTAATTCTAACCATAGACGCTATGACTGTAGTTACTGGGTTATATATTTTATCAAATTGTTCCTCAAAATAAAAAACATTTTTAAAAGGGAGCTTGTGCACAAAAAAAACACATAACATACATGCAAAAAAAGATACAGCCATTTGCTATCTCTGTTGTTCATTATTGAATAATAGCATGATGATGATGATGATGATGATGATGATAATAATAATAATAATGATAATGATGATGATGATGATGGTGACAATGACACTCTGGGACTTTTTTGCATAGCATCCTTTATTATACATATTCAATTCCTTTAACTATGTACACTTTGTATATTGCAGTGTTACTGTCAAAGTCCGACTGAGTTTTGAATTTATTTTCCTTATCTAACAACAATGACAATTTCAGACTTCCGGTTAAGACTAAAAAGTGAAAAGGTTAAAAATGATGGATAGAGAGAGAGAAGGGAAAGGAGAAAAACAGATTCTATTCCTATGTCATCAATCGATGAAAGAAAGAGAAAATGGATGCTAGTTTTCCTTTAATATCTAGAATTGCTTCAAATTATGTCTAGAATTATTTAGAAAAATATCTAGAATTGCTTCAAATTATATCTAGAATTATTTAGAAAAATATCTAGAATTGCTTCAAATTATATCTAGAATTATTTAGAAAAATATCTAGATACTATTTTCATTAAGTATCTAACAATGGCCAAATTAAAAGATCTTTTTCAGTTGGAGGAAAAATGTTTTTACGAAACTCAAAATATTAAAAAAAAAACTTGGAAGCTTCTGTCAGATTGGGGCTTGACCCTGAAGCAGCCAGTATAATTTTTTGTTGATGTCTGTGAAATACGAATGCATTTTCCTTCCAGAAAGAATGAAAAGGCTGGATTTTAATATCCAAACTCAAAATACAAAATCATATCATAGTTATAAAATATACGTGGTTGAAATTTATGATGTAATGGCCTCCATTTAATAATTGGGTCAGTCAAATCTTGGTGGACTCAGCGTCACATTACTGTAAACAACAGATACTTCTGCGGACCGCACACTATAGTAGCAACGGATGATTTGAGTGTGGAAAAATGAAAAAAAATACCCCATCTGAGATTTTATTTAAAACAACCTGAAAGTTTTTTCCAAATATTTTGTGATTTTTTTTACAGCTTTTTACCTTCAAGAGGAGTAACATCTGATTAAAATTATTTCCTTTGCACTTTTTTGTAAATTTTTTTCCTTTTGTTTGATTCAATTTCTTAAAAAGTTCCACTTTTTTTAAAACTCTGGGTAAAGGTTTATTACTGGTTTGCTGACTAAAATATCAAAGGGAGATAAAACACACAGACATATGCGGTTGCTTCTAACATACTGAGGAACAAATGGAAGCATAAAACTTGACCATTTGAAACTGCATTTTCAAAGATTTGATTATAAAGGATGTTTAGTTTTAGGGTTAGGGGTTAGGTTTAGTTTGGGGGGTTGGTGTTGCAAATAACAACAAAAAAATGATCAACTATTTTTTCCATAAATATAAAATTAATATTTCAGTAGTTTCATATTTATGAATGAATTTTCACAAAACCATCATTTCATAACACACATTTCATTTCTTTTGTTCTCAAAATTTTTGCCATCCTGCTGACGAAGCTGTTAAGTGGCAAAGATTCTAAGACCAAAGGAAACGGAGATTATGGTTTTGTGAAATTTATCCATGAATATGATACATTCAAAATATAGGTTAACATACAACACGCAGGATCTCATTAAATCGTTGGCTGGAAACACAATTGTAGAATTAAAAAGAATATACACTCGCAAATAATGATAAAAATTCATTGAACTTTAACCCCAAAATGAAATTATGTCCTTTATATAATTAAATCTAAAAAAATCACAATTTTAAATGTTCAAGTTTCCTGCTTTCATTTGTTCCTTAGTACATTAGTGGTAGCAGCCACCCAACTCATCATTATGTGTTATCTCCCTTTTACATTTTTTTTTTGCAAACCAATAACAAACCTTTACCAAACTCTATCGATTGAAGAGTTCCGCAGGGTTTTCAAGCAGTTCCTAAATGATGTCTCTAACTGTGTGACATTCAAAATATGTTTAAAAAGAATTGAAAGATTTATGGATGGAGAGAAAAGGTAAAATATTTTGTAAAATTATTTTGTTCAATAAAAAAGTTTGAATTTTTCAATGAGTAAATTCTTATTTTTGTCCAACTCCTACTATTGTTTGATTTGGCTTTATCTTCCTAACCTAACAACAATGACAGGCTCGTACTTCCAGTTAAGACTAAAGTGAAAAGGTTATAGAATTAAAATGATAGACAGAGAAGGGAAAAGTGAGAGATGGATTCTATTCCTATGTCACTAAAAAAGAAAATGAGAATGGAAAGCTATGGATGCTAGATAGAATTATCTGGTGTCACTAACCAGATTCTTTTTTGAATTTTTTACTTTTTCTCTTTTCATCTTTACTGTAATTCTTTTTCTCTACTCTTCTCAGCCCTAGAAACTTGAAATTTTGCTCACACATTCCTCTCAGTGAGTAGGGAAAACATTTTGATCACAGCTACACACAACAGACTGGTTTAATCACTGTTGCTGGGTTTAGTTTATTCATGTATTCTGACATTTATATGTATGTATCTATTTGGATATTGCACAGCCCTTATTGTTTATAGTAAAAACTCAGAATTTTGTACACACACTATCTTCTCCAGTCCAGGAGCTGGGAAAATTTGAAGAAAAAAAAATTTTCTTTAAATTCCTTTTCAAAATAGGTTTTTAGTGGGGGTGGTCAACATGCAATGTAAGTTCATGCTAAATTGGTCACTGGTTTGCGCCCGCTTGTTTTTGGAAAATTTTGACTGTTTTTTAAGTGATCACAATCCAATAAAAGGTGAGAGTAATAACTTGATTGATCATCACTTTTTCCAACTTTTTGATCTTTGTCATCCACTCATGTTATCTATACATTCGTATGTCTATCTCAATCACAACATATTCTGTTTAAAGGTTAGTTGATTAGTATGAAAATGAAATTGTTATTAACTTGCAATGAAGACTTTCTATTTTCAACTAATTTTTTCATGAGAAAAAAAACGGAACAAAAAAAACTCAGTTACCATGTTGAAATATACCCATGACAGTAAATTGGTGGAAAGAATTATATGTTGTCACATCACACCTCAAAGTATTCTGTCGACCTAATCTTGCTATTGTTTAGATAGAATCCAGTTTTATTTACTACTTCTTGAATTTCTGTCTTCTGTTTATTGAAATAATGTTAATACTTTTTTTATCAAAATCATACCTTCCCCAAAATATAATCTTCCGTTTTAGTAACTTCTCATAGGCTTTCGTGAGTTTATTGTCATCATGCAGTGATTCATAGAGCGCGGATGATGTAGATAAATATACATACACAAACTTTTGAAAAATCTTCCATACCTTATTTTGAAAACATGATTAGATTGTTTTAGAATTATTCTTAAACTTTTTCTTGTTTTTGCTGGAAAGAAAAAAGCCCAAAACTTTTTCAATTTTCTTCTCCATCAATTATAGTTTTGTAGTATCGAACTTTAAAAAAAGTTAATATTATTGTTTATGCAGCCATCAGTAAAAAAAATATCGAATTGGAAGGTGATTTACTAAACAGAGATTAATAATAGCTGAAGGTGTCTTATTTGGAGTCTATGATTAAAACTAAACTTGAAAGAAAGATACACTTTTCTATTTTAGCAACTTTGCATAGCTTTATCGGCTTTTTGTTAATGTTAAGATTCGTAGAGTCAAGGAGATTTACTGAACGGAGATAAATAATATCTGAAAGGAGATTCATTTGGGGTTTATGATTGAAATCAAACCTTTAACATTGATTCTTGAAAAGTCAAATACGACGTTATGATTAATTAATTTTTTTTCTATGTTCTTAAAATACGATACCCCATATTTTTCAGAAATGCGTGTATGTATTACAAAAATTGTGTTCTCTTCTTCAAATTATCGATTGAATTGTTTATTTTAGATGAAATTGTCGACTTTTGTATTGTTGATGGATTTGCTGCTTATGTACGGGTTTTGGTGGGTCCTTTGTTTTGGGCATTCGTAATTTGTGCAGAAAAAGGATCAAAACCACATTGGATAAAAGATGTAAAGTTGCTTACCTATAAGAAAAAAAATCGGCTGCAATAATGAACAGTTATGTGACATTTTATATCCTATTTTTTTGCCAATCAATGTTTGAAAGTGGCTAGATTTATACCATTGTTCTATCATCGTTAATCTTGCTCTACGAATACAGTTTTCTGGCAATCTACAACAATGAAAAATAAAAAGGCATTAATTTGTTTTCTTATCTTATATATACAATCAGATGAACACAGTGCGGTGACTGATAGAGCTAGCCTAACTCACCAAGGAATTTCAAAATAAGGCCTTGCTTACCAAGGAATTCTAAAACATGAACAACCACATTCAATGATACAACAACATATCCAACTGAAACTACATTGATAAGGAAATGGGAATATGATAAGTTCCTTTTCACAAGTCTCCGCGACATGTCAAGATGTGACGGAAAAAGTTTTTGTCAAGGTCACCAATATCACATGCCTCTTTCTTCCTCCGAGTACAGCAAAAGTGGAGAATCAGTATAAGAACCCGTGTATTGAAGAAATTCGAATAATCAGGGTATTGAAAGATCTTATCTAAATTAAAAAAGTTTTCTATAAATTCTCACAAGCACCTTAATGCGATCTTAGATAATTTTATTGGTCAACTTGAAAAAAACTCAAAATTGACATTGATGCTGCGGAAATGAAATTTAATTACCTAGCATTTAAATCTACCTAAGAGCCATTTAAAAAATACAACATAAAAACAAATAAATAATCTAGCCACTTTTAGCAATTTAACATTGCCAAAATAAAAACGGTTTTTATCAAAATTGTGACATGATGCGTCTTTGTAGGTAGGTTGAATTATCATTGTCTTCTACGAATAACGAGTTCAGCTGTTAGAGTTAATCCCTCACCACTAGTGACAGATTATATCTACTCCCCAGGCCCCTAGGCTGGGCTTATCCTTTTTAAGGCATCCCCAGACATTGCCCCCCCCTCACCTTACCCTCCGCTGAATACAATGAAGAGACGTCAAATCCAGTGTTGCCAACTCAAGTTTAATCTTTTTTGGCTAAAACTGCTAAATTTCCCCATTTTGGGCTAACTTCATGGCTAAAAATATTATATACCCATTTAAAGCCCACTTATCAGATAAAATGACTTGTATATCAATAGATATTGTATATTTACTTATATTAAACTCACTGGATTTATGAAAAAAAAAAAAAAGATGCTTGTAACTGACTCAAAAATTTTTTTAAAAGTTTTGACTAAAATTCAGTTGACATTTCCCCAAGTTTCAGTTTGATTTGCTTCAATTGATCCTGACCTTTGTTTCTTCTGGAAATTTTTTGTTTTTTCACAAAAATTAACTTTTATAGGGGAAGTGAGTGAATTGGCTCTTAGGGTGGGAGACCTTTACTCTGATTTTTAAGGCTAAGACTGCTTCAAAAATTGCTAAGATCGGCTAAATTTGTTTGACATTTGGCCAATTTTATGACAATAAAATCAAATATGTATGTTTTGAGTTAGCTATAAAGTAATATTAAAATATAGCTAGATTTCCAGCTAACCACTATCACAGACCTCTATCAACTAAATACAAAAAAATCTCCAAGATCTAACCAAAAAAATGGTTGATAATAGCATCCCTGGTTAAATCATAGTAAATATCTTGTCTTTGTACTATGTATAATATACTTATACTACACGTATAATATATATACAAACAAGGCCAGACCTGGGGTCCCTGGCACCCCAGGCAAGCTGAACTTAGGCACTCTTCAAAACATAGGATCATCTTATATTCCTGAGAATTCTTTTAGAAATCCTTCCAATAATGCATCAGAGACAGGCCATTTTTGAATGGCTAAAAGAGGCTAGATTTATCATTGCTGCCGCTGGTAACTCATTGCAGAACAATATCATAGATATAAGATGATTAAATTAATTTTCAGTACTTCTCCACATGAACTGATGTAAATAAGAAATAAACATTCTTGTATTTGTTCCAAATTCTAAATCTTTAATCTACTCAATTGTAGAGGGCCATTTCAAATGAATCTAGCCATTTTTTGCCATTCAAAATGACCGATAGAAATTTAAAAAAGAAAAAAAAAATATTCCAGGGCCCCAAATAGTCATTGTAAGGATTCCAAAACTTTTTTCACATTGAGAATTCTGGCAGTCTTAAATTTTATGAATGAAGACATTTTAACCATTGTCGATTTCAACTACAGATGCACATAAGAGCTAAATCACATGGTCGTAAATAAAACTGTATAAATGTCTATTATTAATATATTATCAATATATTTCCATGTTGCTAGTACATTGGTCCAGTCTTGGTATGCAAAGGTACTCAAATACTTGTGTACAATCAATTGAACCATTTTTTTTTCATCTTGGGCACCCTCGGCTTAGGCCCACTAAGCCTAATGGTTGATCATTACTTCTTTACCCTATCATAGAAAATTTGAACAGATGTTTAATAGAAAAGAAGTGGTTCATATATTCACAGTCAAAAGAGGTTTTTTCAGCTTTTGGGGTAGTCTGGCTGGGTGGCTACGTAAGTATCATGCATAAAGGCTGCAGAAGGCTGGAAATTTTAAGATTTACTCCTTATTATGTCTACAAAAAATGTTTTTTTTTTATTTTGAAGAAGAAAAAAAAAAAAAAAAAAAAAAAAAAAAATCGCCCCCACAGTAAGGGTTCAATTCGAAGTGTAAGTTCATGCTAAATTGGTCGCTAGTTTATGCCCACTTACTTTTTGAAAATTTGAACATTTTAGTGATCTAACAGAGGGCGAGAAAAGTAACTAACCATCGATCATCCCAAACGTGGCATGTTGCCAAAAAAACATTGGTCACATGACGGTTTCTACTGAGTGACTAACCAGACCTGTATTGAATCACTGCAGCCCAATAAATGAACGGGCCCACCTGCCTAGAGGGTTATGGATTCTTCTCTCTTTGAAGCTGCGTCTATGTTGCTAGTTAAGATATAATTTTCCAATTTTTTGTTTCTGGAAATCACATTCAAATTTGAAAAATTGAATAAAAAAAAGATCTCAGTTGGCAACACAGGACTTCAAAACATGAGGAAAAAAAATGTAAAAAAAATCTGAAAAACATACATTTCGGCATCATTTTGGGGATTACAACCTCAAAAATCTGCATAAATATACCATTATGGACCATCTAAAAAGTACTCTCCCCAAGCACTTTTTTTTGAGGCTTTTGGACCAATAATACATTGGTATTTTTTTAAAGATAATTTTAGATGAAAGATCTAATTTTTTCAGATAATTTTTTAGATAACCATTCTAGGATACCCGCAGGCTATTTTAGTCATATTAGAAATTTCAAACCAAAACTTGAACATATTTTTTAGACAATTAATTCTTGTATGTGCATGGGCTATGATGATTCACTTAAACAAGGTTTAGATATCTATTTTAATTTTATTATTCACTTCTAACAAAGAAGTTGGAAGAGGTATATGTATTTACTTGTTTCTAAGTGTCTTTTGTCTACACAATATTTCCAAGAGTTCTCAATGAATTACAATAACATATTGTGGTATAGTCAGCTCTAGGCTATGGAAGAATTGATTTAATTTTGGGCTGATCCAGGAATTTGTTTTCAATTGATAAATAATCTTTAGCAGGAAAAGAGGTAAAAAAACAAACTTAATAAAAAAATAACTACTTTCAAATTTTAAAGGGAAGTAACTCAATATTTGCACGTTTAGAGTTCTCTCCTTGTATTCAATTTTCTTTTATCAAAATTCAGTTTTTACTTAGTGCATGGCATTGGAAGAGGTGTGCTCTTTAGTTCATTTATCTTTTTTATATGCTTTATTCTTCAATAAAAAACATTTCTCTAGAGAAATCACCAGCAATTCATATACATAATATATACAATAGCCCTATTCCATCAATAATGCTTGCATTAAATCCACACAATTGACAATCCTTTTCTTCATGATTTGTAATCCACAATGTATAGAATGAAGGCCAGAATTTGGTCAAATAAACTTTTGGGAAATTTTATCCTGTATTTTTTTCTTTACACCGTGAGTAAAATGCCGTTAAGGTTCAAATGCAACTATGGTTAGTGTTTACTCTTTGACTATTGGTACCTTTCTTGTTTCAAAATCGCCACCACTCCAGGTGCAGAGCTGTTTCTGTTTAATAAGCCTCCTTTTCAGAAAAAAAAAAAAAAAAATGTTGAAAAGTTGCGAGAAGAGAAATCAACCTGAAAGCTTCATAAGAAAATGAACAAAGGAACATTTTTTGCTTCTAATTTAGCTCAGCATAACAAATTTTGGCAATCATTTTTGTTGAAGGTACCATGAC
>OY735214.1:1197500-1400000 GCA_963457665.1 Thysanoteuthis rhombus | reverse complement strand
GGAGAATGGTTTTTCTCCAGTGTGTGATCTCACATGTTTCTGAAGAGCTGTATCACTTGAAAATGAGATGTCACAAACCTTACATTGATATGGGTTTTTTGCAGAGTGGATTGGCACGTGTGCTTCAAGATCAGATATTTTTGAAAAAAGTAACCTGCAAACCTCACAATGGAAGGGCTTTTCACTATTGTGTATACTTAGATGATATTCCAGGTTGGAATTATCAGAAAAGTTATACTTACACTTCTGACAATGGAGAGATTTCTGATATCTGGTTTTTGGTTCATTGCCTTTTTGATTTGAACCATTACATATTTCCGAATTGTTGTCGTTGCCTTTTAATTGTGTTTCCTCTTTTGATTCCATCACTTAAATCTTATTTCCGATCAATTTGTATTTCTGGCAAAATCTGAAAGAAAATCAGGAATGATAAAGAATCCTTAAAAGCATCATAAAGTAGCATTACATTAAATTCACCAACACAGTCAAGAATTAAACAACCATAGCATCGAAATTTGGAGTCCTGTAAAAAAAAAATCCTATCAAAGAATACGGAAAAATAAATTCTATCCATAACATCAGGAAAACATCCAAGATAGAGTAAAATAAAATTAAAAAAAAGAACCTTCAAATAGATTCTGAAGAATAAAGGGGTCATTAATAAATCCATCAAAATAAAGCCCCCCCCCCAAAAAAAGCCAGGAAAGCTCCCAAAAGAAACATTTTCAGAAGGGATCCAGTGGAGTATGAATGCCAATTTTCAAGTTTGTAGACAAAATGGTATGGCCAGGAGTGCTGAAACAAGCAAGCTAATACTCAAACACTTACAAATATTTAAAAAAACATAGAACCCTTTGCCATCTGTGACAGCTATGGTTGTTCAGTATTGTCTGAAATCTGAGAGTAGCCATCATCACGGAATCAGTTATCCTCCTTTTTTTCTTTTTTTTTAAATCACAATATTTCAGCCAATGCATTCTTTGATTTTCAAATGATGGTATAATTTGAAGTTGAACAATCATAGCCATCAAAGATGGCAAAGGGTTCCATTTTTTTCAATATTAGAATAATCATTATCTTCATGGAATGAGTCACATGCTAGATCCATTAGAATGCAGAACATAGGGGTCTATCATTTCCTCCTGTGTATTAACTAATTTTCCATTTTCACAAACCTTGATCTTACTACCCCTCTTTCATCAAGACTGACCATCGTAATTCATGCAGAAATGAAGAGAAAACTGTCGTAGGGTGAGGCTAGTCCAGCAAGAAGACAGAAATATACATTTTTTTAAAAGAAATCGTGACACCTCAGCAGAAATTTACATTTTGACAAAACTTGGATACATATGTAGCAAGTGTCTACAGTAGGAGTTTGACAATACGTTTGTCGTCTTTTTTAGAGACAGATGAAAGGGAAAGGGGAGATGAGTTTCATTTACTAAGCTACTGAAATGTTTTCATCTAATCTATTCCCTTTCAGTCAACATAGGTCTATTCAGTTTTTAACTTAGTCTGGCTGGCTATGTACGTATCACATATCCAAGCTGTATTGCTAGAGCTAAAGAACTGAAAATTTGAACATTTATGATTTTTTTTTTCTCAAAATTTTCTCCCACCAGGAAGATATCTAAGGGAGGTTCAGTTTGCAAATGTGATACATACATGGCCAACAAGCCGTTGACAATTCTAGTCGCGTTTCCAAGATCTTTTTCAATAATTTATCACTGTCCATTGAAATCATATTAGTATTTGGAGGTAGATTAAGGTTATAATAGTGGGTGTAAAAGGGGGACAAATCTAAGCCTTAATAGCCCGTGTGCAAGAGGGGCAAAATCAAGTCTTCATAGTGTAAATGTAGGAAGGGGTGACTTTAAGCCATTGTAGTGTATATGTGTGTGTATGGGAAGGGAATTTAAGCCTTGATAGTGTGTATGCGTAGAAGGGGGTGAATTTAAGCTTTAAGGGTAAGACATGAGATTAAGGGTTGGGGTTAGTGTTGGTAGGTAAGTTTGGAGTAAAGGTTAGCAGTTAGGCTCGGGTTCCTAATTTTGCAATTATTTATCGGTATTATTTCATCTTTATATTTCATCATTTTACTTGGAAATTATATCCACCAAAGAGTCATTGAAGAAAAAGAAACAAAATCTAGCCACTTTTAGCCATGTACAATTGCCAATTTCAAAATGATACGTTGGTGCAAGGATAGTCACCTTTTAAGGTTTTCAGCAGCTTTTTTGCTGAATGAGATTTTGTTTAAATTGTTAAAATAAGATTGATGTCTTTTCATTTTTTATTAACATTTCATTTTTTCAGAGGAATGTTGTTTTTCTGTCTAATATACAAACTTGAATGCACAAAGAAAAGAGATCTTCATTATTTTCAGTCACCCATACTTCGGCTTTCTAATGGGATGCACATATTTTGAGCGACTTTTTCCAAGTCATGGCATAATCAAAATAAAATTGGAAGACAAAAAAAAAAAAGAATATCTATAATTAAAACTTCAGACAGTATATTTGAAATAATGCAAAAAGTTTTTAAATTTTTGCAATGCTTGCACTAACACATCAAGTACTGCCATTTTGAAGTTGAACATTTTTAAATAGCTGGAAGTAGCTAGATTTTTACTGTCCTCCAAACAATATTTCCCTGGATCTAAAAATATTGTTTACCCTAGAGACATGACATAATGTTCGGGTTGGTGGTTAGTTTTGGGGTTAGAGTTAGTAGTTAGGTTTAAAGTTAACGTTTCTAATTAACCAATTATTTATTGTTGTTTTTTGATAACTGGATTAAATCGACACAATAGCCATTTGAAAAAAAAAAAAATTATAGCCGCTTTTAGCAATTTAAAATGGCCAAATCAAAAAAGCGTAACATGATGCGTTTGAGCAAGGATAGCCAAAATTTCATGTAAAAAGCCACGTAGGTACAAATCAATCAAAGAATTACTAAACAACAATGCAATCTTTAAGAAGTAAAAATGATAAAATAGTGAAATGATTGTTGCACTAATGATCGTCCGTAGTATATGACAAGTCATTATTGCATATCATTCTCTCTCTCCAATAAAAATATTCGCACACATCGGAGTAAAATGATTTCATTATTACAAATAATAAAAATCCAGAAAAATTGCCATAACAACTTACCCGTGTTTTTTTTTTTTCCAACTATTTCTTTTCGTTCAGAAAACGAATTGAAAAAAGATTCCTTTTTTTTTTTCCAAAACGGCGGACAATGACTTCTCCCTTTGTTAGAAGACAAAAACAAAATGATTAATGGAGAAAATGAACAAAAAAGGCTGATTTTTCACAAGATCCAATTCCGTCACGGAAAACTTTTTCGATGATTCGTTAGCGACAGGATTTTACAAGAATGAATGAAGGAATCAAGAGTTAGAAATGATTTCAGCAGAAAATAATGTGGATTTCTCTCTCTGAAGAAGAAGAAAGAAATGAAGAAGCCGGTGAAGCTCGTTTTTGTGTTCCTCCTGGATAAAGTTTATAACTCGTGCCGGCCCTAGGTACCGGCAAGGTGGGCAGCCGCCCTTGTGCCAAGTACTAGGAGATATCTTGTAACGTATCTGAGACAGTAAAAATTTCCAAGTACAAATGCGAATAAATTAATCTAAATAAAAAAAGTCGTCTGAAACCCTGATGGTGTGTCGGAACTCCTTTGTTTAACTTGCCATTGTGATAAACTTGTCATTTTGCTGGTATCTATTTTTCTCACTTTGAAGATAAATAAATGATATTATACTATAAAGAGCCACCGAAGTTTAACTTGCCTGGGGCGCCAGGAACCTAGAGTCGATCCTGTTTCTAACTCACTACAATGAAAAATATAACAACATAACGTGACATTCATTTATTTAGTGCGAAAAAAGTATTTACCCTGGCAAATCAACCACAAAAAGTTATGTAATTATTGAAAAAGTTATCTCTCCTTTATGGCTAAAAGTGTCTAGTTTGTTTTTTTCATCCTAATATCTTGACATTGAACTGTAGCCATGAAAGATGAAGGTTTATATCCTTTTTCTTTTTTTTTATATTTGCGTTTATTCATGTGCTTGTAAGTTCCTGCACCCCTAGCCCCACCGTTTAGTCTAAAAACTCGAAAAATGGCATCAATACTCCACAGACCCTTTTTGAAAGATCTTATTTTTATTTTCAGAAAAAAATCTTTTTTGAATTTTGTTAGGACTTATTTTGATGGGTTTATTGATAACCTTTATATTCTCTTAAATCTAAATGATTTTTTTTACTCTATTTTAGATATTTTACTGCGGAAAATGCCTGGGATGTCATAAATAGAATTCATTCTGACCATTTTCATTCCTGCATGGATTTTTTTTTTGCATGATTTCATATTTTAATGCTACTGTTGTTTAATTATTGACTGTGATGGTGAATTGATCGTATAATATATAAATTGATTTTTGTTGCTTCTCTCTTCATATTTTGATATCCCTGCCTATTGTACAATTGAGCAATAAAATTGGGCCTAATATATTTTTTGCCAAAAGATTTTGTAGTTAACGTAGTTGTTTTCACTATAACAGCAGATGACATTGGGTGTAATAACAGTCTTGATAACTGAACAATCTGTTTAGAAATAAAGGTAAAAAAAACCAACAAATTACTGACTTCTACTTCATTTCTCTTCATAAATATTTGATGTACCTCTTCTTTGTTTTCATTATTGTGTCCATATCTGATCAATGTTAGGTACGCTTGAAAGATTTAGAATTTGGCCGTACAAAGACTATTAATTGAATAATGTTTCAATTTCATTTTAATAGATATATTGTTCAAAGATCATAATAAATATACTTTTTATTCATTTTTATTATTTTGTTCATTTCTCATCAATGCATTGTATAATAATACCTTTTGGAGCCTTTGAAAGGTTTTACAAGTGTCCTAACATTTTTAGCAATAAAGTTAGCTGGGAATGAGAAATTAAAAAATCCAGCCATTTTTAGCCATAAAGGGAGTTGACTTTTTTCAGTATTCAAACAAAGTTTATTCAGTGTCAAATTTATAAGGATTACCCTTTAAATGTTATATCGGTTAAAATAAAAATGTAAGCATTAATTAATTACTGAAGCCTTCGTGTGATTTAACAGATTCTCAACATTTTTAGCTATCAAGTTAACTGGGAATGAAAAATGGAAAAATGATGCCAGTTTTTAGCCATAAAAGGGAATAACTGTTTTTTGATATTTACACAAATCTTTTTAGTGTCATGTTTGCAAGGATAACTAAATACAACTGCAACAAAGTTCAAATGGACAAAAATTTAAATATGGTCCAGCCAAAAAGTTCATGGCCAAAAGTTTTCCAAATTCGGCCATAAATCGGCCAAAATGGTAACCCTGATGAAATAAAATGGCTATCCCTATCGTAAATTGCAGAGTTCCTCTGACTTTCTCACTTAATGGTAAAAATGGTGGGTAGTGTGCAGTTTTTAACATTGACTCAGTGAGTGTGTTGTAAATTCCTGAAAGAAAAACAACAGCTAATGCATAAATGATATTTGGCAATGGGTTCACTTAATCTGGCCATTTTTGAATGACCAAAATTGGCTAGATTTTTTAGAAATGGCCATTTGATAGATTTAATTTCTAGGTAATGAAAAAACACTGACAAATAATTGGGAAATTGGAAACACTAACCCCAAATCTGACCCTAACCCTAACCTTAACTACAAACCCTGGCCCCAAACCTGCCTACTGACTCTAAGACTAACACTATCCCTACATTACTAACCCTAACTGTAACCTACGAACTACCAACTAACTTTAATATTAACTCTAGTAGTAACCCTAAAACCAACTGTACACACAAACTTTCCATGGAAAAAGATGGTTGGCCCCCATCAGAATGCATTGAACTATGCCTACACAATGATAATAAAAATATTTTGAGATGTGACACTTATCTCTTTTTTTCTCATCACCATCCAATTGCCATTTTCATCTACAATCTGTCAGATCACTTCACATCCACAATACAAACATACAAACCAACCCAAACAGCACCCCTACCTCACTAACCCTTCCTAATCCTAACAGTAATCCTGCCTACTAGTCCTTACACTAACTCTCTCTACTAAATTTAATTGTAACTCTACCTACAAGCCTAAACAGTAACCCTACCTACAAATCCTAACACTACTTACTAGCCTTAACACTAATCTTGATAGTAATGCTACCAACAAACACTAACCCTAAGCATAACTATAATTCTACCTACTAACCCTAAATCATTACTCTAATCATATCAGTAATTCCACTTACTACCCCTGAATCCTTACCCTAACTACAAGTGGTATTAGCGCTGAAGTAAATAGTATTTTTAGATCGAGAATAATGTTAATTGATCAACGATAAAAATCTAGCCACTTTTAGCCATTAAAATGGCAAAATTAAAAAAGGTGGTACTTGATGCGTTAGTGCAAGGAATCTCCAAAATAGTATGCAGAGAAGAAATTAATACTATTGATTTACATTATTTCATCTGATAAAGATAAATGCAAAAGCAATTGCTTTTATAAACAATTTCGACAATCGGACATTTTCACAACATCAGGCATTGAACACTGATTTTAATAGGATGAAAATAATTTGCGTAGAGTAATTATGTTAGTTGGTAATAATCTCAGAACCGCGCTTGGCTTATATCTATGCAGGGTTGCCAATTCAGCACTTTTGATGCTAGATTTAGCTCCCTTTTGGTGCATTAGCTCCTAATCTAGCATCTTTTCTAGCTATCGAACCTTTTTTTCTTGAATATTTTCTTATCTATAGAATAATCAATGAATATTTAGCAAATAAAATTGAAAATAAAATATATCTATTTTGAGGGGCGACTTAATATACTATTTTTGCAACTTTTGATAATGTTTTCTGTGTTTAATTATACTTAAAATAAAAAAATGCATCAGGTAACTTTGAGTGGCTCATATGCACGCCCATCTACTCTTCACACAAGTTTTGAATTTTGCTCAAGTGAAAACACAGGTCGAATGATTAAATTCGTTTTGAATCAGGGTTGCTTAATAGTTGGAGACGTTCCTTGCCAGAAAACACGTAAAAATCACAGAAAAAATTGGCCAAACGCCAAAATTGTTTTCAAAGGCAATTATTTTGATATTTATTTTATTAGATGAAATATTGTAAATCATTAATATTGATTCAAAAAAGTAGTAATACTTTTTACTTTGATCTTGGACTTCAAGGGTTTTTTATCGATAGTCAACGGTAACTATCGTATTATGAAAGTTGCGATAAATGAAAGGTACCTGGAAACATTAAGATGAAAGTGAAAAGCTCAGTATAAGTTGAATCGTAGAAAAATTATTTACAAAACATTACAATATTCGAGTACGCATAAAAGATAAAAAATTATTAATAATTTCACAGCAACAAAGTTGATACATCCAAACATTTAAAGATGGCCAAACCAAAAAAGTTCATGGTCAAATGCTTATTTTAAAAAGGCCAGATTTATGGAATTTGGCCATAATTTGGCCAAAATAGCAACCCTGTCATTATTGATATCCAGTTCTGTTTTAGCTTCTTTTTTTGGCGGATCTAGCTCTAAAAGCTATTTTCGAGTCGACAACCCGGTATCGTTGTCCACGTGACCAGGTTTTTATCGTCTGCTTTTTTTTCTTCTTGTTTTTGATCAGCGATGAAGTCAAGTTTTTAAAAAGTAAGTATTGCTTTATTTATCCGTTTCTTTGCTTTTAATTTAATCATCTTAAATATTTTATTTGACTGCATGGGATAACTTTGAATGATTTCAAGAAAAAAGTATTCTTCCAAACAGAAAATTAAAAAACTATTCGTAAGAACAGAATGTAGACCCTATTTTTGAATATGTTTACGTTTTTTATTTTATATTTCAAGGTAAGATGAAGAATTTGTTTGTGGGTCAATTTGAGATGTTTTTTTAAATTTTATAAACTGTTAAAAACTCAAATGGCAATGGGCTGGACATGTTGCAAGAATGTCAGACCACCGCAGGATATCACGACTCACTACGTGAAATCCCAGGGATCATATGTGAAGCTGTGGCCAACAGGAAGATGAATTCAGAAACTACTGGTTCTGTGATGTCGATGATAGAGAGGTCTAGCAAATCTTGGGAAAGGTCTACGTCCAATGGTGGATGCTAACAGACTGCTGCTGCTGCTGCTGCTGCTGCTGATGATGATGATGATGAAATTGCTTCAATTTGGTTAGATTTTAATTTAATTGTTTCTACTTATTCTATCCATTCATGTGTGTAAGTTTGTGTGATATCTTCTCAAAAACGTTTAATGTGATATTTTGTTCTCCCTTTCTTCTCTAAAGGTACAATGTCTTTTTTCAATTTGGGAGAGGTGATGTTAATGTGGTATTCTGATATAGAAGAATTACCCACAGTTTTGCATTTTTCCATTTGATTTAAAAAGATTTTCAGGATTTTCTTCAAAGCCACATTGTGGTTATAAAAGAGGGCAAAGTATGTCAATGGAGAATATATCGAAAAAAAAATCATAAAAAGAATTAAATCCAGATGTAGGGAATTCAAATATAGAATCAAATGAAATTTAATTTGATATTAGATTCAAGTTTGAATTGTGATAGGCTAAGCTGATCAGTCTTAATTCTTTTTATAAAATCATTCCAACTAGGAAAGTATTTCTTATGCAAGATGGAACTTACAGATATTGCAAATTGGAGCCTTTTGTACCCAATGAATGAATTTCTTTGTTCATCTTGGACAGTCTTGAAGACGAAATGGGGATACCTTAGTGTGCCATGTACCAGTATACACACACACACACACACTCAAATATATTAATACATATATATATATATATATATATATATATATATATATCCTGAATCATATTTTTTCAATGGAATTTTTTGTACATGACTTCAAATTTTCACACTACAGTTGTTCAGTTATTGACTATGATGATGAGTGTATATATTTTTATAATTGTTGCGTTTATTATACTTTCAATACAAAAGTTGCAGTAATCATCTTCACTTGGAATAAAAGTAAAACCAAAGTTTGATGTTGGAGCAGCCAGGCTTGTCTGACTTTTTTTGATCGGAACTTTTCCAGTACATTCCTTTCTTAAAAAATCATCTCATAGAAATTCAAATAAAGCAGCAAATTTTTTCATGAGGATCAACTACTTACTATTATATAAATGGAATGAATTATACTGTATTTTGGACATTATTTTTTTTTGTTATATTTCTAATGCGAGACTTTTCAAATCTAAAGGAAGTCTGACCTTTTTCGATAATTCATTTTTATTGGAAAATTTTTTTAAGTTGATTAACCAGTTGAATGAAATGAATTATAAATTAGTCAGATATTAATAATAAGAATAAAAAATGTTTAATTTTAATATCAACCTGGGAGTATTTTAACTGAAATTTATTTAGGATATTGAACTCCAAGTTTGGATATAAGGGAGGTATCCAGTGTTGGTAAACAAATTTTGTCAAGGATATTAAACTCAGGTTCAAATATAAGGGAGGTATTCAGCATTGCGGAAACAAATTTTTTCAAGGTATTGAATTCTGACCAAGTCCAAATTTAAGGGAGGTAATTCAGTGTGAGGGATGCAAAATTTGAATAGGATTATAAACTGTAAGAAAGCCAATTTTTCACAGGGAATCTAATTATCAGAAGATTTTAATTTATACTTTCACCAAATTTTGTTTGGTTTTCACTCTTCAGATGTTTTGAGAAATATTATTTCAGTTTCCTCTCTAATCATTCATAAAGTGATTTTTGTACTTGATGAGCAAGGCTCACATTTTTAATTAACCAAATTCAACTTGAACTGCTTGAAAATTCTTAGTTGTATACTTGGAATATATTCAATGAATTTGTCAAGTTCTACATTTTTCATTTCAACAGTTTTAATAATTTGATGAATATTTGAAATGCAGTTTTTTTTGCGTTCCTTTCAAAGAGTGCAAAATCAAATCTAATGTCAACTGCTGACACTAAAAGTTAATTTAATTATTTTCTCAATTGATACTTTATTTAATTTCTGGGTATCATTAGGTTTGTTGCCAGTTTATCCATCCATATATAAATGTGAGTACTGTGTTTGTCTGTCGTGTCATCGGGACTGTGTGATGATTGTAGAGATATTTTGTCTGGCGCTGGAATTAACAGGTAGCAAATCAAATAGCCCACCAATTAAATGAATAAAGAAAATGAGTGAGGTTTGGGACTTGAACCCACATTCACCAGGAAGCCCATCTCATAGAAATATTCATAACTCCTTGACATACTGATGTATCGAAGCAGCCTTTATATCCCAAAGCAATACAATAACACAAAGCCTCTAAATGCATTGATTTTGAAATAGAATCACATAGGTACAATGCATTACAAAACTGACATACAAGAAATTGGCAAATAGACAACAGTCCATTAAAAAAATCGTAGAAGCAGACACATACCACCTCTCTGAAAAAAGAAAAAGAAATCTCACCCACCATTAACTATAAAAATTAAAAAGAAAAACACGCCTTACTTCCACCTGCCCCTACATACATCAACACTTATCCATTAAATGCTAGACACCACCTTTTTATTCTAAAAAAAACACTTTCCTGAAAATCAACTATTTTCATCCAGAACCATCCCAAACCCTGCTTTTACTGCCCCTTCTTATATAAAACAAGCCAAACACCCACAGAGACAGGAAATAAACACTCATTTCAGACCAAACATGACTCTCATCTACACAGATACAAACATATCCCCACCCGCTCTTACTAAACAACTTAATAACAAAGAAATATCACTATTTCTTTCCTCAACCTCAAACATGTAAACAGCAAAATTTTCTCAACCCTGCTGAAAGTTTCCCTCTGGAAAAGATGGCTGGCACCCATCGAAATGCATTGAAACATTTAACATAAAAATTTTCAAGATATAACACCTGCTTTTTCTGAATTTTTTTCTCCACCTTCCAATTGTCACTTTCATCAACATATATGTGTGTGTTCCCATTTTCCCAACAGTATGTGTAAATCATTAGATTGGACATTACAGGAACTGTCTAAACATGGGCATGGCCTAATAAAATTTGATATTCATACTCAATGGATCTAAGGGAAGGTTTTAAAGTAGAATAGATTTTGAATATTTGGAAAAATTTCATGGTGTCTGCATTTAATAATAATGATTTGATTTCCATCTATTTCTATATTTATATAATACTGAATGTCAAATTTTCCAAACCAAATTTGGCATACATACTTAATGAACCTAGGGGAAGGTTTTAAAGTAGAAAAGTTTTGGATGTTTGGAAAACAAAATCATTTGATTTTTTATCCCTTCAAATATTTGAATGAAATGTGATTCAGGAGTTCTTGATGGTGATGATTTTTCCAAATAAGGTATGATAAAAAAAATACTTTGTTCAAATCCATGATTTCTTATCTCTGGTTGGAACAAGAAAAATGATATTTTGGATTCTATTTGGTTAAAAAGTCAGCTCAGAGGTTAGCACATCTGCTTCACATTCAGAAGTTCCTGGGTTTAATTCTTAGTATGAGTGCAGAGTGTGTAAAACTTCAAATTTCCCTGTGCACTCAGCAGTTGAATACACTCTAAGCTGTGTGATTAGGATAGATTCTTCCCTTGGTTGGACTTGCATCCTTCTGAGTGATCATAAAAATTTGTTGGTATAAAGTCCTAGTCTCAATTAGACTTGCAAGGATCACTGATCTGATGCAGGCAGAGGAAACCGGGACTTCATTGTCTCTTAACAGATTTACCAATCTTGTCAAAAAAATTAAGCCTACCGCAGGGACTAGTTAAAAATTGTAGCCCTCGAGCATGTTTTTATGAATATTTTGTTATAATGCACATTCTTTTATTAATGGATTAGTACAGGGGTAGTAAATGACCGTTAAAATTGATTGTCTGGTGTTACCAAATAAAAATATTAAAAAAATCAAAATAGTAAAAAAAAAAATAAAACATAGTACAAATAAATTCATGACACAGTAGATAGATATAAATGACATTGTAAGAAAATATGAATAATTATGAATAAAAGGAAATAAGATTAATTTTACGTCACATGTTTCTTGGTAATACCTGTTTGTTTTTTTCGGAGCCATTGTATATCATTGAGTTAGAAAGCATAATAAATCCAGGGGTCATAAAGGGAGTGAATCAGTAAAACACTGCCTCCACCAAGAGAGTAAATAAAAAGGGTGGATCAAGGGACATAAGGCAGCACATTGTCTGCTGCCTACTGGTCACTTCGCACACTAACATACAAGACTTGCACTCAAGATAGCCAAGTATGTCCAATTCTTAATCCAAATTGAAATATTTTTGTCCGGTATTTCCAAAATCTGGTGATAAGAGGACCGTTGATGAGAGAGTTTGAAGTAATTAGAAATCACTTGCCTCTGTCTTGTCAAAGCTAACAGTAGACGACATGGCTTTTTTTTTCCAACTCCATGGAGGGTAAAGTAGTTATGGGAGAATGGTTCACCAAAGTGTTCACACACTCTCTTCTCTGTCAGTCATCATGGTCTGCCTGTGACATGACACTTTATCATAAAATGGTTCAATGGAACAGAGCACAGGGTTGTGGATTCATGCCTTTGGAACAGTAAAATAATTATGGGAGAATTGGACAACCAAAGTGCTCACACACTCTCTCCTCTGTCTGTCATCATGGTATACCAGTGACAAGAAACTTTATCATAATGTAGCAACATAACAGAGCAAATAGATGTGGATTCATATTTTTCCCAAGGGCAATACAAAGGTGGAATCTGAACTTGATTTACTGATTCTGTTTTCTAGGCTGATAACCATTGTATTACCTTGTGTCTTTGAAGGATTCTCTGATATCATCATCATCATCATCATCATCAACATCAACTGTTACAAGTCCAATGCTGGACAACGGCCTTTTCCATCTCCTTCAATGATGATATTTATACATATGTTCTCTACACTTGTGAAGAGGTTTTTACAGCCATTTTACCTGCCAATTGGCAAGGAGATTCAAAATGGGTCTAATTGTTTACTGTAGCAAAAGACTTAATATGAGAAAAAATAAATTTTTTCCAGGGTATGGCCCACTCAGAGACCCCATAAATCCTCTTTGGGTTTCTTTAGAGTCTAGGGATCTGAGGTCTGCAACTGGTGCCTCATAGTTAATACAGCACTAGGTAAGGAAATCTGTTGTGTAGCAATGATCAGCAAGCTAATCTTGCTGGCCATTATTAGTGGGTTTGACCCTCAGACCTCCCAGTATCAATAGTCTGATTTCAATTTATGCCAAGTTAATCTACTTACATAACAGTGTGAGTTTTTCTGTCCACAACAATGGAGTCTTCCATTTAAAGAAACCTGTTTTGCTGATGAAAATATCTTCCATTCAGAACTATCAACTCTTTCACTGAAACAAATTCATTATTTTCTCTTCTTGAAAAAAAATCATAGAAATTCATATATATCCATGAATTCTGTCACTGAGATTATCTATTGAGAAATAACCAATGATATCTGGGGGCTTTAAATTACTAAATGCATCATTTACCAAATTAATCAACTGTAATTGAGCCACTGTATTGTTTGTCAAAAAAGGAGAATGCCTGTACGTGGGAGTGCAGACTAGAAAAGAGCTTTTTTAATTACCAAGAAAATGTGTTCTGCACCAGTGTTGATACATTTGACCCTTCCAAACCGATTCTGGTACAAAAGAGTTCCATTTATTTCTATTATATAATAAGGGTTCCAAGGCAGTTCAGGTAACCGGCCAGTAAGATTTAACTTGACCACTCAACTCAGTCTGGTCAACTCTCTCTCTCAGGAATGTAAATCTCTCAGATCTTTTATCACATTCTAAATCTTAAATTTGAAAGAAAATTCAACTGAATTGTTATAAGGGATGAATTGAGTGGAAATAAAGACTCTCATCGTACAAACTTCAAAGATGAAAATGTTAATGTAGCCCTATGTGTATCTTTTTTTTCTTTTCAAAGTTGTTTCACCTGACCTTAAAAGGTTTTTATCCTATGTAGAAGAATAGGAAAGGTAAAGCAATCAGATCAAAAGGTCATTACACTTTATATGATTTTTTTCTCTTAGGTATGAGTCAGTCTTCTTTGCATGAATATTTCAGAGAACGGTCTCTAGCAGAACAAGTGAAGAAAAAAAAAATTGTCTGAATATGAAAAAAAGAGAATTCATCTTTTTTTAGAAAACTGGATGATCATGGCTAAAGTATGAGGATAAGAAAATTGTGTGCTTAGTATGTAAAGAAATAAGTAAGCATTGATATGGATTATTTGTTGTCGGTTGCTCCATAATGAAATTGGAACAGATAAAATGGCTTGAAAAAACTAACAGATCACCTTAATATAAAAATTGAAAATGCAAAAAACTCAACTTTAAAAAAAAAAACACTTGAAAAACCCTTTCTATATTGAATAAAGCACTAAAAGTAAAGCTGGATAAACTTATAAGAAATTCCCATTTCATGGGAACAGAAGCCAAAGGGACTTTGTTTGACTGAACCTGCAGATATTGAAGTCGGAGAAATTTATACAAATGTTTTTTTTCACAAGATTTTCTCTCATGCATATCTGATGTTGAAAAACAAAATATAAAAGTTGGACATTCTTTTTGATTTTATTTGATGGGTCTCAACATTCAGTGAAAAAGGAGATTATTTACTTAAGATTCACACTAGGGTTTAGAAACTACTGCTATCATGTATACTGGTAAATTGCAGATCGAAATTCTCAGTTTTTGGTTCTAATCCCTTCTTTAGAAAGCAGCATTGACAGGATCTTTTGGGGATGCTGATTTCTGTTACACATATGCTAATGACGAGTTAAACATTCAGCTTCATCTTTACTTTTCTTTGAAAAGTACTGCCATACATTTGATTCCTTATGAGATATTGTCAGGATTGATGCTGTTCACACTTGACTCTAATTGGTGCAAAAATCTAAATATGATCAGATGGGGATGAGCGTCATAGGCAACATGTGTCATGGTGACAGCAGGGATGCTATTTCAGTTGAGACAGCAGGATGGGGTGTGGCCTGTTTTCTACCTCTGATAGAAGAGAGAAAAAGAGTTTTAATCCCTCCCCTATGATAAGAGGGAAAGAAAAAGACAGAAAAGAAAGAAAATTTTTCGTTATATCACAAGATGACCAGAAATAACATATGATGACCTCAAATGACCCTGATGTTAAAATCACATTCCCAAATACGTAGGCCATAAGGATTTGCCTCTAAACTAAATTTCAGTTCCATAGATGCAAGATTGTGGCCAAAAACTGGGAAAATTGGGCATAATTGATCAAAAATTACTTCAGATGATCTCAAATGTATTTTGAGGTCAATATTGCATTTCTTTTGACCTTTACCAAGGAAAGAATTACCCCTATGACCAATTTCAATGACATAGGTACAAAATCATTGCTAAGAATTTAGGGAATTTAGTAGAAATAACCAGAATTGACCTTTGGTGACCTTGAATGACCTCAAACGTCAACTTTTCTTAGCCTGTTACTTTTGATATGAGAATGTAACCATATATTCAATTTCAATTCACTCAAAATGACCTCTGGTGACATCAGTGCTCAACTCTGCATAGGATATGACCTTTGTCATGTGAAGATGTACCTTTATTCCCAATATCAGTTTCTTAGGTGCTAAATTGTTACCAAAAATTGTCTTTAAATGATCAGATATGACCTTGAATGACCTGATATACAATCTTTGCCATCAGGAGATCTACCTGCATGCTACATTTTAGCATTCTTGGTACAAAATTGTAGCCCACAACTCAAATGGCTAGAAATAATCAAGAAATGACCTCTGGTAACCTTGGATGACCTCATAGGTCAAACTCGCATAGCGTATGTCTTAAGTTGATCTGTCTTCAGTTTACATGCTGAGTATCAGGTCAATAGGCCTTGTAGTTTTTGCAGAGAAGAGACACGAATAAACAAAAAAGGCTCAAATATTAGTATAATACCAAATAATTATTTCATATATATACATCAGCAAAATAACGATTTTATACAGATATATACACCAAATAACCATGTTATATCAATATAACACATAAATACTCTAATGTTCATATGTATGTTGCTGTGTATAAATATTTGAATGAGTTGAATACGGAACTTTATATCGAATGCTTTGCAAAAGTGGATCAACGAATTTGTGAGATATTACAGTGCTATAATGGAATATACAAAAAAAAATAAAAGAAAAATGCAGAGCACCCTAATTGCTTCCCCTAAAAGAGTTTTTACCACTCCTCCTACCACAATTTCCCCTCCTCCCAAATGTCCCCTTTCCTTTTGACATTCAACATTGAAGACATGGTGTTTTTTAATTTTTTTTCTTTATTCATGTGTACCCTTTGAGCAATTTAGTATTTCACTTTCATATTCATGTGTTGAACAACCGTAGCCACCAAAGGTGGCAAAAGGCTCTATCCTTTTTTTGACATTTACGCGTTTGTTCATGTTTTCCAGCCCTTCTGTTCATGCTATTCTGTATACAAACATCAAAATCAGCATCAGTACTCCACTAGACCTAAATGATTTTTTAATTTCTATGAAAAAAAGATTTTGACCTGTTTATTAATGACATCTAGCTTATCCAGAATCAGGTTGTTTTTAGATTTATTTTCACTATGTTTTAGATGTTTTACAGTGTTGTCATAAAGAAAATTTATTCTGACCATATTTATTCTTTGATGGAATTTTTTTTACATGACTTCAAATTTTAATGTTTGTCCATCTGTATGTGACAGCTTATTACAAAAACTACTTGACAGAACACCATGAAAATTTCTGTGGGTACTCCTGGAAGGTTCTAAGCAATTCAAATTTTGGAAATCATCCCACAGGATTTTTTTGTTTTTCATTTTTTTTTTTGGCGGGGGGTTATTGATTTACGATAAAAATCTATCTTGAAATAGACACATTTTTGTGCTAAGCTTAAATCAATTACAGCCAAAGAGGAAGTAGAGGTTTTGTATATTTCATAGAAAGACTGGAAGAGTAAGGAGGACATTGGTTAGTTTAGAGAATAACTGAGGAGAAAAAAGTCATTTGACAGCAACTAATAAAGCAATTCTTAGCTATATCCAATCGAAAAACATCTTATATATTTTCACACAAACCAGGAAACACACCATGAAAATTACCCCCCCCCTTCAAATTATGGTGTTCGGAGGGAATGAAAATTTTGTGTTGGCGGTTTATTTGTTTTTTTTTGCGAAGTGAAGCAGAAGGTATGATCTAAATGAAAAAATGTACTAGATGATTAAATCAGAATGAAACATCTTATCACTTTTTTATTTTATTAGAGTGAATTTCTGTCCAAAAAAGGAATTTATAAAATGAAAATCAGACAGCAATTCACTCAGCCAGTTAGGGTGGGTATTTAGTTTAGTTTATATGATTCTAGTTTTAGTACTGTCAATTTCTGAGCTAAGTCTGTATTTATCTATAATATTCCATTATTTCTGGGTCAAATTCTCTGGACTTTTGGGTAGCACTATCATCATAAACATCAAGTGACAAAATATATATGTAGTTAACAAGAACTGAAAATTCAATGGGGTGTTCGCAATGAAACTTAAACGTTATTATTGAAAGATCACATGATCCTAAGTGGAAGATTTCTTCAGGTAAGAAGCATCATATAAAGAAACACCTTACTATCAAGTGTCTATTAAATCTGACTTGCAACAGCTGAGAAAATTGATTTTAAAACTAAGTTTTCAATGCCATTACTGCCATATTACGTGATCCTGAATAGAAGATATTTCTCAGCAAGAAGCATCATATCAATGGACACCATTCTAACAAGTTTCAAGTAAAATTCATTTGAAACAGCTGAGAAACAATACAGTGTCAGAACCATCAACTGAGATATGAACAAAGCATTATAAAGCATTTACAAAAATGTCTCTTAAATGCATGTACCAAAAATATATCACTCTATAAATACACACCAATGATCAAACATCTAGAATTGTTTCAATAAATATATAAATGCTATTAGTAGACAACAGAAAAAAATTTTTGAAAAGCTGCAAAAGGTGAAATTAGTATGAAACAGCTGATTTGTAAGAAATGAAACAGAAACACTTATTAAAGATTTAGCTTTGCATAACAAATTTTATTATACATCTTTAATTATTTCTTTATTGCAGGCAAAAAAGAAACATACACAATACAAAAAGATACTGAATTTTTATTGAGACAACATCAGAAACTTGAATCGAAAAGAATTTTGAAGTGATTCAAAGACCCAGAGTTTCTAATAAGAAACAGTTTCAACTGATTTTATTGTAGAATCTCAAAACTGATTTCCTTAACCCAGTACCATGACTTTTCATTGAATGACGTTTCATCAGAACAAATTTTTATCAAATCAAAGCTTTTTTTAAATTTTCAATTTAAATAAAATAATTCTAACAGCTCTGGTTAGTCTCTCAATAGAAACCATCACATAACCAACATCTTTTGGCCCCATGCTGTGTCGGGGTGATCAATTAAGAAATAGGAAAAAGCAGTGATCAATGAATAAGTTACTCCTTTTGTTGGCTCAATAAAATTTGAAATTCCCCCCCCACCAAATAAGTATGAACACAGCCAAACACAAACAATATTGTGAATTGAACCCCCACCATAAATGTGTTTTGTTGAGGAATTCAAAGAAATTTTTTTTAAAAAAGTTCAAGGGATTAAATTTTAAAATTTGCAGCCCTCTGGCTCCATTGATGAGGCCTGTATACACAATAGATAGACAGTCAGCCAGAATAACTTGAAAACTGAGGAGACCTAAGTTGACATTTTTAGTCAATGGTTTCTAATAATTTAAATATAAAATTCCCATTTTCAGAGACAGTAATGCAGGTATTCCTAAAAGTTTTAATTGGGTAGCTTTTCACATCTAGTGTTTTGATATCATGAGTTCCATGATTGAGTCTGTGAAAGCCATAATTTTTCCTTTTATTTGTGATCGTTATCGATAAAAAAAATAGGAGCATACAGTGATCTTCCATTTTATGTCGTTAAATCCAGGAAAAAAAGGTGGAGTGATTTGAAAAAGCAAAGTATACATTGACTATCTAACAGTCCAATTCTACTTTATACCAAATAAAAATTTGTTTTTCTCTCTATCAAAAACACGAAAAGACTTCCTAGAGAAAATTTTTGGACATGTATACCTATAATGGAACTGCCAATTTTTGTGTCATAAATTGCAAAAAAGAAAAATTTTTTAAAGTTGAAAAGTCATTTTGATATAATTCTGTTATGATGAAAAGTCATTTGTCACTTGTTTCAAGATGGAAAAAAAAGCCCTTTGAAATATGGCAAGTATCAAACTTGTCAAGAATATAATCATTATATGCAATGAAAAAAGCCTACTATACAATAATTATTTTAATCCTTGTTGAAAGATTCTTGTAGTTCATCTTTTTTCATGTGTATACGTGCATGTCTTTTGAGATGTGAACTTTTAGAGAAATCTGAACCACATATGTCACAGAGAAATGGTTTTTCACCGGTATGCTTAAACATGTGACTTCGAAGACTCGAACTTTTGGCAAAATTTGCTCCACAAATCTCACAGTGATATGGTTTTTCCCCAGTGTGTGTTCTTATGTGATCTTTGAGAGTTGCATTTAAGGAGAAATTTAATCCACAGGTATTGCAATGAAATGGTTTCTCACCAGTATGTGTCCGCATGTGTTTCTTGAGGTTTGAGCCAATAGTGAATTTTGACTGACATATCTCACATTCAAAGGGTTTTTCACCAGTATGTCTCCGCATATGAATCTTGAGATGGTGACTGTGCGAGAATTTTTTCTCACACATTCCGCACGGGAAGGGTTTTTTCCCAGTATGTATGAGCATGTGGCTTTTCAAGTATGAATTTTGAGAAAATTTTGACTCACAAACATTACAGGAGAATGGTTTTTCACCAGTGTGTGTTCTCACATGTATCCGGAGAATTGAAGCATTTGAAAATTTGCTGTCACATACCTCACATTGAACGTTTTTTTTTGTAGTGTGTGCTCGCATGTGTGCTTTGAGAAGTGATCTCTCTGAAAAAAGTAATCTACAAACCTCACAATGGAAGGGTTTTTCACTGGTGTGTATACTTAGATGATATTCCAGATTGGAATTATCAGAAAAGCTACATTTGCACTTCCGACAATGGAGGGATTTCTGTTGTCTGGTTTTTGGTTCATTACATACTTCATTGGAACCGTTAGATATTTCTGAACGACTGCTGTTGCCTTTTAATTGCGTTTCCTTCTGTTTCTCTTTTCCCTCTTTCTTTGTTTCCATATCTTTGACTTTATCTTCAGTAAATTTGTTGTTCTTCTGGCAAAATCTGAAAGTAAATCAGGAATAACAGGTCAGGTTAGTCACTCAATAGAAACTGTCTCATGACCGACATCCAATGGCAGCATGCTGTGTTGGGGAGGATCAATTTAAAAAATGGAGAAAAGGGTGATCAATCAATCAGTTATCCCTCTTGTATTTTGTTGGATAGTGATCACTGAAAAAGTCTGAATTTTCAAAAAAATCAAATGTGAATGCTGCCAGACCAACTAGGGGAATGATCCATCATCAAATTACACAGAAAATTGATACCCACTTTAAAAAACTGGAAAAGAGAAGGGGATTATAAAAAATACAAAAAAACTTTTTTCCAAGTCATTTTTTTAAAATAAATGCTTCCTATACTATGTTGCAGTATGTATAACCCATTTAGGGTTTCAGTTAACCATGATCTTCCATGTTGGTCAGACATCTGAGGAGATGGATGAAGACATGCTCACTTTTTTGTCCCGAGGAGGACTCAATCATGAGACAATTGATACATACCTCCCACCCCAATCACACAGCTCAGAGTGTACTCATTCAGCTGCTGAGTGCACAGGAAAATTCGTCCTGTGAAGATTTTTCCACACTCTTCGCTCATACTGGGAATCGAACCCATGTAAGGTAGATGTACAATCCATTATACCACACGAGCGGATTTTTTCTAGAGATAATAGAGAGGAAATTTCAGCCATCTAGCTCCATTGGTGCAGCATGAATACATGATACATGTGCTGCCTGCAAGTCAGCTGAACCAACTCAAAAACTAAAGAAACCTATCTTGACAGTTTTCGTTGCCACTCTCTTTTAACAAAGATTTCTTAAAAGAAGTGGAAAGTATTTCATATCAAACATTGTCCGAAATCTGAGAGTAATCATCATCATCATCATAGACTGATTTATTTGGAACCATCCTTGTTTTTGTCACAAGATTTCAGCCAGTACATTCTTCAGCCTTCTATAGGTCATTTTTTAAAATGAAATATTTATTTCCAAAGTTGGAAAGGTAGAACAAGGAATGGTTTGCATAAGCTGCAATTACTAGAAGTAGGTATTCATAAAAATGTTGGTTCCAGGTAAATATGATTTCTAAGGTTAAGGATTTTAGTAATACGTAGTAAGTGTTCTATATTAACAAGTTATTCATAAATTTACTAAATATCACTAAAAATAAAAACCAGGTACTTCTGTACACTTTTGACAAGGTACACATGTCAGTAAAAAGCAATAACTTGTAACGTGTTAGTTATATCAGAAACAATCTCTGTTTCATTAGTAAGAAGACGGAGCGTTGAAAATTATGATTTAAAATTATTTCTGCCAACCATATAAACATGGAGATATTTGTGTAATGTAACAATTCACATTGGAAAGTTTTTCATGTAAAAAACACCCAGATCTTGGAAATCTACAAAAAATCAGTTGTCAGAATTCCAATAAATTTTTGTTACCTATTCATTTATGCATTCTTCGGCCTTCTTCAAGTGGTGAGTCCATCTGATTGTTCTTTTATCTTTCAGTGACTGTCAAAAATTCAATCATAAAGAAATCTAACAACACATATAGTTCAAAATAAAAAACAAGATGATTTTTTAGCCATAGAGAATCAAAGAAGTATATCATTTAAAACTAGTATTACAAGTGAAATTATATATATATATATATATATATATATATATATATAGGCTGTGTTGGGGGGGTGATCAATTGAAAATTTAGAGAGGGAGTGATCAATGAATAAGTTACTTCTCTCGCTTTTGTTGGGCTGTAATCACTAAAAAAAAGTGTAAATTTTAAAATTGGAAGCGGGCACAAAATATCGACCAATTGTACATAAATTTACACTGCGTATTGACCCCCCCCCTACAAAACACCTATTCTGGAGGGGAATTTTCAAAAAAAAAAAAAAAAAGAATAAACATTTTCCAATTCATTGAGAGTAGTGTGTGTGCGAAATTTCAAGTTCCTATTATGAATGGTAATGGCTGAGCCAAGTCTGGAGAGATATATAGATTGATAGATTACACGTAAATGTCAGAACACATGAATAGCTCAACTCCACCAATAGGGAGTGAACCGGTCTGTTGATAGCACTGATTAATTCTACATAGCCTAGATACGCACATCATACTGACAACTATTGATGGGACTCGCTCCTTAACCCTTCAGATCTAGAACCATTTATAAAAGAAAAGATTCACCTTTACACTTGAGAAAAGGATAAAACATAATAAAAACCACAGGGATGTTGATACTAATCTGAATAATTTGTAGAAAGACAAAACCACATAAATAAACACAAAAGAAAATCATGTTCAATAAAAATTACTTTCTCTAATTGCCAACATTAAGAAACATCAAGAAATGATAAGGACAGTGAATGAACAAGATGAGATTCGGATATAAAACAGTTATTTAGGCCTCTGATTTACCAGCTTGCTGCTCAGCTCAGATAGTAAGAGTGGCGTCATATTAAGACGGTTCTCCTGTTGGACACAAGTTCGATTCCTGTTGCAGCCCATTTTTTTAATTGTTTATTCTATTTATGCTGTCTAGGCCAACTGGCATATTGACTGTGTAAAAATGAGATGTCAATTCAAATAGAGTTCCAAATAAAAATAATACATTTATAATTATTCTCTCAGATTATGTATCCATTTCTTTATGATATAGTGTCTGCTGTTGAGAAACATAAAGAGCACATATGAAGGACTAAAAACAGCCACGCCCTGCCTTGTGAAATTCCTGGGTGCAGAGAGTTGAAAAAGTTAATGATGACTTGTACAGGCACCTTTTTTTTTGGTAGGAATGATGTTTACTTTAAATTTTTAACTGACTGTTCAAGAAGACAACTTATGACAGACAATTTCAAGAATGAATTGGAATGGCTTCCATTCTGTCTCTACAGACAGTCATCAGAATCTCTCTCTCTCTCTCAATGTCGTAGATGCAGTCAAGAAGAAAGCAAAGAGCTATACGCCAGGCATCAACTTGACTGTCAAACCACCTTTCCAAACCATTTTCCATCCTAGACTGGCTATTTAACCCTTGAAGGAAGAACAGATGGGCATCAGTAAGAAGTGAACATGAACAGCTTCAACCAGAGCTTGAACTCAGATACGCTGATTCCACTGTTCCTACTGTTACTGCTACACCACTCGCACCTTCTTACACAACACTCATGGCAGCAAGCCAGGCTAAACCAGGCCATTGCAAGGGATCCAAGCAGCCTTGCCTAAGCTAGCAAAATTTAAACACAATACATAAAAACTTTGCCTTTCCTGGTTGGTACAAAATGTTGGTGTCACCACCATCACACAATAATGAATGCTTAATTCAGTTTTTATCTCCTTTTATTTAAAGCGATTATATATAGTTTTATTATTATGACAAAATAATTCTTTCAGCAACAATTAATGTATAAGAGAATTGAAACGATTTTTACACTAATGATCATCCGTAGTATAAGTCGATTGGATAAACATTCTGCACATTAGCATTTCTTTCTCCTCATTAAATAATTCATACACATAGGACTAAAAGGTTGAAAATAAAGAATCCAGAACAATTATCATCACTACTTACCTTTATTTTTGTTTTTTTAATTTTCCAAACAAATTGAAAAAAATGATTTCTTTTTTTCCTCCTGAAGACGGACAATGACTTCTCCCTTTGTTTGAGGACAAAAAAAAAACAAAATGATTGATGAATAAAATAAACAAAAAAGGCGAATTTTTACAGATCCAATTTTGTAAAGGCAAACTTTTCCGATGTTTTGTTGGCGACAGGATTTCACAGAAAGGTATGAATGAACGAATAAAGAGTTCGAAATAATTTCAGCAGAAAATAATAAATGCCGCTTTCTTTCTTTCTTTCTCTCTCTCTCTCTGAAGAAGAAAGAAATTAAGATTCGAGGAAGGTCGGCGGTGAAGCCTGACTTTTTGTTCCTCCTGCTTGAATTTCGCTTGAGGAATGCTTTTTCAGTACAGACAGCCTTTCACTAAAACGAGTCAAAAGATTACAGAAACAAGATAAGCGGTAATCTTTGGTTTGACAGGGCTACAATACGGTGACATAAGACTGGCTTTTAAAAATGGCTGATTTTTTAATTTCCAGATAACTGAAAACGTTAAAATACGGTAGTAGAAGACTGGCATTAAAATGGGTAAATCTGGCTGGATTTTCCATTTCCAGCGAAATTTATTGCCCCCCCCCACCTCATGCTATAAATACGGTAGTATAAGATTAATTTTTTCAAAGTTAGCCAAGATTGGATAGATTTTCCATTTCCAGCTAAATATATAGCTAAAAATGTTATAGACACAATTGCATAAGACTGACTTGGAAGATTGCTAAAATTGGCTAGATTTATCATTTCCATTTAAATTTATTGCTATGTCTTGAAATATTGTAGCATAAGACTGGCTTCAAAAATGGCTAAAATTGGCAGAATTTTCCAATGACTGACTTTGTATAAACCAATGACCAAGGAGTACAATAAAATAATGGTAAAAAAAATTTTTTAAAAATCAATGGCTTTTACTTTCATTATTGTGTTAACATCTGATCAATACATTGTATAATCATACTTTCTGGAGCTCTTGTATGAGTCTTTGGAGTATAAAGTTTCAGACAGCCATACTGTACTAAATTTTTTTCAAAGGGAACAGTAGAACTCTATAGCCACCAATTACAACATGTTCAGGGGTGTTATGGTTACTTAGTTGAGTTAATTAAATAATTAATAATTGACTCTGATTAAATGCCTAACTATATAATCAACTACTATTGAATTGTAATCTTACTATTCAGAATGAAGTGTAAAATCAGTAGTAGTATTCATCCTACCTGCACTACAAGAATCATATTATACATGAAGAAATAGGGTATACGTATTTCTAGCTGTATACTTTAGCCAATTTTAGCCATTTACAAATCCAGTCATTGAAAAATCCAGCCAATTTCAGCCATTTTTAAAGCAGTCAAAATTATCCAATCATCCATGAGAAAGCAAATAAATACTTTCTGCTGCCTTTATGAAATTATCAGTCGTTTTTGGTTTTTTTGTTTAGGGGAAAATTTTCCAGTTTATAGGTTGGGTCAGTGTTTACCAAACTCTTTTAGACTGCCCCCTTTTCAAGAATATTTCATCACCCCCACTCCATTAAGTCACTCAAAATTTATACATTAAAAAATTGAAAAAAAAAAAAAAAAATATATATATATAAGCATTACTCTACAACCAATCAGCCTTGAGCATGTCCACATGTATGTATGGATCATATCTTCCAGCACATAATATGGTATTTAGAGGACTAGCACTGACTACGATTTATCCAAGCCCCATAGATGTCGACTTGGAACTCAAGTAGACATCCCTTATTCATTATACCAGTGCATAAGATGCATTGTGATATTCACGTAGTTTGTTTTTGTTTATTTGAATGTGCATCATATATGCCAGAAAATATGGTATGTTACCATAACCCAGAAAAAACGTCATTAAATCTGATGCGAGTAATTTCCAACAGTCACATCATGTATTAAGAAAGAGTTTGAATTTACAATAATGCAGAATTAGATCCTTATTTTGTGTTTAAGAGGTATGACGTTGAAATAGAACATTGCAAACTCATGAGAGAATTTCATGACTTAATAAGAGAACATTTATTCTGATTGAACTTTTTTTTGGAAGATGGTTTTTAACCAGACGTCATACCATGATAACCATTCATCGAAGTTTTTTTTTTTTCCACCTCACTTCATATTCTGATTACCCTTTTTCAAAACTTCAAAAGTCTGGAGGAAATTTTTTCCTTTCAGGGGTCAAAAATGAAGGTAAAATTTTTTTTTCATTTTCAGGGGTTAAAATTGAGAGGAACATTTTTTTTCTATTTTAAGGGTCAAGAGAATGTTGTTTTTTTTTCACTTACATGGGTCAAAAGTGAGGAGATTATTTTTTCTCGTTTTAGGGTAAAAATTAAGGGAAATCTTTCATTTTTCAGGGGGCAAAATTAAGATAAAAGTTTCTTTTTTTCTTTTAAAAGTGAACAGAAACTTTTTTTCTTCTTGGGGGTCAAAAGGAAGGTGTAATTGGGGGGAAAATACTAATTATATAATAGTTTTCCTTAGTTTTTTAGTTGCAAATGATTATATCAACTTGCCATCACAGTCAATAATTGACCAACCTAAGCGTCAAAATTGAAAGTCACTTAAAAAAATTTCCATTGAAGATCAAATATGCTTAGAATAGATTCTTTTTCTGATTGGCATTTTTCACTGGAAAACACCTAGAATAGAGTGAAAAAATATGTCTAGAAACATCTAAATTCTGGAGAATTTAGATGGTATTTCAATTGGGAAAACAACTAAAATAGAGGGAAAAAACATCTTGAAACATCTAGATTCTCCAGAATCTAGATGTCATTTATAAACTTATCAGAATAAGATCCAAAATGGTTGAAAAAGCATTTTTTTCCAAAAATCAAAAGAATCTTTTTCAGAAAGGGTCAAGTGGAGTACTGATGAAATTCCCCCTCAATTGATTTTTTTGGGATGGGTCAATTTGTAATGTAGGTTTATGCTAAATTGATCCTTTAGTTTGTGCCGGTCTCATTCAAACTTGTTTATTGAAAATTTAGACATTTTCAGTGATCACTACCCAACAAAAGGCAAGAGGATATCTTAATCATTGATCACCATTTTCTACAATTTTTCAATTGATCACCCTTAACAATGCTTGCTGTCAAGAGACATTGACAGTTTCCATTGAGTGACTAACCGGACCTCTCATTTTCTCATCTAGACACAAATAACAATATCAAAATGATTTATATTTTAATCTATCTTCAGCAAATTTAAAGAGTTCAACAATTGTTGTAAAATAATTCCCCACCAATTTTACCAATCGCAAAGAAATTTAAATTTTTCATATGCCAACTAGTTGAAAAGTGAAACTAGAGCCAAAAACTTTGGGATATACTGGTTGCCCCTGTTATCTGAAAGTAAAACATTCCTATAAAAGCCTTCCATAAAACCAAAATGGAGTAATGTAGAGAAGCCTCAAAGCCAAACAGCCACTGTGAATAGAAAAGAATAGAAAGCATTTTCTTCTCAGACAGATCTGTTCCCTTCTTGGGACAAGCAATCAGAAGCCACAGTCTCTTCCCCAAACATAAACCTATTCAAATCAAATATCAGAAAAAAAACTTCCTTGGCAAATCAAAATCTCCAGTACAAACCTCTTTTGAGGAAATTTTTTAAAAAAGAAATGTTTTCTTCTAGACATAAAGAATAAATATTCAAATTTCCAGCTGGTGCAGCCTATCCATGTCATGCATGCATTGCCAGCCAGACCAACTTGAAAATTGAAGAAACCTACGTTGACATTTTTGTTGATAATTTTGGTTTATGAAAATGAATTTTTGCTTTTTCTTCCTGATTAGCAATGCATTTTTAGAGTAAAAATAATTTACAATGCATTTCTATTGCAAAAATAATTTACAATGCATTTGTATTGTAAAAATAATTCACAATGCATTTCAATTGTAAAAATGATTCACAATGCATTTCAATTGTAAAAATAATTCACATTGCATTTCTATTGTAAAAATAATTCACAATTCATTTCCATTGTAAAAATGATTTACTATGCATTTCTATTATAGAAATAATTTACAATGCATTCCTATTGTGAAAATAATTTACTATGCATTTCTATAGTAAAATCATTTGCATTAAAATTAATAGCCCTAACCTATCAATAATGCCTGCAGTGATTCCTGACCACAGACAATCCCCTTTTTAATGCATTTTCATGGTAAATAGCCCTACTCTGATAGTGAGATTGCTTCTATTTCTGACAATCCTTTTCTAACCTGATTTTGAATTCATTTTTATTGTAAAATCAATTCTAATATATTTTAAATAAAACATCCCTTGTTAGTAACCCTCAACCAAAGCTGTCACCTTAGGTTTCTTCAGTTTTCAAGTTGGTCTGGCTGGTTGGTTGACAGGCTATGTATCAGGCATACAGGCCGCACTAATGGAGCTAGAGGGCTGAAAATTTAAACATTTTCTTCTTATTATATCTAGAAAAAAATGTCTTTCTTGTTTTTTTTCTTAATCCCCTCCAAATAAATGTTCAGTGGGGGTTCAATTTGCAATGCAAGTTTATGCTAAATTGATACCTTTTTAAGTTTGTCTGGCTGCAATTATGCTTGCGTTTTAAAAATTCAGAATTTTTCAGAGATCACTGCTCAATAAAAGGCAAGATGAGTAATTTATTCAATAACCAACCATTTTAGTCTTTTATTTTTTACATGGTTGAAATGACTGGGTTCCATTCTAATGACTTGGTTGTTGAAGAAAAGGTCGATAAACGAAAGCCTTATTGTCCTTTTTTTTGCTACAATCAACTTTATCTTAATTGTTGTTGCTTTTTACTGTAATTTAACTCAAGTCGGTTATGCACTGTGTTTGTTATTAATGGCATGAAGGGTTTCGAGTTTGATTCTCATCTGGAACTTATTCTTTATCCCAATCCACACTGTTAATTCATTTAAATAATGATTTACAATACCCACTTTATCCAATAAAATGAATAAAAATAAAAATTGGATTACTGACACTGAACTACCACCAAATAACAAACAAGGAGCAGAAGAGATTGGGATAGGGAATGAGTTTTAGAGTTTGATTCAACTCATGCTTGCCACTTGTCAAGTTCTAGTAGTGCAGTAGTCAGAGAGATCACACATTGTAAGCTACCCTCCAGCATAAAGGGTCGTTAGTTTGGTTTGCACCAGGGACTTATTCTTTATTCTGATCCACGCTTTTAATTAATTGACTCACTGCTGAAGGGAACTCAACCTGAGTTTAATTGTGATGAAAAGCAACAACAATTACGATGAGAGAAGGTAATAGCAAGAAATCAATGATAATGATTTGTAATAGTTCATCTGATAAGAAAAATGAACAATAAAATTGGTTGGTCACTCAAAAGAAATTTCCACACCACCAACGTCTTTTGGCAGCATGCTATGTTGGGGATGATCAATTAAGAAGTTGGGAAAATTTGGAAATGGATAAGTTACTTCTCACACCTTCTATTTGGTAGTGATCACTAAAAAAGTCTTGATTCTCAAAAAACAGATGCTGCTGGACACAAACTAAAGGATCAATTTGGCATAAACTCATATTGCGAATTGAACCCCCTCTAAAAAGCTATTAAGAGACAATTATGGTTGATGGTTTCTATTAAAATTGGAAATGAAAGCCTCATTTTGGGGCTCAAAAATCCGACCTTCGAGGATGATACATTTGAGGAGGAGGATACAATCTTGGGAGAGATGATTCTTGTAGAGTATTCAGTTCCAGGAGCATTACCGCTAAGTTCCTATCGAAGGGATAACCCTACCGTAATCAAACAGCTTAGAGTACACTTAAATTAGCTGTTGAGTGCACAGGGAAATTCATCCTAATGAGGAGTTTTCCACTCATCACTCGTACCGGAAATCAAATACGGGACGTTCTGTGTATGAGGCAGACATGCTAACCATTCCATTATTCAAACAGACTTACTATTTGAATTAGTCACTTATTGATCACCGCTACCTTCAACATACCTGTTTAATGACTGTTGCTGGGCTTTGGTTATTCATGTGTTCTCATATTTATATATATCTATCAATGTATTTATCCAGACTTTGAGCAGCCTATATCGCTGATGGAAGAAACATGAAATTTTGCAAACACACCTCCTCTAAATGAGTAAAGAAAATGTATTTTTTGTTTTTAGAAAATTGCCCCCCGAAATAGGTTTTTACTGTGGGGGGGGGGGGTTCAATTGGCAATGTAAGTTTATGCTATCTTTTGAAAATTCATAGCTTTTTTTAGTGATCACAGCCCAACAAAAGGCGAGAGATGTAACTTATGCATTGATCACCGTTTTTCCAATTTTTTAATTGATTACCTCCAATGAAGCATTTATTGGTGGTGTTGATTCATGGTTTCCCTTGGAATGCTAGTTTCTTTTCTGAAGAATAATATTAATATTTTGAAACAATGGTAACTAAATTTGACCTTTTCTTTGAACTTTTTTATTACATTTCAACAGGACAGTCATTGCTTTTGAACTTCAGATTTTCTTTATTCTTTTCAACAAAATAGTTAATTTCATAATTACTGGAATATCTATACCTCACATAAATGAATCTGAACATGAAGCAGACATGCTAACCATTACACCATCTGAGAAGACAAAATCAGAGGGAGGAAACACTTTGATTATGTTCCCACATTGATTCTTTCTTCATCTTTATCAATTCAAATTGTTTTACATCTTACCATAATGTGGTTTTAACCCCTTGAAGCATTTTTCTTCAAGGTTTCTACATTGTACTCAGCTGAAACCTTTGACGTAAGTTATTTGTCTATGTTGAAAACATGTTATTCTTTTATATTTTTTATGAATCTTTTTTCATTTTTTGTATACTATTTTGACAAGTAAAAAAGTCTGATGGTTTATTATCATACCTTTTTCAATTTAGAAAATTTTCCAGAAACAATTTTTTTAATACCTTTTTCATATTCATAAGTACATATATGAAACTAGTAAGCACTCAAAGAGCGCAGACCAATACCAATGCAATTGTCAAGTAAAAGTTACTGTGCATGGATCCGCCCCAAATTTTAATCACTCCTTCCGTAGTCTATTATTCCCTCTCTCACAAAATTTCATAGAGAACTTTTAGAGATATTGTGTGGACAGACAGATGGAAAGATGCGACCAAATACATATACTGCCCCAACTTTGTTGACAGAGGTGAATAACATTTCACTAGTCTTATATTATATATGCGACCATCTACATCTTTTTCAGTATCATAATCAGAAACTGTCAACATAAGTTTCTTCACTTTTCAAGTTAGTCTGGCTGGCTATGTATGTATCACATGGATAGGCAAAACTAATGGAACTAGATGACTGAAATCGAAGCATTTACTCCTTATTATGTCTAGATGAAATGTTTTTTATTTATTCTCTCACCCCCCCCCAAGGTTTCAGTTGAGGGTTAAATTTACATGCTAAATCAGTCCTTTGGTTTGTGTCCAGCTGCGTTCATGTGTTTTTTTTTTCTAAATTCAGACTTTTCAGCAATCCAACAAAAAGTAAGAGAAGTGTCTTATTCAGTAATCACCACTTTTTCAAATTTTTAATTGGTCTCCCCTAACCCCAATACAGCACACTGCCAAATGACATTGGTTACATGACAGTTTCTATTGAATGAGTAATATTTGCAATTCAGCTTTTTTGAAAACAGAAAAAGAAACACTTTTGGAATTTGTTGAGTGTTGTACTCTTCTTCAAGGTTGTAGCCCCCCAAAATGTGACTATGAACACACAGGGACACATATGTAGACACGGACAAGCAAAGATAGAAGAATCTTTGGGTCACTTGGCTGGCTGGCTGGTCTAGCCATTTGAGCGGCTACGGTGATTTGATAACACCATATATGTAAATGATATATCAGTAAATATATAATAGTCTTTTGGGAGAAGTTACTTCGCCTGCTTATGTTTGACAATGATCACTGAAAAAATCTGAATTCTCAAGAAAAAATTTAGCCTGTATACTGCTGGAAACAAACTAAGGGACCAATTCAGCTTACACTAACTCTATAGATTGACCCCCCTCCCAAAAAACAGTATTCAAGGGGAATTTTCAAAAAACAAAGAGGAGAAAATTTTTAATTTCCAGCCCTTTATCTCCATACATAGCCAGTCAGACTAGCTTAAAAACTGAAGAAACCTTTTTGTGACTGTTTCTAAAAATTACATCAGTAGGTAACAAAAAAAACGTTTGAAAAGTTGCAAGAAAAGAAAAGGCAGATGTGTGGAAAATGAACCAGAAACACTTTTTGAAGATTTAGCGCTGCATGATAAATTTTATTTTGTATCTTTCATTAGTCCTTATTGCAGGCCAAAAGAACCCCACTACAATAGAAAAAGATACTGAATTCTTGTTAAGATAACATAAGAAACTCAAATAGAAGAGAATTACAAAGTGATCCACCAATCCAAAGTTTCTGATAAGAATCAGTTCTATTTGATTTTATTGTAGGATCTCTCAGAACTGACTTCCTCAATTATCTTGGCCGAGTTCTTTTTTTTAATTCAAAATTAGAAGAATTCAAACTATAAAGAAGACTCTCCAGGAAGTTGACTCATGGACACACACACACACTGTTTGCAGATGGAATGGAAACCTTTTCAAAGATAACAAGTATCAAATTAGTCAAGAAAACAATCATTATGAAGCACAAAGAACCACAAGGCAGAATCTACCATTTGTGGCAAAATTAAATGTACCAGTATAATCTTCAAAGCCTGTTCTATCTGGCAAGCGAGTCAAATGGATTGGCTGGTGCTCACAAAGTAGACAAAATCCTCATTGTTTGAGAAGGTGTCACTAACTCTTTTGTTGAGTACATGTCACTGTACGGTATTATGCAGTTATGATTAGGGGCATTTTGAAGTTTTTTGTTTCAAAATGTCACATAGTTTTCCTGTTGAAAGTGTTTGTATCTAAAAATAGAGGCTTTTTTCAATGGAATATGTTCAATTTTCAAAATCAGGAGCGTACAATTACTCTTTGGTTTTCCCAAGATTTTATATTGTTTTGCCCAGATTTGAGGAGCATTTGCGGTCCTGGTTTATATGCCTATGTTTAAAGTTATGGCATTTTGAAAGTCAAGAAACTTTGGATATATTTATCTCCATTTTCTTTATTTTGGCCAAAATGTACCATGTGGTTGTAAGCACTTCATATGCAATGACAAAAGCCTAATATGAAATCCTCTCATTTCTTATTGAAAGAATTGGGGATTTCATCTTTCTTCATGTGTTTAAGTGCATGTCTTTTAAGGTGGGAACCTTTCAAAAAACCTGAGCCACATATGTCACAGAGGAAACGTTTTTCACCAGTGTGTATTAACATGTGACCTCGGAGACCGGAACTAATGGCAAAATTCAATCCACAAATCTCACAGTTGTATGGTTTTTCTCCAGTGTGAGTTGTCATATGATCTTTGAGAGTAGCATTCTGGGAAAAATTTAATCCACATGTATCGCAGTGATATGGTTTTTCACCAGTATGTGTTCGCATATGTTTCTTGAGATTCGAACCAATTGTGAATTTTGACTGACAAATCTCACATTCAAATGGTTTTTCACCCGTGTGCTTTCGCATATGAATTTTGAGATGGTTGGAACATGAAAATTTTTTTTCACATATTTTACACTGATAGGGCCTATACCCAGTGTGTACCCGCAAGTGGCTTTCCAAGTATGAATTTCGGGCAAATTTTGACCCACAGACGTTACAGGTGAAATTTTTCTCACCAGTGTGTATTGTCACATGTCTCTGGAGAGCAGAACCATTAGAAAATTTTCTGTCACAAATCTCACATAGATATATTTTTTTTGAATGTGTTTTCATGTGTCCTTTAAGATGAGACATTTTGAAAAAAAGTGCTCTACAAACCTCACAATGGAAGGGTTTTTCACTGCTGTGTATACTTAGATGATATTCCAGGTTGGAATTATCAGAAAAACTACATTTGCACTTCTCACAATGAAAAGACTCTTGTTGACTGGCTTTTGGTTTATTGCATGTTTCAGTAACACTGCTGTCACCATCTATTTGCTTTTCCCTTTGCGTTTCCATCTCTCAAATTATATTTTCAATTGATTTGTTGTTTTTCTAAAATTGTAGTTCTGGTAAAATCTGAAAGTAAATTAGAGAAATGTAGAATTCTTAAAAACAGTGAAAAATATTTTATATCAAACGTTGTCTGAAATCTGTGAGTAGCCATTATCATTATGGAATGAGTTATTTAGAACCATCCTTGTCTTTATCACAATAATTCAGCCAAAAGATTCTCAAGTCTTCTTCAGGTAACTACCAGGAAACACTTTTAAAAATGAAAGTTTCATTCCAAAAACTGGAAAAGTAGAACAAGAATTGGTTACCATAAGCTGCAATTACTAGAAGCAAGCATTCATAAAAATGTTCGTTTCTGGGAAATATGATTTCTAAGAGTTACAGTTAATGAGTGTTCTACAATGGCAAATTATATGAAAATTTACTAAATATCACTAAAATAAAAAAACAAGAACCTCTGTGCACTTTTGATAAGGCGACATGTCAATAAAACACCTGTAATGTTGATTTTGTTATAACAAGTATCATTAATAAGAACAATGATTGTAGAAAATTATGATTTATTGTGCCTATCACACAAACACAGAGATGATAATGTTCCAAAGGCTGTTTTTTTATAGATCTCAAAAATCTGGATGATTTTCACCTAAAAATTTTCCACTGCAGATCATTTCATTACACTGTTATATACAGTGTAATGATTTGTTTTAAGAAATTTTTTTGGTGAAAACCCCCAGATTTTGAAGATCTATCAAAAATCAGCTACTAAAATTTCAATAAGATTTTTGTTATTCATTTATGAATTAATTTTTTATGAAGAGGGCTTTTTATAAGAAATCTTGTGGAAATGATTTTTTCTAATTGATTCTCACCTCTTTATTCAATTCAGACACTCAAAATATTTACATTTTTATAAAGATAAATACCGGGAAGGATTAGTTCGGTTGGAATTTTATTCAAAACTTCATCATGATTTGTAAAAATATGCCATGAATCTGAACATAAAACCATCAATAATACTTGAATATTATTTTGTTGGGAAAGTTTTGGGTTGTTTCTTTCATCAGAAACTGTGGACCATATAACGATTAGGCACTCAGGAATTGACTGCATTGAAAAAAAACACATTTTGATTCTCCACTGTATTAACGTTACCTCATACATCACTAATCTTAAAAACAAACTAATACAATTTGATCAATTCTGTTTTTATAGTAATTTAGTTAATGAAGTATTGTAACACAATATTTTTGTTAATAATTTTGACTTTTATTTTTGAGTTTTTTCAACTAACAGATTATTTACAAATGGATTGGGATAGCTTTTCTTCCTAGGTGGGAATGAAGTTATTCAGAAAAGATTTAATAATTACCCTTTCCCTTTGGAATCTGAGGATTTATTTCCTTGTGAAATGTTTGTTTAAAAGAAACTTTCAATGAATATTTTTTTCCAGCAATAAAACTGCCTCCAAGAGTTATTGTAGAAAAAGAAATTCAAGGAAAAAATATAGAAATTATGAAATTTTTCTAAATCAAATCTTCAAAAAAAACAAATTATATTTTTATCATTTTGACGAAACTTTAGCTTCATCCTAATTTTTAAACAACTTTTAAACTGACAAATGTTTCACAAAAGGGAGAATAACAGTTCTTTTTAATTGTTTCTGTCTGAAAAATGTGCTTCCATAAAAAACTTGAAAAATGACAAGGTATATACTTCAGATACACCACTCCCCAGATTAATAACAAACTTCTCAAGGAGCGGACCATAACTGCTCGAACACAAAGATTAAACAAAAAATAAGTACTAATTAAGTGCACTAAAAGTAAATATCAAATATGTACATCCATAATGCAAAATTGACAACAATTGGAGCATTATTTGCTTAGGATGCTATCATATATTTTTCTTTTATTTCCTCACTTTTTGAATGATTTTCAGCAGTTTTATTATTATTATTATTATTATTATTATTATAATAATAATAATAATAATAATAATAATAATAATAATAATAAGAAGAAGAAGAAGAAGAAGAAGAAGAAGAAGAAGAAGAAGCAAGTAAGTAGCAAAGAAGACAACAAGGAAGGAAAAATGGGAACAAAAAAACATTACAAGGGGAATTCAAAAGACAGAAAATATTGCACCAAAGTGATCATGGATATGGCTATGCAGAGGAAACCTGAAGAGAGAAACAAAATCCCTTATCATGGCAGCCCAAAACAAATGCATCAGGACAGACTATGTTGAGGTGAAGATCAGAAGAACCCAGTCAAATATCTTGCCATCTATCTGGTGAAAGAAACCCCATAACCAGTGAATGTAGTAAACTAGTCAAAAAGGATTGGGAGAAGAGGGAAGCAATTGTTATACATTGAGAATTATGAAAACAGCTGGGATTCGGCCATGTATAAAAATGGTACAAGCACAAACTGGATACTGTCATAGAAGGTAGAAGTCACAAATTACTCAGGGATTTTGACATCCAGTCAACCACCCCATCTAAGCAAGAAGACCTGGCAGGGTAGTTGTTGACAAAGAAAAGAGAAGCAGCTAAATAATTGTTGAGGCTGTGTCTGCGGATCACAGAGTAGGTATGAAACAGACAGGAAAGCTAAGAAAATTCCAGGATTTGGCATGAGAGCTGAAAAAAGTGTGGAGCATCAAGGTCAGAGTGCTAGCAATAACAGTAGGTGCACTGGGAACTGTGCCAAAGACACTGAAAACAAGATTGGAGGAGCTGGTGATAACAGGAAGAATTGAGACTATGCAAACCACAGCACTAGTGGAGTCTGCATGAATACTATGGAGAATATTGCAAATATGAGACTTGTGACCACCACTCAGCAGCAGTGGCATAACAGAATGAAGAAGGCAAGTGTAAGTAAGCAAGGGGAAGGTTGGTACAGTACAAACCACAGGGCTGCTGTGATATGTGAGGACACCTAGAAGAGGGCTGGAGACCTGCAGTGATGACCACCAGGCAACTGGTGTGAAACTGCAAACCACAGCACTGCGGCAGACAGCGAGATTGTTGAGGGGAGGGCCCTAGACTTGCTATTACTGAGTCTTCAGTGACAACCACCAGGCAACTGGTATGAAAATGCAAGTAATAATAACAATAATAAAAGAATTCTATGAACAACAATGTAATATACAAGAGGTGTGAGAATGATAAAACAATGAAACTATTGTTACATTAATTGTCATCCGTAGTATACTACAAGCGGATCATCATACTTATGATATTATTAGCATTTTTTTTTCTCATTTCAATGTAAATGATCAGGAAAGTAAAATGTTTACATTGTTTTGTTTTGTTTTTTTTTTCGAAAATCCAGAATAATTGTCATTACAACTTACCCGTGCATTAAAACCTTTTCTTTCTGTTCAGAAAACAATTTGAAAAATTACTTTCTTTCTCTCTTGCTGTTTGAAGGGACAAACAAATTGATTTTATGAAGAGAGGGTAAACATAAGAGAGATGGAATTCCTACGGATCCAATTTTAAGGAAGAATCCATTGAAATTTTTTGGTCGTAGGTGAAAGTGTTGGGGTATAATTCAAGTCAACAGTTGGGTTCTGTGAATCCGCAGAAGACAAATTCAAAAATGATAAATTTTAATATTAACTCACATTATTAGACATTAATGAATCCAGGACGGTGACAAACATCACTAGTTCCTAGTGAAAAAAAAAACAGAGCAAAATGATCCGTTAACATACGTTTAATATTATTGTATTAGATAGATAGAAGGGAATTCGAGCTATTGTTGAAACCGCGTGAACAACATAAAAACCACGGGGAAAGTTTGCAATTAGAAATGATGTACACATTTGTGCTTATATCTCGCCCCTCTCCAATTTATTTACTTCAAAAGTTTTTTTTCGTTTGTCTTGTACTTGTGATATTTAAGTTGTTCACTGTCTTCATGATTGATTTTGTTGGACCGTGCTCTACTTGTGAGTTCTAATTGTTTATTAGTCGTTGAGAGAAGGAGGGTTTGTTTTTTTTTCAGTGTACTTGAAAAAAAAATAGTTTTGTTTTTTTGTTCTTTGTTATCAACTTTTTCTGCTTGGATTTTCTCTCTACCTTTATCATTCTGAATGATTGTATTATCTCTCCCTTCATTCTTCTTCTAGTGAGGTTGATTTTAGTTTCAGGATTCTGTCTTCGTACGGGAGGATTTTGTGTACTGGGACTATTTGCCTTGATCTTCTTGTTCGTCACAAGGCAAAATGAAATATTAAGAGATCATTTTTAGCCTCTTTTTCAAGCAAAGAGGATCTGTCTTCCTGCCGGTTGTACGACGTTTCGGTCACAGACATTTCGATTGCGCTTATTTCAGTGTCATTTTTTTTTCAGTCGAAAATGCCTATAATTTTTGTATTTACATCCGTTTTTCTTTCATGAATTCTCTTATTTCCTTTTACTTGTGTGCATGGTTGTGAATTTTTTTCTTATAAAGTCATTCGTGAAATTTTTTTCTAATCTTTCAGCTGTCTGATAAAAATAACGGATCTTAACCAATTTTATTTGCTTTTTAAAAAAATCTTAAAATAGACAAACCAAAATTGGTTTCAAAGGCTTTAAAAATGAAATAAAAGGCTCAACACTAATTATCATATCTCATCTTGAATTACATGTTGTTGGTTATTTTCTTTTCTAAAAACAGAACAAGGCTGAAACGCAATCAAAGTACCCCCAGCTGAAACATCTGTGACCAATACATCCGTTTACCCTCAGGTTTAGGTGGGTATGGGTGTAGGGGAACTCTTTGGTTCTGGTGGGCTGAAGGTTTGATTTTCCCCAAATTTTCACGGTTTTCCCCCGAATAGCACTGATTTGCGTGAAATTTTACACAGTTTGCCTGGATTTAGTTGGGTAGTAGTGCCCCTCCTCCCTGGCTCATATGCCTATATAGGCCGATGTGTGAACAGAATAAAGTATTTTACTTCAAACTGATAGTCCTCTTATCATTGACCCTTTCTCTTTGGAAATATTGCAGAAATATACCTGAGACTATAAGTCTATCAGGAAAGTAGTTAAAATTTGTATCTCAACAATCACTGTCTCTGACTATATGCTGAATAAGACGTATTTCCTGTTTCCATGAAAGATGTTCCACAAAAGTTCCCTCTGTGCATAAACTGAAGAAAAATATCATGTTTTCATACATATATTCAAATGAAATTTATTACTGAGTTCAATAAACTGAACTTAGTGTAAGTATGAGGTATAGGATGATATTTATATCAGCATTCAAACAAATGTCCTGACAGATCCATTAAAGAGTCCATAGTGCTGTCAATGTTTGATAAGCTCAGTTTTTTGGCCAAAGCGGAGCTTCCTGTATTAGCGGAAAGCCAACTTCTTGATGGATCCGTAGATAACATTCATGTTGTGCTAGCTCACTGTGAGAAATATTACTCCAAATTTACAATTTTATTAGGTACAATTAAAAATGGATGTATATCTCGGAATTTTTGAAATGAGGTATTATTATTATTTCTATTGATATTCGGACCATCCTCATCTTTGTTGTTTTTCATACAACGTTTCGGCCTTCATCAGGTATCAGGTAGAGTGCAACGGCCGAAACGTTGTATGAAAAAAAAAACAAAGATGAGGATGGTCCGAATATCAATAGAAATAAAAATGGATGTCTATTACCAATTAATTGATTGAAAAATTGTCTTATAATAAATTATTCCCTAGGTCCTAAGGAATCAGTGGTTCCCAAACTGGGGTCCATAGGCCCCAGATGGTCCACCAAATAATGCACTTGGCATCCATGGCAGTATTCTCTCTAGGTTGTTCATTTGAGTCATGGAAAAAAATATGCCATGCAGAAAAATTCCATTTGCAATAAAAGATTCTATCACTTTTGAAATTGCAAGAATGAGTAGACAAACTAATCTCAGAATGATTTGGCCAGTCCTTGTGGTGTCACAGTCACACGACCAACAAGAAAAAAAAGTTAAAAGGATCAGTGCAAACTTATCTGAACTTTTAAAGATGCAGATAAGCTATCTATTTGCTGGAATTACATCCGGAAGGAAAAGATCCTCGTGAATCATGCAATCCGAAGTTGGACTGGTTTTGACCCACGAACAAGAACTGATATCACAAGACATCGTTGGGTATCTGCCGACCATCAATTCACCAACGACAGTCAACCTCTGTTTTTGAAATCCTGAACCAATCAGAGCTAATCAGGAAGGAACTGCATCTAAAAACCATTGTGTTCGATAGAAATCAAGCTCTGTATGTCAAAGCCACAAACTACCTGGAAGCACACAGAGCAATTCTTCTTTATTCTTCTCAGGATGGTAACGTTCCATACCATCCTTAATGCCTTAGTCATCAAAGGAAAGTAAGGACGTATGCGTAGAGGTTGGGATCATTGCAGAGGGGTCCATCAATGGTGTCCTCAATGGTAAACACTACAATCATACTGCCAGGGTCCACAAGTACATTGATGAAGCTCTGGAGGGACTTTGTTTATACCATGGTTGAGGGGACAGTTCCACAGAGTAGTGGGATGATCAAATCATTCATAGATAATATGAAAAACATGGCCTGTGACATGAAAAAAAAGGCAAGTCCACTCTTAGCTGAGCTGATAGCCCTGTGGATGACTATCTGGAACACCTCCATCAGAACAATGGAGAGCTCTTTGCATTCTGGATGTCGTATATAGACATGGTAGAGGACATAGTACTTGGCCTTTTGCATGCTCCTCATAAAGAGGAAAAGGAGTTGAATCTCCATGCCATAAGAACCATGATCCATGAGTGCTTTGCCTATAATCAACTGATTTATGCCTGGTACCTATCCCTTTACTTTGCTCAGATGACAAACCATCCAGAGATTCATCCTTTCAAGCATGAGGCCTATAAGACAGACCAATTCTAGGTGAAGCAGTCAAGTAAAAACCCATTGAATGAATCCATGTGGACCAGGCTCATGAAGTCACAATTACAAAGACACACAGACTCCTGGATGTATATCATAATTTAGCCTGGAGGCTATAGGTATCAGGTGATACTATATTACAGCAGAGCACTGCAATGCATCCTGAGACAGAGATGGTGCACAGCAATAAATTAGAGCTTTGTCATATGGAGCAACAGAAGCCAGGAATCCGGAAAGATGAGGAAGCGGTTTCAACAATAGTGGGCCTCATACATGGATGGGTCGACCTATTTGCAGGGAAGCAGGACCTCATCAGCATCTCTACAGCAAAGGCAGTTGCCAAAGACATTGCCTCTAACCTGAGGGGAATGAGTAAGATTGTCAGACGATGCTATGCAATCTTCTTGAATGAAAAACTAGAGGAAGAGCGACCGGCAAAGAAATTCCATAAGTCAATAAAATCCAACAAACTGAAACCATCCAGAGATTTGGATAAGAAGAGAGAAGTGAAATCCATTGGGAGGCAAATCATCTTGAGAGCAGACAGTTCTTTGTTTGCATCATTGGAATTGTGCAAGGGTGTAGTCTACGTATGGAGGATATCCTTTCTCATCTCTTTGGACTATTTCCATGAACTCTGTCCACACAAGATGGATTACTGAGATGGACAAACAAGACTCCTTTGACCACAATTTTGCAGAAAAATGTAGCTGTGGAAGAGCAATTCCCAGGAAACTCTACTACAGAGGCTGATGGAATGAACTTGGTCCAAAGAGTAAAAAGTGATCAAGTTATTTTTGGCAATGTTGCCACAAGGATTCTGGATATGGGTCCGAAGGAAGGCAGTTGGAGTAGCTGAATAGATGTTTTGTTCGACACATACAAGGAGAAACTTATCAAGAATTGTGAAAGATTTCTACAGAGTGAATTGAATAGTCATGAAGTACTAGGTATCGCTGGCACACAGATGGTGAGGCAACAGAGGAGCTTCCAGACCAAAGTCAGCAACAAAACTAGTCTCATTAGTTTTATATTCCATAAACTGAGGAAGCTTAAGGAGATTTTGTATGCAACTGTGAATGACAATTATTTCAGAATCCTATCTCAAGACAGTGAGGAAGTGTCAGCTCTTCAATGTCAAGAAGAAAAAGAAGATGGCCTCCTAGTTCTTTATGTTGCCCATGCCACATGAAAGGGAAACTGATCTGTAGTTGTCTGCTCAGAAGACAAAGATGTCTTTATCAAGTCTTTAGCCTCCTATGACAAGATTGGGGCCCTATTGTTCCAGACATGTGGCACTAGAACTCATACAAAGCTTGTGGACACCAGGGAGGTTCCAGCCACTGTTGAGATTTGTAGAGCTCTCATCGGATTACTTACATATACAGGATGCAGCATTGAAAACGCCCTTGCTGACAAGGGGAGACAAATACCCTAAAACATCCGACCAGCAACAGGGAAACTCTGGATACTTTTGTAGAGTTGGGTCAGGAATGAGACCTCTCACCTGGACTGATGAACAAACTAGAGGCATTTACATATCTTCTATGTATTTCAAAGTCAATAAACTCAGGTATCAACTTAACTGATCAAAAAAGTCGTCAACTCCTACCCTGCAAGTACTGCTAAACAAAACATACACAGTAAGAGAACCATCAGACTGAAATGTGGAAAAGATGTTCGGAGAAGGACCCACAAATGCCAGGCCCTGTTAGTAGAGGATGGGAGATGGAGAGAGAAGAGGAAGATAAACAATTGATGGTACACTGGATGGAAGGCTAAATGGCTCCAGGTGTACTGACACCTGTAGACTGACAGACCATAAGAACTAGGCATTTATCTCAGAGAGTTCGAATGAAGATGCGGAAGATGTGGAAAATTATTTCCATTGAATATATTCATTTTACAACAAAATGGGTCTGAGGATTTGGTTATGTTGAACTCCAACTTTGAATTATTGTTTGATACCATCAACCGAAACTGTCAATATAAGTTCCAGTTTTTAAGTTAGTCTGGCTGACTGGTTGGCTGGCTGGCTATGCAGGTGTTGTGCATACAGGCCACACCAATGGAGCTAGAGTATTGAAAATTTTTAGATTTACATTTTATAATGTTTAAAAAGATTTTTTTGTTTATCTATCCACCCACCCTCCAAAAAATGCTTTAAGTTGAGGTAAGTTTACAATGTAAGTTTGTGCTAGTTTATGGCAGTATTCACAGTTGTTTTTTGAAAATTCAGAGATCTTTAGTAATTGTTGCATCTCAAGAGGCGAGAGAATTAACTTATTCATTGATTAGCCATTTTTCGCATTTTTCAATTGATCACTCCCAACACAGTGTGTTGCCAAAAGACATTAGTCACATGACAGTTTCTATTGAGTAACTAACCAGACCGGTCGTCGTCGTTATTATTATTATTATTATCATTATTATTTGGAATCTCACACCAGTTGCCTGGTGGTAACCGCTGGAGTTTGAGTGACAGCAAGTCTCCTCAAGTCTCCAGCCCTCCTCTCCTAGTACTCATAGGTCGCAGTAATTCTGCGATTTACGGTTTCACACCGGTTGCCCAGTGGTTATCGCTGAAGGCTGAGTGACAATAAGTCTCCTAAGGTCTTCAGCTAACGTCTCCTCTCTCTTTCGCATATCATGACAGAGCTACAATTCGTTGCAGTACTTATATCTCTAGCACCTTCCTCAATATCCGTGCAGTTCCCAGTAGTGCTGTGGTCTGTACGGTCTCTATCCTTCCCTATTATTATTATTATTATTTGATACTGAGCTCAGATAAATAAGCATCCAGTTCCTCAGAAGCCAGAGTTGCAAACAACCTGTGCTTATTCATGAAATCTATAAAAATCTGTGTAATTGAGGAATTATAGGATCATATTCAGAAACCTGCCAATATACAATTATTGATGTTATTCTAGGAGTATATCTTTCTGTAACAATACAGAAGATATCATGATATTGATAAAGCCCAACTAAGCTCTCCAAATTAATTTTTTTTCTGTGGGTCGAGTAACATTGTCTGTTTTACTGATGTCAGTATGGAGTAGATATCAAAACCAAGTAGTTATATTGATTTCTGATAGAATTCTCTCCAAAACTAGGTGATAATGTGTCGTAAGATTTGCATTGACTTTTCCTCAATGAACAACAGACATATATATTTCTAAAAATAAAAGGTTTCACTGGACTGAAACAAAGCACTGTAATGCAAGAGCCTGTAGTTTTCTATTTAAAATTTTATAACAACATTTAATGGAAACTGTTTGAGCTCAGCTATCACTGTGATAAATTTCACAGATGAGAGGTCACTGATGATAAAATAACATTAGGTTGAATACATACATTGTACTTTACATTTGTCACTTTTCAGAAATATTTACATTTGGGTAGTGTTATTAAGTGCATGATATTACACATATAGCTATGACTGATACAATGCTATCACATGGTTTCTAACTCAAGTGATGTATACCTTGCCAGAAATCATTATGAGAATTATTCACTCCAGAGGATACTGGCTCACGGACTATTATGGATGTTTATATTTCCATAGTGTTTTTAACTTGCTCTGTTAGTGAGAGAGTGTGGTGACAAAAAATTTGGGTATCATCACTTTTAGAAAAATTACTTCATTGGATTCTTCTACTGGAATTCATATTCTGATTCCATTCTCCCTTATGAATAAAAAAAAAAGAAAGAGAAATATTTCAACATTTGTGACAAATAACACTTATGATTTGATGGAAAAATATAGTGATTAATATAAAAAAAGGCTGAACTTTTCAAAGGAGGTAAGTTTAGCCATTTTTATATTAATCATTATATCAAAAAGTCTTTCATCTGAAATACAAGATATTTATATCATCTATATTAAAAGGGCCCAAAATGAAATAAAAAATACACACAGATATTAAAACAAATTTTTTTCTATTCCAGTCCAGCCAGATAATATAGCAAATAAATCTGACCCAAAACATAGCAGTAGGAGAAATGGGTGACGTTGGCTATTTGAGAACATCACTGGAGTCCCTAAAAGGTGTGTGTGTGTGCTATTTATCTACTGTCCCACCACAGCGGAATTTAATACAAGTTAGGGCTTAACGTGGGGAAAATAGGAGACACCCTTCCAAAAATGGCTCCAGCCGACGCGGCTACCATTGAAAAGCGCCTCGTAATGGCTAGACAACCTCCGCCACGAAAGCGTCCGCCAGGGGACCTGCTCTTTCAAGTGCAATGGAGCAGTGCTGCCCCAGGGAAACTGAGACCCCGCAGCTGAGCCGAGTAATAATGGGAGAGCCCAAGGACTAGTCCAAAGGCTCCCCAATGCGCTTAGCAAACGCAGCCTCAGTTAAACCTCATTGGCTAACGCTTGCACCGGCGCATTCGGTCTTTGACACCCACCCTCTCCGGCCCATTCAGCAGGCAAGTGTCAGTATCGACTCCTCGGTCTATGCCGTGGAATAGATACTACACTTTGATCCTGAAGAACGGGCCGGAAAAAGGGGGTGTGTTGGGAGGGCAATATTTCATAAACTATATCTCACCATCTGCATTTCTACTGACATTATGAAGCATATATTTCTACATACATAAAAAAACACCTATGATAAGCGTACATGCAAATTTCTTCTCTGTTTCTGCTCACACATTTCATTGGTTGATTTACCTTTCTAATAAAACATAGTGAATATTATTTCATAGAAATTCTTGTTACTTTTTGTCCTATCATCACACATTAAAACCACCTGACTTGAGTTGAGACTTGAAAAAAACTTGAAATCAGTACACTTGAATGATTGAAAATAACATCAAAAAATAATAGCTTGAAGTTCCATAATGCTGATCCAAGTGTTAATAATCCAGTCATTTTTGACTGGTATATGCTACTAGTATTGATAAATATTAATTCAACCAATGTTTTTTTTTCCCCGCAAATTAGGTAATAGAGTGAATTTTTCATTTTCCTAAAATATCACTCAAGATTGGAGGGAGGGGGCAAATCCCTACTTAGACCAATGTGTCCGATCATTTCAGTAATATTTTTTGTTTTAATCTTTGTACAATGGCTGTTACTTCAGTCTTTAACACCATTGCATATGAATCACAGAGATTCTACTGCTCTTCCATTAATTACCATGCTAAATCCCAATTAATGGGGATAATTGGCTAAAATCACTGACCTTAAACACTCAGGTGTTCATCAAAGTCCAGGTCGATATAAAAGAGCAAGTCAAAAAATCAGTGAATTGAAATTAATAGCTTGAAAGCATTTGGCGCAAGGCCCTTCAAACTGCAGGGACAGTAGCATATGCTGCTTTTGCTACATAATGTAGTCAACTAGAGACTTTTAGACTCTGAGACGACACATCAGTGAATGATGCAAGACTTAATATTTTGGAAAGCTATTGATGAGTGATGCAAGACTTCAAACTAAATGCTTTGAAAATGTATAATTATAATATGAGGCTGAATAAAAAAAATCTGATTGAAGTAATTCAGTCTTTAGTAATCGTTTGGAATAGGTTCAAAACTATGTCGATATTATGCATATATTTTAACAATTACGAAACAAATGAATGCAGAAGGCTCTGAACATTTGAAACTGTATTTTACTAGATTTAACTTCAAAGGGTTAGGGTTAGTATTTAGGGTTAGTATTTAGGGTTAGTGTTTTTTGTGATGAATAGAAAGAGAGAGCAACAATAAAATGCGTTGTGGTGAAAAGATAGACTTGATGAAATCAGACGATAATTTCTACCGATTAAAATAAAATGATCTAATAATAATGTTTAACTCTGTTCTATCATGAGAAGCGACTATCCTGATTATCTCCCTTTCAAGATTTCGACAATGTTTTTTTGCAAACCTATTCCAAACAATTACTTAGTCTTTTCGATCTGAACTTAGTTTTGAGGACGTTAGAAGCGACAGTACGCGAAAATTCCTGATATTGTGAGATTTTATGCGCGAGGAACGAAAAATTCGACTTCACCGCCGATCTTCCCCCAATCTTCACCTCTTCTACAGGGAGAAAGCCGAAAGCGACATTATTTTCTGCTGAAATTATTTCAAACTCTTCATTCGTTTATTCATTCATTCTTGTAAAATCCTGCCGTCAACAAAACATCGGAAAAGTTTTCTTCTAAGAAATTGGATCTGTAATTTTTCTGGCCTTTATTTGTTTATTTTCTCCATTAATCATTTTGTTTTTGTCCTCAAACAAAGGGAGAAGTCATTGTCCGTCTTCTTGGGGGAAAAAAAGGAAACCATTTTTCAATTTGTTTACTAGACAGAAAGAAAAGTAAGAAGAAAACAAAGGTAAGTTGTCATGGCAACTATTCTTGATTTTTAATTTTAGATAATGAAATCATTTACTTTGATGTGCGTGCGCGAATAAGTTAATGAGGAGGGGAAAAAAATGATAATATCCTATGATGATCGTATACTATGGATGACCATTCGTGTAAGAATTCTCTCACTGTTTTTAACACCTCAGATCTCTTATAGATTACATTATTGCAGCTTGCAGAACTCTTTTTATTGTCATAAAACTGTGAATGATTGCTAAAAAGAATTGCCAAGATGAAAAATGAATGGAAAACGTGGAGTTCTCAATCATCCTTTTTGGATCATTCGAATGGAACTGATTTTGACACTTCACCGTCTTTTAAAAATTCTGCACGGTTGCCAATTAAGATGAAAAATTTTTTCAATTCTTCGAATGTAGAAATAATTACAAAATTTGAAGAAAAAAAGTAGCTCTTAGTTATTAACACTGCACTCCCAAATCTGAAAAAAATGAATAAAAAACTCCTCTAAAAAACAAACAAACAAAAAAATATTTTCAACATCAGGTGTGCGTGGGTGTCTATTTTCGCTTACCCAATGTTGAAAACCGCTCATAATAAAATGAGATAATTTATATAAGAAACGTTAAGACGGTGAAGTGTCAAAATCAGTCCCATTCAAATGATGACAGTTTTTTCAACACCATGTTTCCCTGAAAAATTAAATGATTAGGTGTACTTCATTGTGTACCAAGAATTGTTTTATTGAACTACTCTTTGAAAAATCCCCACATAAAAGACGCCTGTACAAGCCATCCTTAAAAGAGGCAAGACGTACATTAACACATATTTGATGTGAAATACATACTGATTTTTCTTTGTGGGAAATATGATTTTCAAGGATTGTGATTAGATTTTTGTTTTTATTAATATTCAGTATATTTATCAGATCAAGGTTCAGTTTGGCTGACCAGAGTATTTTTAAAATAGTTATTCCTATGTAGATCAATCTACCTATTTAGACTTAATCTAACCTTCGTATCTTCCAGGGATCTTTTCATTTTTAAGAAAGAAGTAAATTTTGAAGTGGAAGTGAGTGGATTGGCTCTAAAGTGGGGGTTTGATATATAATTTATGGATGATGCTAATCTGAACCCCGACTACAGCAGATGTTTGATTTATAGTGTAAATATGCTGCTTATCTGGACCCTTATTCTGTTTCCATCATCATGAAATTATTGTTGTGAGACATTATGTTGCTTGTCAGTTTGTAGCATTAACATGTTGAGAACATTTACAATGTACATGGAATGCTAAAGTGGACCGTTTGTGTCTGTCTTCTTGCGAGTATGGCTGTGAAAGTGTGTGATGTCATTTCCATAGTTGAACTTACAGGTTTGTTGCAATTTTTTTTAGATGGAAAACAATAGATACTAATTGCAATATTTACTGCTGTATTCCTTTTCAAGGGTGCCAAGATTTTGTGCATTTTTATAACTTTGAGAGCCAGTGACTTATATGCCTGTTCATGTATAACTGAAGTTAGCATGAAATTAACTTTACACCAGAGCTGCAAAATTCAAACATGCTATTGTTCAGTGATTTTTTGCCAGGGGAATCAAGTCACCTACGAGAGGGTTAATCAAAACTTTTTTGCTCTCCTAGAACCCCTGAGACTGAGGACAAAATATTTTGAAACTAGAAGATAAAAGTACCTGGCTTTGTCTGGGTTATCAAACATAATCTCAAGTCCCAGAGTCCACTTGCATGATATAGTGACTATATCAAATATTTTGACTATGGTTATTCATATTTATAAAGTTAGTCTTAATTCTACATCAAACATGGCTTTCTTAATACAAACCAACAACTCAAGTCTGGTACAATGGATGCATTTTGATTTCTCTTTTTGCATCTTTACCACATAATATTCAATTCAGAACTGTGAATGATTTATTTCTACTGATATTCGGACCATCATCATCTTTGTTGTTTTTCATACAACATTTCGGCCGAAACGTTGTATGAAAAACAACAAAGATGAGGATGGTCCGAATATCAATAGAAATAATAATAATAATACCTCATCTCAAAAATTCCGAGATATACTGTGAATGGTTTATTTCTCAAAATCGACCATGGAACCAAAAATTCTAGGTGGAGAACCCGAGGGTTCTGTGGAACTCAGTTTGAGAAATCCTGAGTTATAGAGTGCTTCAAGTTAAAGTAGTTTGAGGGGTTTTCAACTCTTGATCGCCTGAATCACTTGATAGCACTCCTAATTGACAGTGGAACTCTTCTGTAAATAAAATAGAAAAAGATGAAAACTTTACTTAAAGATCAAAAGAATGAACTTTGATCAGGAGTTATCCCCCTTTAAAGTAAGATTCAACATTATTGTATGAATTTAAGAGTCAATTGTAACTTCTTGAAAAATTACTGGTAGGTTACCTCCTACACTTCATGGCCATAACTGTGAGCAAAATTGTCAACATAGGTTTCTTCTGTTTTCAAGTTTGTCTGTTTGGCTGGCTATGTATGTACATATTACTTGTACAAGCCACTCTAGTGCAGCTAGAAGGCTGAAAATTTGTACATTTACTCTTTTTTGAAATTTTTCCTGTAATCACAATCCAACAAAAAATGAAGGAAGTAACTTATTCATTGATCACCTCTTTTTTCCAATTTTTTAATTGATCATCCCTAACATGGCATGCTGCTAAAGGATGTTGGTCACATGACAGTTTCTATTGAGTGAATAAGCAGACCTGTTCATCCCTTTGCTCAGACTCTCTTGTAATGTGTGATTCATGAAGCAATGAATACATCTCCATTTCACAAGAGATACATGTAGGGACATTCAGTGTTTTTGTAAAGATCTGGTTCATGATCCGTAATTACACTAACCTGATCGACTGAATGTTGAACATTCAAAATTATTTTTCAAATTTTTTTCTGTTCTTATGTGACAGGATCAATAAACTGATTTTTAGAATATTCTTTTTAAATCAATTCAATTCATTGATAGTCTGTAAAAAAATGAATTTTTATTCTTTCAAATTGGAGTTCAACTTTTTTAAATTGAAGCTAAAAAGGTGTAGTGTATCTGTGCTGTCAAAAATGATGGTATGCTCGGTATGACTGAATTATAGTGAGATAGATAAATGATAATATATAGTAATAAGAATAGACAATGATGATATTAATCATTTTATAACTACAAAATAGATATATTCACAACTCAGTTGTTGAATATTTCCCTTAATTTTTAGAAGTATATTGTTCTAATTCAACTTTATAAAACAAAGTATTATAAGTGTACCATTTGAATGTAATGAGATAATTATAATGTAATTTCCTTCAAAATTTATTTTTTCAGCAAGAAATTAAATTCATGCCAATTAGATGACACTTCCGTTTTGTTTTGAATGAAATTGTCAGTGTATATTATTGTGTTATGTCTGTATATCTAGTAATGGATTTTTCCTTATCTCATTTTTGAAAGTGTTACTGAAAAATAATAATACCACTTTCGCATTTATTTGTGAAGGATGATTTGTTGCTTTTGAAAACTTGGTGTTTATTTGTGCATTCGTGTCTTTATACAAATTATTCACATTTTATCCTCATCCCCGTTTTCATCATAATGTTCCACCTTTTCTTATGCATGAACTGAGTTTTTTTTTCTCTTTTATGACTGGCTCAAGACCTGAATGTCAAAAATTTGTAAGGTTAAAGAGCAAACCTAATGTAGATGTCAGTGTGATGTGGATACTTGTGCTCCGAAGAATTAAAAAAATTACTTCTAGATGAGTCTTTCATAGCTTAAAGATGATATTGTTTTTGTTTTTGAGTCTCCTCTAGGAGAACAAATATACATGTTACCCTATATTTGTGCCTATCACAATCTTGAATTACAGTAGCCCAAACACTGTAATGAATGATCAGAATGCCAGAAAAACTCTGAATTACTCTAAAAACAAAGATAGACAACTTGAATTAATGAGTGGTCATTTCTTTAATACTTCAAAAACAACACTGATTTTCTGAGGAAACAAGGCAGGACCTGTCTGAAATGGTTTTATCATAAATACTAAACCTACAACAGATACATTTCTTTCATGAATCTTTAATATACAATGTATTTCAATAAAAAAATCTAGAAAGTTGTTGAAAGAAAATAAATTAATAGTATGAATAAGTATTTTAAAAAAATTTTGAAATTGACTTAATTCTTTAATAATCTTTAGAAACATTCCATTTGTGTCTTCAGGATTTGATTCATTATTGTAAAATACTGAAAGTCAAATAACAGAAGTCAAGTGATCTTCATAGTTAAAAACTAATCTGTATTTTTTCTTTCTCAACACATTATCAAAGAAAGGACCATTTTGTTTCATTTCAAATTGTCTACCTTTATTTTTAGGGATTTTGAATCATTTGGCATTTGGATCAGTTGTGGATTCAACATTTCATTCTGCTTGTCTTATTTGGAATTATGAACCAGACCTGTTTATGTAGCAAGATTTCTTTCTGCTTCCTTCCTGCCAGAATTTTGACATCCAGATGTAAGATGAAAAAAAAATAACTGCATGAACTTTTCACTTGAAGAAGGCTGAAGAATGCATTGGGTGAAATATTATGATAAAAACAGGGATGGCTTGGAATAACTCAATATTTGACAATATTGACTTGGATTTCTGACATTGTTAAATATAAAATATTAGGTTTTTTGGAAAATGATGACCATGTTTTTGTTGTTTATGGTTTTCGTACAGTTCATGTGGAACCCACCTATCAAGCTTTCTCACTTTACCAATTTGCTTTACGCTGCCAACACCCAGTATCTGTGAATATTTCTCTGACAGTTTAGCATGGGTTTTATTAGACCAACCACTTCGATAATAGATGGATGTCTTTTGTCCTCATGATCTTCAGTACTGAACTCTTGAGAACAATGCCACACTGTGCGATCAAAGTTGGGTCTTTCAATCCATCATGCTTATTAAATTGTGATTAAATTCATTCTCATACAAGAAGATTAGACACAACTCTTCTTTTTATTTCAGGGTTTGTACTGTTTGGGAATAAACAGTGAATAATAATGGAAAGAACACATTCTGATCAAGCTGTATATATTGGTACAATATACTGTGGTAATATAGTTAGACAGCACTAAGAGTTGGTACTTAAAATTGGTCACCATTTTCCAAACAACCTAGTACTTTACTCTATTTCTAAGAATTCTTCATGTTTTTCATGTTTATTTTCAGATTTGGCCAGCGGAAGATCTTGCAACAATTTCCTTCACATTTTATATTAACATCTGGGGAAAAAAGATTGACCGATGGAAACTAAAGAAGATACACAAATGAAAACAACTGAAAATGAAATTTCAGAAATGGAAACGAATAAAGTTAGAGAGACGGAAACAAAGAAAGGGGAAAAAGGGAGTCAAGGGGAAACACAAAAAAAAGGCGACAACAGTCGTTCAGGAGTATGTAATGGTTCTAACAGAAGAACCAATGCACCAAAAACCAGACAACAGAAATCCTTTTATTGCGGTAAATGCAAGTGTAGCTTTTCTGATGATTCCAACCTGGAATATCATCTAAGTATACACACCAGTGAAAAACCCTTCCATTGTGAGGTTTGTAAGTTACTTTTTCCAAAACTATCAGTTCTTAAAACGCATCTGCGAACACATACTGCAAAAAAGCCATTCAAATGTGAGGTTTGTGGCACCACATTTTCAAATGGTTCAAATCTCCGGAAACACGCAAAAACACACACTAGTGAAAAACCATTCACCTGTAAAATCTGTGGGTCAAAATTTTCCAAAAATCCATACCTGAAAAGTCACATGCTGATACATACTGGGAAAAAACCTCATCAGTGTGATAAATGTGAAAAAAGTTTTTCACACAGTCACCATCTCAAGAATCACATGCGAAGACATACTGGTGAAAAACCTTTTGAATGTGACATTTGTCAGTCGAAATTCAGAATCAATTCGAACCTCAAAAAACATATGCGAACACATACTGGTGAAAAACCATATCATTGCAATACCTGCGGACTAAATTTCTCTTTGAATGCAACTCTCAAAGATCACGTGAGAACACACACGGGGGAAAAACCATATCACTGTGAGATTTGTGGAGCAAATTTCGCCAAAAGTTCAAGTCTTCGAAGTCACATGTTTAAACATTCAGGTGAAAAACGTTTTCACTGTGACATTTGTGGCCGAGATTTTGCCCGAAGCTCCGGTCTGAAAGATCATGTAAGAACACACACGGGAGAAAAACCTTTCTGCTGTGAGGTTTGTGGTTTGGATTTTGCTAAAAGTTCAAATCTTAAAAGTCACATGTTCAAACATACTGGTGAAAACCCGTTTCGTTGTGACCTCTGTGGTTCAGATTTCACAAGAGGCTCAAGCTTAAAGAGACATGCACGCATACACTTGAAAAAAAATGAAATCCCTGATTCGATGAACAAGGAAGAAAAAAATGTTTTACAGTAGGCTTTTGTTGTTGTATATAATACAATAATACCTAACCTATAAAATCAACCAATTGACTGTGGAAAGTGGCGAGTGAAATAGTCAACTATTGCAAGATAAAAGCCCTGACTCACAGATAGAACTGAATTGCTATCAATCTTAATAAAATTAAAATTTTCTTGTGTTGACCATAGGACTGCACTGATAGAAAATTTTATCAGCAGTTACTGAGTTAAGGAAGCCAGTTTTTAAAGATTATCTCCGTGACATTTGTGGTTTTGAACTGCTTGTAAACGAGAGATTTGAACCTAAAAAGACATGCACAAAAACACCTGAAGGAAAATGAAACCCTTGGTTCTTCCTACAAGGAAGAGAAGAATTAGTTTTCAAGTACACATAAAAAATAAGTTTTAAAATTCACCAAAAGCTGAATGGGTGATAATTTTGATCAGTAGTCATTTCTTTGATATCATTATTTAATTTCTTTGTATGAATTTAAGAGTTAAAAGACATGTGCATATACACTTGAGAGGAAAAAATGAAATCCTAGATTCTTCCAACAATGAAGAAAAGATCTAGTGTCGCAGTATGCCTTCAACTTTGCTGATCACAGATCTGCCAAATTAAAGTCATCAAAAGTTCCGATTATTTCAGATAATTTTTTATGTTATTTTGATTGCTGGGTTGAGAAAATGAGAACCATTATTTCCTCAAGAAAAACGTTTTTTAGTCATAAATGAGGGGTTTTATGGACATGAAAAGTTTTGAAAGATTGTGATCTAGAAATATCTAAGACTTTCTAGGATCTAGGAACTTAAGTGCAAAACCTTGTCAACTAGCTTTGGAAATCTACAGGCAGTGAAAATTGCAAAAGATCTGCTTTCCTCACCATCCTTTTAATTGGAGGTATTCTGTGTTGTAGGTAAAATTAAACTGAGTTGAACTTATATGGGAGTGGGAATATTGTGTGTTTCTTACCGAATCAATAACCTGTCTATTCAAGTGTAAATCATTGTCTCATTTTTTATGATAAGTGGCCAGATTAGATAATTAGAGAAAAAAAAATTCCTGGCAACAAAACACTTCTTTCACTTTAATACTTGGTCTGATACTGATCTTCTTGTTAATAACTATAGATTGAAGTTTCCCATCAAATATTACACAGAAGTTGTCCCCAAAAATCCTCCACTTGGCCAGAACTAGAAAATGGATTGCCATTCTAAACATGTAACCTAAGCTGGATATGAATATGTTGTTCTAACAAATTTTGTTGTCAATTGCAGTAGCATAGCAGTCATATGGAGTTGATTTATTGAAGTCAACACACTTTTTGTTGCTTTCTAGTCATTTTCAAGTCACTGCTCTCAAGTTGCAGTGTACTGTATCCAACTGCCTTTAGTTGCCAGTTCCTGACAATAATACTCCATGAAGCATGAAACTGCCTTTTTTGCACAGGAACAGTTCTGGCCACCTTTGACACATCAATGTAAGATTGTCATGTCCATTGATATTTTCATGATCCACATCCAAATTCTGTGTATGAGGGAATTTCTTGCTTGGCAATGTGTGCATGATGGTTGCCAGAGTAGCCTTTACCAGGGGCGGAAGAAAATGTAATCTGATAGAGAAAAATAGTTTTCATTTCTTATTTCTGCTCTCCAAAATAAGTAAAAAAAAATCACCTAACATTACCAAAACAGAAAATAATATCAGTGGTAGAAAAAGCTCAACTAGTCCAGACATGTCCATCCAATATACATGCTACTTCCTTCTGATATGACTCATCGCTATGTTAAGTTTATTAATAGAATAATTGTTGTTTTAAACATTGATTTTGAATTTAATGAGATACTAAATTCAAACTTTGTATCTGAAATAAATCATCCATACATGTGTGAAATTATATGGAAAGCTGTAATTGAAAAGTAAAAGATGTGTTTTGTGGAAAAATGTCAAGTGATGCAGAAATATGGTTCCAAATTTTCAAATTTTAGCGCTCAATAATGAATGAAAAATCATGTAAAATAATTGGAACAATTTTCTCAATATCTCCATGTGTATAATGCAGAAAAAAGCGAAAGCCTATAATTCAAAACTAAAAACGTATTTCTTGAAAAAATAATACATGATAAAGAAAAATAGTTTTCATTCTCGTGTCTTCACATCTTTATTAGATGCTTTTAGATTGGTCAGTCTGTCGGTTGGTCACAGTTATGTTAACAGAAATAAGAAGGAAGGAAGAGGTGTGATATCAAAAGAAATCAACTCCAATCAATCTATTAATACCAACTGCTAATGATTTCATAATATGATGTCTGAGGTCAGCATTTTTATATTTAAAAATGCCCATTTACAATTTTTATGGAAATATTCCAAGAGTATTTTTTTCAATAACACAATATTTTACAAGTATCAGAATCAAATGATTCAAAGAAAGACTACTTGCTCTTCTTCCTTCTCTTCCTCTTCCTCTATTCTACCACTTATACCACAGATGGTGGACACATCATTGAACTCATGGTTCTTGTTTAATTCAGCAACCAAAAATTCATAAAAATCATCTAAATTAATCAAAACCTTTTTCAATGTATATCCGTGTAATGTTTATGTTTTTGACAAATGCTTTTTACATTTGAAATGGTTTTTATTCCATCTACAAATATTTGTCATTACAATCCGAATGAATCTCTGTGAGTGTCTTGGAGTCATTTTCCTGAAAATTTTTCTTTCCATTTTGAAGTCTTCATTCTATTTTTGAATTCTGAAAAAAGAACCTGGCCAATAAAATTAAACCATTGACCAGGTGTGCAAGATTTGGTCGGAATTTCTGAAACCTACCAACAGGCATATTGAAGGCAGATGTTTGAAACCTGCTTTTTGGGGCGGAACTGTGTCAAGATGCTTGTTTTGAACATCTGCCTCCAGACTATCTAGATTTCCAAATTCGATGCTATACCGATGACCATTTTTGGCAAATTATTATCTCCCCCTCTGGCCAAATCTGGCAACTCTGCCCACTAACCATGGAAGGTGGCAAGGGAAAAAGTTATCCATTGCAAGATGCAATCCCTTGTCCATTAAGAGATAATTCATTGCAAGTAAGCCACAAGATAAAAGCCCTGACTCACAGATGGTTTTATTGTTGCTAACCATTGCAATCAAACAGAAATCTTATTGAGTTGGCCATAAAACTGAAATGACGAATTTTCATCATCATGGGTCAAGAATTGAGTTTTGAAAGATTCTTCAATAAAATAAAATGAAGCTCTGTGGATCATTTTGAAATTCGGTTTCTGCTTTTATTAGAAACTGTTAACCAAAATTGTCAACATAGGTTTCTTTAATTTTTAAGCTGGTCTGGCTAGCTGAGTATACATCACACCCAAAGGCCACATCAATTAAACATTTATTCATCATGTCCAGAAAAAAACGTTTTTTTGTTTTTTGAAAATTCTCCCTCCCCTCAAATAGGTTTTTAGTGTGAGGGTTGGGGGGGATCAAGTCACTGTGTAAGTTTATGCTAAATTGATTCCTTAGTTTGTGTCCAGTGGCATTCACACTTGTGTTTTAAAAATTTGGACTAATGGCCAACTAAAGGCGAGAAAAGTTACTTATTCATTGATCACCCCATTTTCCGTATTTTTTAAAGAGATTAGTTATGTGACGGTTTCTATTGAGTGACTAACCAGACCTATCTTTATTAGAATTCAGTATCTTTTTGTATTGTGTGTGTGTTTCTTTTTTGTCTGCAATAAAGAATAACAAAAATGCATTAATAAAATTTTTATTATGCAGCGCTAAATCTGTGAAAAAGTGTTTCTGGTTTATTCTTTACAAATTTACTGTTTCCCGCTCATTTCCCTCATGATTTTGTTTTCTTGTGACTCAATTGTATTATTTACAGTGAGTGCAAAAACTATTGGATCATTCTCAAAAATATTGTCCATTCTTTTGAGAAGGGTTATTAACATTCTGATATGTTTTCAGATGATCGAATTTCTTCCTTGTTGACGGTTAATGTATGACAAAATCTCTGTCAATAGAAAAAAAAAAAATGTTCGTGAATATTTCGCCAATTTTCTCAACCCCAGGACGTATAGTGCAAAAAGTATCTGATGCATCTGAATAAGTCTATTTTAACTATTGGATTCATATTCATTCTAAATTTGAATTTCAAGTCAAGAGGATAACTTCTGATCAAAGTTACTTCCCTTGCACTTTCAAGAATTTTTCAAAAAATTCAATCTCCAAAAGAATTTTGACTTTAAAATATTTATATCTATCTATCTCCCTCTCCCTCCCTCTCTCTCTCTCTCTCTCTCTCTCTCTATATATATATATATATATATATATATATATCTGAAGATTCACATTATGTTAAGGAGGGGTTTTGAGCAGATCATGTATTGAAAAGTCAACATCTTTATACAGCTTCAAAATTGACAGAATGTGGTTTAAAAGATTAAAAATTATAATACAGTCTGTTTCAGGGTGAAAATCCTCTCTGACTAGCTTTTAGGTTTTTGAAATATATTGACTTTTGTAAAAAATATTTTTCCTTCAACTGGAAAAGATCTTTAAATCTGATCAAGGGAGGGGACTTAATAGAATAGTGTCTAGATATTTTTCCTGATGAAGGGCATGAAAATCTAGATAATTCTAGATATAAGAATCGGTTTGTTTGTCTTTCTCTCTCACTCTCTTCTCCCTTCTCTCTCTATTCATCCTTTAAAATTTTCTATTTTAGCTGGAAGTCTGAAATCGTCATTGTTTTTGGTTGAGAAAAATCTAGTCATAACTCAGTAGGAATTGGACAAAAATCAAAAAGATATTGAAATGAAATTCAACATTGGAAAGTCTTTTTTTTCAAATTAGATGTACAAATTTGTTAAACTATTTGAAATGTATCGAATACTTTTTACATTCACTGTACATATTTACTGATATCATTTGCATATTCCAGGGATGACCAAAGCCACAAATAATAAACTTCAGGTGTTTGAGAACCATAAGGCAAACAAAATTTACACACATTTTTATTGCTATGATATAGATCCTGTGAACCAGATGTTGAGCTCTATGTTTCTTGATGGTTTGTTGGTCAAATACTTGATTGATATTGCAAGTAGTTTCCGTTGTTTAATGTCTCATATTTGACTCATACAAAAAAATTACTCAAATTTTCTTTTTTCCCCTCTTTGATTTGACAGCCTCAAATAAACCAGGGTAAATAGCGAAAAGAAAATGTTCAGCTTAAATGAAGAGTGAAATTCTTGCTTTAAAATGGTATATTTCATGAACATTGTTGATTAATTGTTTATTCCATAAATATGCGTCAAAATTTCGATAAACAAAAATTGCCATTATTTTTGCACCAACCTATTATAAGTTATTCAATGAAAATACTATGCTGGCGGCTCTGTTGAGTATAGAAGAAAACCCTAACTTTGTGCACATCATAGACTAGAGGTAGACAAACTTGTTTAATCCAAGAGCTACATACAATAAACTTCCGATGCTTGAGAGCCGTAAGACAATAAAAATTTACATGTATTCTTATTGCCACATAAGTTTGAGCACCCTTAGGTAGGTCACCCATCAGCAAAAAGCAATTATGCAATGCTCTTCTAACTCTTGAATTGAGCACCTTGGTAGATGGTGAATTATGACGTATGCGTAAAAAAGATATCAATTTGGGCCTACTGTCTGTCCAATTCTGCATAGAACAGGGGTAGAATACCAGACTCTGGGTCTTGAGTGAAGGTTTCAATCCCACTTAGCAGCACTGGAGTGGATATTGAGTCTGTAGCCACACTGGAGAACATAATACAACAAAACAGCTGTTTGAGGATGATGCTATATATATATATCATGCATTGAAGCCTTACCAATGGAGTTGATGGGCTGAAAACCTAAACATTTATTTGATTTTTCTGTTTTTAGTGGGGGCTCAGTTTGCAATGTAAGTTCATGCTAAATTTGATCCAATATTCTGTGTCCGTGTATTTTTTGAAAATTCAGAAATTTTCAGTGATTGCTACCCAACAAAAGGTGAGAGAAGTAAGTTATCCATTGATCACCCCTTTTTCCCAATATTTTTAGTTGATCACCCCTATGCTACCCCAAAAATGTTGCACATATGATGGTTCCTATGGAATGACTTACCAGACTTGTTATATCAATAATGTTTGCCTTAATTCCTGACCACTGACAATTCCTGTCTTCCGGATTTTCAATGTAAAATTTACAAAATGAGGGCTAGAATTTGCTGAAACAAAATTTCAACTCCTTCTCCTTATCATGTCAATATAATTTTTTTTTGTGCTCCCCTGATAATCGATTGGGGGGGGGTTCAATTTGCAATGTAAGTTTGAGCTAAATTAGTCACTAGTTTGTGTCTACTTATTTTTACAAATATTCAAACTTTGTAGTGATCCAACAAAAAGCAAGAGATGTAACTTGTTATGGGGTTCAATTTGCAATGTAAGTTTATGCTATATTAATCCCTTAGTTTATTATGCAGCAACATCCACGCTTGTTTTTTCTTTCAATTATTCAGACTTTTTCAGTGATCACTGCCTAACAAAATGCAAATGAAGTGACTGATTCATAGATCATCCATTTTCTTAATTGATCACCATCAACACGGCAAGCTGCCATGAGGGTTTCTATAGATTGACCTACCAGACATGTCTTTAGTCATTTTCTGCACAATCAAGCAACATATTTCTTGAGGTAGGAAAAAAATTAGGGAAAAATTGACTGAGATTGTTTCATCAAATTCTGACCATCATTCAGTACATTTTGCATTTATAATTTGAAAGAAAGAGATACCAACACCATTTGGCAGCATACCCTGTGTGTAGTGGGGGTGATCAATTAAAGACTTTGGGTGGTCAATGGATAAATTACTTCTCCTGCCTTTTGTTGGGCAGTGATCACTTAAAAAAGTCTGAATTTTCAAAAAGCAAATGTGAATGTTGCCAGGCACTAAAAAGATGGATCAATTGGGCATAAATTTACCTTGTAAATCAAACCCTACACTAAAAACCTATCCAGGGAGGGGATTTAAAAAAACAAAAGACATTTTTTTGCAGACATAATAAAGAATGAATGTTTGAATTTTCAGCCCTCTAGATCCTTTGGTGGGATATCTTCAGGTGGTACATATGTGCATACTTATATACATAGCAAGCCAGACTCACAAGAAAACTGAAAGAATCCCATGTTGACAGTTTCTTATTGTAATGTAATTTATATGCCTTGTTGATGATTTTAATTAAAAAATATATATTTAAAATCACAGAGTAAGGGATTGTCAGTGGTCAGGAAATAATGTGAGTAATACTGTTGAAATGGGGCTGCTAATATAAATGCTAACGAATTTACAACAAAAATGCATTGCAAACGATTTTACAACTGACACGGGTTATCGAGGTGAATACATTGGTTTTACAATGGAAATGCAGTCTAAATTATCTATTGTATAGAAATGCATTATGAATTATTTACTAAAGAAGTGCATTGTAAATTATTTTGCTATAGAAATGTATTGAAAATGAAGAAGAAATAGAACGAGTCAATGGAATGATGAAAAAAGAGGAAATTACACAACGAGTGAATAACCAAAAGTAAAGACTACTGCATTATAAATTCAAAATACTTTTAAACGTTTTACGTTTTTATTTTTCAAATTCGGACATTCTGAATGGTCTCGATCTTCATTTCATTGGGAATTTTTCCATTTTTAAGGAATATTAGGTCAAATTTATGTCTAATATAAGGTTTTTTTTTTTAAATAAAGATGATTCATTCAAGCCGAATCTCCATAAAAAAAATGAAAAAATATACCTAAGCTGAAATCTAATCGCAATTCTTGAACGACCCTTTTGAAGCGGCTATTTGAAGCGGCTAAAAGCAGCTAGATTTTTCAATATATGGCTGAAATCGCATATTCCATTTTTAGATAACTTAATACGCTCTAAAAACTCATACAAAGACTCAAAATAGAATGAATATAAAACGTATTGATAGGATTTAAAAGCCGACAAATTACGTTTATTCTTGATCTAAAGATCTAGACTTTTAATCACAAAAACATCAATTCTCGACCTGAAGATACCGTTCTTTATATCTATAAAGAAATATCAATTACAACGTATTGATCAGTAATCATCAAAGTAATAGAAATAAAACTTTCATCAAAACCTCACGTTCTTGTACTACTGTGAACTGATAAAATCCTTTTTCTTGAATCTAGCCACTTTTAAACGATTCAAAAAGGGTGTTTCATAATTGTCTTCTTGTAACGATTGCCAAGGTTTATTTTGCCGCGAAAGTGAACTCTTTTCCCTAGCAGACTGAGAAAAAAAAATAGAGCAACCGAATTTAAAACTACGGCAACCAAATGTTAAAATATGCTAAGAAGCAAATTGAGAAAATTTGCGATTCAGTTCGCTCGTCTTTTTGATTTACTTGGCATATTTAAAAATTTGGTTGTTGCATTTTTTGATTGAAAAAACTTCGAAAAATCATAGAAAGTGGGACCATCTCGTGATCATTTTAAAATGGGTCATTCTTGTGAATACAAGTGGCTAGATTTAAAAAAATGGCTATTGAATGGATTCAATTTCCTCTGATTTTACGCTGATTTAGAATTTTAAAAGTGACCATTAAAATTATTCAAGAATCCCATTTATAAAAATATGATTAAAACCTATCTGATTAAAATATATATAAAAATCTAGCCATTTTTAGCCATTTAAAATTGCCAGTATAGAAATGGTTCGCATCAAAATGGCGAAGTGACGCGTCTTCGCTTCGAAGGAAGCAAAAATAAACTCTTGAATAATGACTCCCCAGACCGAAACAGTGAAACTTTCACAGATGTGCATTGAAATCCTTTTTTCGCTGGGCGACAGAGAAGATTGAGTTAAAATGAAGGTAACATAATAATGTTCGTTAGTTTCGTAATTCGACGGTAGAGATATTTAAAAAAATCCCTATATAAAGAATTACCATATCAAATGGGATTCGTATTTTCTTAAATACAAGATAACAATAATAAGAATATCAACAGTCAAAAATTGAAAATGATGTAATTTATATTTTTCACATTCATGTTACTTCCATCAATTTGTTTCGGATAAGACTTTAAAATATTTAATCCGGTTGATTTTTTAGGGATCGACCGCCATTTTTTTAATGTACTTTCTTTCTTATCGTCTGCCGACAAAAAGTTTTTTTTTAATCCACAAGCAAGAAGTTTCAGCTTTGATATTTGAACAAGAGTGATTTTTATTTGGCGAGTTACATTTGTATTTATTATTTTCTGATGAAATTCCGCCATCAAAAACATCGGAAAAGTTTTCCTTCTAATGAAATTAGATCTCTAAAAATTTTGCCCTTTTTTTGTATATTTCCGTCTTGAATCATTTTGGATTTGTTTGTTTTTTGTCCTCTAACGAAGGGAGAAATCATTGTCCGTCTTCTTTGAAAAAAAGGAAATCATTTTTCAATTTGTTTTCTGGACGGAAAGAAAACACGGGTAAGTTGTGATGATAATTTTTCTGGGTTCTTTATTTTCAACAAATAAATCATTTTACTTCGATGTATGTGTGTGCGAATTATTTGCACGGTCCAGATCGGGATTTGGCTTCACCGGCACTTGAAGCTCACGATCAAAGTGTAGTGTCTGCACTTCTTACGCCAACAAAACATAGCATCAACTCCATGTTTTCAATTCTAGACGTTACTATCATCGTATTTTGATCGTTTTCTTTATGAATTTCAATCTAATCTTCATTCAATAGACAAAGTCAAAGGTTGTTGTTAGAAATTTTATTTAGTGCCGTCCCTGAACCACATAGCATCCCTCATCTCAGTTCTCTCAATTATTTTGTAAAAAATATCAAATTATCGAAATAAATTTTTTGTTTTTTTGTTTTTTTTCCTTAATTATATTATTGTCAGCATCGCATTTATCTGTTTTTTAAAATACAAGAAAATGATAATTCGAGAGGAAAACCAATCTTAACGTTCAAAATTGAAAACGGGAAGTTAATGCTGTTTTGTTTTTATGTGAAAACAGATAATACGCTTTGATCTTGAATTCCAATCTGGACCATGCAAATAACAGTTGTATGATGTTTCGGTATCGTTTCGTTTTAGAAAGCAGTAAATGACTATTCATGTATTTTTTTTTGTGAGTTCTCAAATTTCTATCTAACATGGGCTATTTCAACATCGAATGTACTTTGGTGTTAGATTCTCTCATTCACATAAAATTACTTGGAGATTTTTTTTATTGAATTATCTAGCAAATTGGTAAATAAGAATTGTCAATCAAAATTTTTAAAAAGATTCATAAAACGTTAAACAACAAAACACATTCTATAATTACTGAACCCTCCATTACATTTGTATATTATGATTTTCTCTCATTTTAAATTATGTCTAGTAACTCATTTTCACACACAAAATGAGTCTGAAACATCTGTAGCCGAAAGGACAGTCGCTCAAATAACATATTGCCAATTAGGATAAAAACAATGGCCAATCATTTGTTGAAAAATTGATACCTATTGACAAAAAAGCTATATTCAATCAACACAATAACTCAGAATCAGTTGCTCCTATGTTTTGCAACACATGAAGCAATAACTTGTTGGAATTGAGTCCTGCTCTTGTCCAGACTCGAGACTTGTAAGGCTCACTGAGATGACACATGCTACGGGGAAGCAGAACCCTTTGTACTCTATTGGGAGTTGTGTCTGAAGAGATGGGATGCTTTGCTTTTACCTCGATTTCTTCATCATTGAAGATGATTTGTTGATTCATTTAAGACTTATTTAGTGTTTATTTGTTTGGTTGTGTCTTTCTACAAATTATTTGGTTCGGTATCTTCATCGTTGTTGTTGTTCTCATCATTATGTTTTACCTTCTCTCATGCATAAAGTTACTTCATTTTCCCTTGTATAATTGGTTCTAGATCAGAATGTCAAAGATTCATAAGTTTAAGGAGAAACCCTCAAGTAGGAGCCAGTGCAATATGGATACTGGTGATTCATAGAATTAGAAAAAAAATGACTGTACTGTAGACCTGTAATAACGCAGAAGTCTGTGTCCATAATTTTCTTCCTCATTATGAGTCCGCATTGTAACAAATTTTCTATTTTTACTAACCCTGATCCCAGTCAAGACCCTTCTCCCCCGCCAACTTCTTCAAGACCAATCTTTATAATTTGAACAGAAATGAGAAGAAAACTATGAGTGTGGGAAAATAGGCTGAGGCGAGTCTAGAAAGAAAGAAATATTAAAAATTTTTTAAATCACGAAACCTAACCAGAGGATTGGGCTGAGAGACATTTTGACCTCACACAGTATATCAATATATTTTCAAACGTACTATAGAATTAAGCAATACCATTTACTTCAATATGTAGCCATTTTTGTAAGTTTTTGCCCAGAAACTTTCATAACGATGTGGCAGGCTCATCCACTTGAGAATTCGCTGGCAGCATCTGTAATGTAGTCAGTCTTCCATTCTCTCATCTTCAGTTGGATTCAATAGACGGGATAAGTCCAATTCAAGTCAAATCATTCTTGAAATGTTAATATCAAGTTGGTGGGGAGGATTGTGATGACTGTCTTAGTTTTGGCTATATAGAGATAAGATGAAAGAAACGAGAGAAGTTATTTTTTTTTCCTGTTCACATTTTTGCTCTGAATTGAAACTGGACATAACATATCTATTATATATCACCATTCAGCCTGATAATACTGTGATATGAATACTGAAATTTTTGTCTCTAATTCATTTCCTTCTTACAATTGGTGTAACTTGATTGAGTAAGAGTCTTTCTGAGTTTTTTTTATTTAGCTATTATTTGAAAGCTAAAATTAACGTTTAGAAAATTGGGGTCCATGAAGCATGTTATATTTGATTTCACATTATGATGGGTCTGTTGTGTACTTGAGTCTTTTGTATTGGAAAATGATTTTGTTTTTTTGTATTTAGTTTTGAGCATCTGCTAGAATCACAAATATGCATGTTGTTATTTTTGCTTGAATTTTTGACCCACAGATCTTGTACTATAAGATGAAAACAGAAATAAACAGCCAAATGAATTCACTCCCAGATACTTCTTGATACCACTCTCAATTGATAGTGGAACTCTTCTGTGGTGGAAATGAAGTTTGTTAAAATTATGATGGATAAGAGAAAAAAAAATGTATTATCCACATATCCACATGAATCTGAAATTTTGATCAGTAGTTATTTCCTTTGATATTAACATTTGAATTTTATCATATGAAGAGTAAAAGAAAGCCGGAGAATATACTGGCTGAAGTATTGTGATATAAAAAGGGTGGTTCCAAATCACTCATTTTATGAAGGTAATGGCTACTCTCAGATTTGAGACAATGTTTGATATAAAATAGTTTTCACTGCCTTTCAGAATCATTCATTATTTCTGATTCACTTTCAGATTTTGCCTGTGGAAACTTTTTGAACCTAAAACAGATTTCTTCCTATTTTAGAACTTCAACTCAATAATTTGAAACATGGAAACAAAAGGGGCAACACAGGTGAAAGACAACAGCAGCAGTTTGGAAATTTATAACGGTTCCAGTCAAATATGCAATGAACTAAAAACCAGCAATCAGGAATCTTTTCATTGTAGGAAGTGCAAATGTAGCTTTTCTGATAATTCCAACCTGGAATATCATTTAAGTATACACACCAGTGAAAAACCTTTCCATTGTGAGGTTTGTAGGTTAGTTTTTTCAAAGATGACATATCTTAGAGGACACATGCAAAAACATACTCCAAAAAACCCATTTCAATGTAAGGTATGTGACACCACATTTTCAAATGGCTCCATTCTTCAAAGACACGTGAGAATACACACTGGGGAAAAACCTTTCTCCTGTAACATTTGTGGGTCAAAATTTACCCAAAATGACTACTTAAAAAAGCACATGCTGGTACATACTGGAAAAAAACCCTATCAATGTGAAATATGTGAAAAAAAATTTACACAACGGCATCACCTCAAGAATCACATGCGAAGACACACTGGTGAAAAACCCTTTGAATGTGAGATATGTCAGTCAAAATTTTCAATTGGTTCAAATCTTAAGAAACATATGCGAACACACACTGGTGAGAAACCCTACCACTGCAATACCTGTGGATTAAATTTTTCCTTAAATGCAACTCTCAAAGATCATATAAGAACACACACTGGAGAAAAACCATTCCAATGTAAGATTTGTGAATCAAACTTTGCAAAAAGTTCCAGTCTTAGAAGTCACATGGTAAAACATACTGGTGAAAAACGTTACCACTGCGACGATTGTGGTTCTGATTTTTCTCATAGTTCACATCTCAAAAGACATGCACGTATACACTTGAAAAAAAATGAAATACCAGATTCTTTCAACAAGGAATAATGAAATCAGTTTTACATTGGGATTTTGTCATTCTCATCAGGCTTTCACATTGCTACCATCATTAATCAAAGAATCTGAAGCTTTAATGGAAAACAAAACAAATTTTGATTTCTATTGCTTATCAGCTTATTTTGATGTCTGAACCCAGAACAGGGTTAACATCTGTTTCTTTTTTAACTCCAAAGAATCAGCTGTCAAGAAGAAAAAAAACACGACACTATCTCTTTGGAGGGCTCTAAATTTGATTCAGGCATAGAATTCACTTTTCAGCCGACAACGATTCTGACACAAATTTTTGTGTGCTTTTGCTATGGATTTAAAAAACACACAATATGTATTTTTGTCAAATGATCTAATTTAATCGAAACAATAAAAATAATCTTGATACATTCTTTGTACGGATTTTCTTCCTTCTTTTTTTTTTTACAATTTACTTCTACCTCTATTCAAAGGTTTTTCTTTGCTATTGTGACTTTTTTTTCTCTATTTTTACCAAAAAAAACAAACAGAAGGAACAGGGTTTTTCTGCAGTTGTCTCAGCTGTGCAGCCCCAGCGAATAATAGAATTTTCTTGTTGAGATGCTACCCTGTATCATGTAGCATTGCCACCTTCAGTGCTGCCTCACATTGACATCAACATAAAAAATTACAAAGATGAAGATAATACAACATATCATCCAATAAAATGAAAACCTTTAGAAATGAACTTCTTATCTTCAGTGCTTGGAATGTCTATACATAACCAATGAATTCACTGATTCAATAAGACCTGAACATGTAACACGTATCATTTGCCGATAGCTTGTAAAGGCAGTATTGACATCAATGCATTCGATGGAGTATGCTGACCAGACTCTGGAAAAATCTCTTGAACTTTTCAACTCATTCAGGCCTGGGGTTTTTTAAGGGTCACAAAGGCTAGGATATAATAGATGCATTCAAATTTCCTCATTTTCCAAGGAACTCTGAGAAGTCATAAATCATTTTAGAGGTTATAAGATATGGATTTCATTAACAGCAAAATTATACCAATATAACGGTCATGTGACCTCATTATGTAATCTAGATGGCTGCCTTTTTTAAAATGACGGCAAAAATTTGAAGCCCACTTATGTATGCTTCCAGCCTACCTATCATATCACCATAGCTGCACAAATGGCTCAACCAACCAGCCAAGTGGGCTACAGCTTCTTCTCACTTTGATTGTCTGTGTCTATCCATCTATGTGCCTATCCTGCCACTCCTGGTCATATTTTTGTTGCTACAACCTGGGAAAATTGCATGCGTACACTACCGACCCTATCTAAAAAGTTTTTTTTTGTTTTTTCAAAAAAGTGCTTTTTGGGGTCACTATTGTCCATTTTTGATTAGATCTTCTGATATTTTTTTAGAAGATTTCAAGTAAAAAGCCTTTTTTTTGATAATTTTTCAGATGATTAGTTCTGGTCCATCTGTGGGCTTTGGTAATTTATTGATATGAAGTATACAGATATTCTATCTTAATGTTAAATGTGACAATTGTTTTTGGGTTTGAGCCATATATATATATATATATATATATTGTTGCTAATAATGCATTATGTTCTTGACAAAATCAATGCTTTTTTTTATTAGATTTTTATTACACCAGCAAACATATGACATTGTTATCTTAACAATGTAATACGTCCCAGAGTCATCTTTCTGAAAATTTTTCTCTCCAATTCAAGGTCTTCCTTGTGATTTTGAATTCTAAATAAAGATCTTTTTGTGTGTGGATCTCTCTATCTAATTTAGGAACAATTCTTTTTTTAGATATGTCCGCACATCTCACTGAGACACTCTTCAATTGGTCGGTTCCAGTTTCATTAAACAGAAAGAGGAAAGAAGGAAGGAAGGAAGGAAGAGGTGTGGTGTCATAAAAAGGTGTGACATCAATAAAAAGCCATCTACTCCAATCAATCATTTTTTACCAGCATAATAGAATGTCATAACAGAATATACAACGTCCATATTTTTGTGTTTCAAAAATACCAGAAATGGCAAAAAAATGCTTAAAATGGCCATTAATGATTTTTACTGAAAATGATACTCATAGAATATTTGCAGTATTTTACAAGTATGAGAATCAATTGACTCAAGGAAAGACTGTATGTACTCCTCCTGGTACTACTACCTTATAGTCCTAAGTCATGGTTCTTGTTCATAAATAATATATCTTTTTGAAATAAGACTGGGAAAGGGTTTAATCCATAATTCATAACAAAATTCATTTACATATTTTCATCATTGCAGCTTCTAAATGAGTTATTAAATGAATGAATAACTGAATAAATAAATCATAATCTTACATTTCAAATTTTTTTACTTCACAACCATTTTTATTCATTTTGTAAAATTCCAAGATATTCATACAAGACTGGGGTCCAATGGCTAAGGCAAAAAAGTTATTCTAAATTACTGAGGCTTGTTGTTCACAAAAATAATCTGTATTTATAATTCTCTATTTTTATTCTGAAATCTTTCGCATGATAGTGATGTCCATGGAAACATAATTGTACATATTTCTGAAATGTGAATCCTGATGAACCCAATACCTTAACATGTGTGTGTTTGAGAATTGAACTAAAATAAAATACGAACTGTATTATTATTCTTGGGTCTAAGCAATATAACTGGGTGTCAAATATAGATATTTTTCATTTAATTTTATTCGATGAAGTATGATATATCATTATCATTACTTCTACATCTAAAACATCTAAAAAAGAATAAGAAACATCTAGATTCTTGGGAATCTAGATGTTATTAATTAACCTTCCAAAATGAAGCTCCCAAAAGATCAAAATGCTTTTTTTTCCAAAAATCAATATGATTCTTTTTAGAGAGGGTTTAGTGGGATACTGATGGTAGTTTTCAAGTTTGTTGACAAAATGGTATGGCCAGGAGTGCAGGAACACACATATAAAGGATTACAGAACCCTTTGCTACCTATAGTGGCTAAGTTGTTCAATAGGAAATTAATGTTTTCTGACAAATCTTTTTTTCTTCATCTTGCTTTCATTTGCTTGAAGTTTTGGATATAAAATCCCCAGGTTTGATCTTTGTAAAAAACCATCAACCAAAACAGGTTTCTTCAGTTTTCAAGTTGGCCTGGCTTGCTGGCTATGTATGTATATATCATGCGTACAGGGTGGACCTTTGAAGCTAAAGGGCTGAAAATCAAATGCCTTTAGGTATTTAGTAGGGGGTTCAATTCAGTTTATGCTGAATTAGTCCCTTAGTTTGTGTCGAGCAGCTTTCTCACTTTTTTTTGAAAATTCAAACTTCTTTTAAGTGATCACTGCCCAACAAGAAGATTTTTTTGCTCTAAACCATCAGAAGAAGAAACTGTGGGGAGAGACTCTCTTTCCTCACGGATATTACACCTGAAGTGGGCTGTTGAAATAAATCAGCAAAACCTACCTACATCAAAGCTGAAAAGAGTCCAAATTGTTGGGTCTTGTTTTTGCAGTGGAATCCCACAATGCAATGTTCTATAGCTAAAAGTTCTTCAACGCTACACAGTCCCGTTTTGATATAAAAAAAAGTTTGAACCCTGATTTGACGACAATCGGTCACCAGAAAGAAGAATTTTATTGTTCTCATTGACTGATAGTATGTACAAGTTTATGTAGGTATTTACTCCTGCAATGGAAAATGTATTAGAGTATAAGTTGAATGTGAGTACAAAGTAAATAGAATTTGACTGTGAGGTCAAATGAGAGTAAAAAAAAGGTGTAAATCAGGAGACTTGAATACAAGTTGTGCCTAAAACCATGAACAAGATTTTTGATGATTTTGCCGTGGTGAGAAAAAACAAAACGAAACAGGTCTGGTTAGTCGCTCAATAGAAACTGTTACAAGATCAAATTATCTAAACCAGATTTTCTCCATCTGGATGATAATGCTCGCTAGTGGGCAGTTAGCAACTGGGCAGAATATAATGGATGCTCAGAAATTTTGAACGGTAGTTTATGATTTTGAATATTGAAGTCTGTAATTGACAATAAAAAATAAATCCAGAGCAAGATTTATATCATTAATTCACCAAGTAGCACTTAGATATCTCATATTATGTAGGTGCATATAGAATCATGTAAATTTTTGTGTAGGTATATATACATGTATACTACACTCTCTATAGGTAGGTATGTGATACATGTATAAGTGTAACACATTTTGAAGATAAACAGACGCCAGACACTGGGATTGCATAAATGATATCTGAAAACAATATGCTTGTGCCAAACATTTGATTTTACTACTTTACGATACTTTCATTAAAGAATCTTGGAACATCAAAACTGTTCATCTTTCTTACTTTGTAAAAATTGAAAATGTTTTGATATCCTTTTAATTGTTTATAGAGGTATTCATCTTTTCTTGTTTTGTAAGAGTTAGAAATATCTTGATATCCTCTTGAATATTTATACAGTTGAGTGGTGAAAAAATTCTCCATTTGTGCAGCCATGGTGATACGATAGGCAGGCTGAGAGCACACATAAGTGAGCTTCAACTTCTGCAGCCATATCTTAAATCCATATCTTATAACTTTCAAAATGATGTATGACTTCTCTGAGTTTTTGGAAAATGAGAAAACTTGAATGCATCCATTATGTCCTATCTTTTGTAACCCTTGAAAGTGGGCAGTGATACCAAAATGGTCCATGGAGCGGATTCATTTTTTAATTTTTAATTTTTTTCATTTGTTGGTATTGGTTTTCAGCACCATTTTTTGGACCGAAGCAAAGAAAAATCATGTAAGCTGTACTTCCATCTGTACCCCTGTAAAAATGATGGAAAGTAAGTGCCCATTTCAGCATAGTTACATTATAAATACAAACCTTCCCCTAAAACCTAAATTGTATCTTTGTAAACTGATAATCTTCCAAAGGTAACAAAAGTCTTATTGATTAGAAGCACAAAAATTTTCTTTGCAAAAACAAAAATTCAGTATGCTTTTCGAAGTTCCCATTCGAATCATAACCAAGGGCACTTTTTCAAAACTAATGATAAGAAACCATAAATTCAACAATTTGTCCTTCATCATTATGTCCATATCTGGGATTCCTAATTTCAAAGGGATTCTACTTTCAGTAGTAGTAGCAAAAAAAGAAGTTTCATCAAAGAATGAATATGGTTAGAATGAATTCTGTTTATGACATCACTGGTGTTTTCCACTGGAAAACATCTAAAATAGATTTTTTTAAAAACACTAGATTCTGGAGAATCCCATCAGAATAAAGCCCCCAAAGTATCAAAACAAAGTCTCCCACCTGAAAAAAAGATTTGTAGAAGGGGTCTAGTAAGGTACTGATACCAATTTTCATGTCTGTAGACAAAACGGTATGGCCAGGAGTGCTGGGACTCACAAACACTTAAACACACAAATACATTCAAATATAAAAAAAAGGAAAGAAACCTTTGCCATCTTTGATGGCTATGGTGGTTCAATATTAGGGTTTATTCAATCTTTAATGGAAATAAGTATCCCTATCTTTCCAACACAGGAAATTATTATTGTGTTAAAAAATAGTATTTTTATACCAGAATCATTTTCTTTACTTCCATTCAAATGTATAAAATCACAGCTCATTCGATTTCCTGAAGCCATTTTGATCAACCTTTGACCATAAAAAAAGCAAATTCTGTTGGTTTTATGACCATAGTTCTTATGGGAATATCAATCAACATTAAAAGAGTTTCCTAATTCTGTATAACACGTTCCTATTTGGAGATATTGAAATGTTTGTCTATGGAGCCAAATCTTGAAATCCGCCATTTTGAATTTAGAGGCTCAATTTTTATTATTATACGTGGGTCTTATGAACAATTCCCAGCAAAAAGTTTGTGGGTATCAAAATGTGAAAATTACAAGTACTAAGAGCAGCCATTTTGAAACAGGGAAGGATACAATTACTTGATATTTTGTTTTTTCTCCTTTCCTCTGATGTTGCATCGCTGTAAGGAAAATAGATCGTATCAAAGTTTGAATAGTGCAAGAGATAAGTGCTCAAATAATGACCAATAGTGCACTTATTGAAAAAAGCATGAAATTTCTTACTTAGTACATACCAGAACATTAATTTTCGGTTGTAGAGGGAACTAAGATTAGACCTCTGGGTACTGTGCGTGGTTAAATTCATGATTACACCGATTGACTAAGTCTTATGTTCAAACATATCTAATTCGGAAAGCAAACAGCATTGAAAAACATTTCAGGTGACATTTCCAACTAAGCTGTGAATGCCTATTCATCTGGTAATACTTTGGAGATCACCAGGACCCAAGGGATTGCTTTTAGATCAAAGTCAAAATTTTTTTAAAAATGTTAAAAAGACATTCTTTTGTTAATTCATTTAGTGCTGGGCAACATGTAAATCATGTAACAAGCAATATCTTGCTGAAAAATCAAGTATATGTAAAGCAAATGTAAAAAGAAAACATGTTGTCAATTTATATGACAATGCAATTCGTAAATTACAGACTAGAATTTATGATGTCATCATCAGCAGAAATTTCTCATATCTATCACATCGCATTGTTGAGTTCATTTATGAACATCCCTCAGTGGTTGTTTTGTGGTAACAGATGTGCTAAATAACATACAAAAACTCTATGACAGTCTGACCACTGGTAAGGTAGAAATTTCAAGATGTTAATGTTGGAAATTTCGTGCTTTTTCCGAAAGGTGCTCTTTCATCCTTGTGATACAATTCATTAAAAAGAAGTTAGTAATTCTCTTTATTTCTTTGTTTTCATACATGAATGAATATGAATCGAATTTTATAGTTTCTCCTTTTTTTTTCTCTAATGGGCCCTTTGTGGGCTTTCATTCAAGATCATTATATTATCCGTTCTTCTCACATCAACACATATTTTATAGCTAGAACTGTCTTGAAACTGGCTAAATAGGCTTGATTTTTCATTTGCAGCCAATTTTATCTCTAAAATTATAAGTATAATAATATTTATCATTATCAATACTTATGTACACCCTGATTGTTTTAATTTCAATTTTCTTGCATTGTACTCAAATAAATGTGATTTTATGATATACTTATACTCATGTAGAACCTATCCATCAAATGAACGAAGAATCCAGAACGAATTATTTGTAATTTAAAATTGTACATTACTTTTATTAAACTCATCAGATTTGTTCGGCTATCGTACATTTTCATTGGCTGAATTCAGAAATAATCCAGATCTAGCTGATTAAGCGACTCTGATTCTGCAATTACCTCCCTTGACGCTCACTCTTCAGTTGGTTGTTTTCATGCTTCAATCGTGAATAAGGGTCTTTTTGGAAGAAAATGTAAAACTTTTTGGTTTAAATTATTTGGAATTTTACAGTTTTTCCCTAATGTTGAATTGCTCTTAGGAAGGTAAATGAGACTAAAGTAAGAAAGAAGTAAGTAATGTTCTCTTTATTTCTTTCACATTATTTTTCGCGTAGATGAATACTTTGTCCCATAATTTTTGTTACATATGCATATAGATATGTCTATATAATATAACAACTATTATGGGACTATATATTATGCATTCATTCAGCCACGTTGATTGTTTATCGTCATAATTCATATTGGATAATTGAAAGAGAATTGTTGGAAATAATAATAGATAAATATGAATAATAGTTTTGCTTTCCCCTTTTTTTTAGATGAGCTAGCATCTCTTGTAACGATCGCCGTTACTGGGTATTGACAGCGAAATGTTAAGTTACTGCGTCCTTTGCTCAGTGTTGCCAATTTAGATATTTTTCATCCAGATATAGATTTATTTTTGATGTGTCTGGGTGTCAGAAATCGCTATTTAGATCATTTTTAATAATGTTCTCATTTAATATAAAGGGCTGTCCAGGCACTAACGCAATCAGCTCCGCCATTTTGAAATTGGCAGTTTCTAAATTGCTAAAACTGGCTAGATGTTTTTGAAAGTGGCTATTGGGTAGTTTTGTTTTCCAGGTAACCAGGTTGATAGTTAGTTCCTTGTGTATTTACGTAAGTTTTGAATTAAAAAAGTGAACAATATCACCAAAGGGTCACATTTATAACTCTAACCCCTATCCACCTACTTAGATTCATACAGCAATTTATTCGTTTCTGAGAAAATAAATGAAATAGAAAAATGGAGGTCTTTTGGGTGACAAGGTTGGATTGTTTGAAAGAATTTCGCTGACCAAAAGAAAGAAATTATTGACTTTTATTTTTCATCATCGTATTAATATCTGATCTATATGTTGTATAATACTTTTTGCTGAAAGTGGTATGGGCCCCATAAACTGAAAGATGGTGGAAAAAACGATATTTTTAGATCCAAACTAATCATTCATCCCATCATGCGTTTATTGTTAATCGTTATAATCTATGTTCAATAATAGGATGCAGTTTGTTGGCGATTGTTTAATAAAAGATAAATATAAATGATAGTTTTGTCTCTCCCTTTTCAGAGGCGCTAACATCGTCACTGACTGACATAGCGAAATTTAAGTTACATCCTTTGCCCAGTGTTGTCTTTTGAAATGCTGGAAACTGCATGGATCTCTTAACTGAAAGATTGCCAAAAAACAGTATTTTTTGATAAATATTAACATCTAACCACTTTTAGCAATTCAAAATGGTCTATTTAAAAATTGCTAATTTCAAAATGGAGATACCTAATGCGTTAGTGCAAGGTTTACCAATTCATAGATGTAAAATAAGCAATATCTTTAATAAATCAAGTGATATTTAAATAAAATAATTGTTGAACGCTTAAGTCATATTTCAATTATTAATAGTATGTAATATATTTCCTGGATTTTATGTATATATATATATATATATATATCTATATATCTATATATATATATATATGTATGGAGAATCTAGATATTTGTGGGTGTTTTAGGGGATTTTTTTTCCTCACTCAAATGCTAAATGTAAACTTGAAAATAAATTGGGCAACACTGCTCTTGCTAGATCTACACATAAGAAATGACAGCGCATCCATAGTCTGACTTTCGGATGTTTCGAGTGGAAAAAGCCAGTGATGTCATAAATTGAATTTATTCTAACCATATTTATTCTTTGATGGATTTTTATAAATGACTCCAAATTTTGACGCTATGGTTGTTCAATTGTTGACTGTCATGGCAAGTTCAATTTTTTGTTTTTTTTCATTAGATGAAGTAAATAAATCATTATTGTTGATATAAAAAAGGAACAACAATTAAGATGAAGTTGAATAGAAAAAAATGAATAGTAATGGTTGTTTAAAATTAGCAGTTTTAGCCAACTATCTCCTATAATAGGGGTTAATATTTAAACACAGGAATTAATCGGAGTATGGTATGTATGTGATTCATAATGTCCATATGATGCGTATATACAAAGATGTCTGAAATGGAAGTCAAAGGCACTGCACAAAGGTCAAAATGAAATTAAGTAATACGATTATTGGAAAGTCAGAGATATTTGTTAGAATATTTGTCTCTATAGCAATTGAAAAAAATTAAATACTTCCTAAGTGTGTTGATATTTACATTTTTTTTTTGTTTTTAAAATTCAGGGCCCCTTTATAACATATGCTACAGGCCCTGTACTAGCTTAATCTAACCTTGGACCTGAGTGAGACAAAATTGAGGTCCGTACTCAAACCATGTTATAAGCGATTCAGCATTATGTCAGGTCTACAATGAAGTTATATTGTAAATAGAACCCCCCCCCCCCCATGTAGACCCTGGAAAAAATTATTCCTAATTGGTTTGAAGATCCAGTAGAATATCTATACACTGTACACCCATTATAACCTGAAAGAGCGGGTCCATAATTTCCTACTGCATTGTAACGAATTTTCCATTTTTACAAATCTTGATCCAAGTTTCCCCCTACCCTCCACATCTTCAAGACTGACCCTCAAAATTCCTGCAGAAATGAAGAGAAAATGGTCTTCTTCAGGTGTCTGTTCTGGGGTGTTGGATTTGGTTTCTGGGGAGCATGCAAATGCAAATGACAAGGTATAATATAGATCCATCCATTGTAACTCCTTGCTCAATAGTCTCATTCTTAATAGTGTGTCAACTGTAAAGCTCAGCAGGAGGTCACAAGGCTGGTGCTGAGGTGGGACGGAGACAATTCTAAAAACATAAAGATATAATAACTAGAGCTGAAGCGGGTAGCATGCTCCCCTGGGACGAGATTTGAGAGTCAAAACAAATATGTTAAAAATGAAGTATATCCCTTTGCAGTTTTGATTTTGTATTGTTTCTTCTTCTTTTCTTCTAGATACGTCTACAAATACATACGAGAGAGATGCCATATTTTTGCAAGATGTGCGGGTCTTCATTTCCACAGAATTCAGCTTTAAAAAAAATAAGTGCAATCCCAAAACAGAGACTATCATTATTATTATCAAAGTGTACGGACAGGCATTTTTGGAAGATTCAAATTTAGAGATGAACATGCTGGCAAACACCATTGAGAAATTACACATGTAAGGTGTGTAGCTCAGCATTTTCACAAAAACCCAATAGAAAATAATACCTGTAAATACACTAGAGAAAAACCATATCTTTATGAGGTATGTAGATAAGCAGTTTCTTTGAATTTATCTTTGAAATCACACCCTGGATAGAAACTATATTCTTGCTAGGTATGTAGATTGGTATGATAGAAGAGTTCAGCTTTTAAAGAAAACATGCAAACACATGATGGAGAGAAACCATATTCTTGTGTGGTGTGTGGGTCAGCATTTTTGAAAAATTCAGCTTTAAAAAGACACATGCGAATACACACTGGAGAGAAACCATATTCTTGTGAGGTATGTGGATCTGCATTTTCACAGAATTCATCTTTAAAAATGCATATGCGAACACACACTGGGGAGAAACCATATTCTTGTGAGGAGTGTGGATCAGCCTTTTCAGAAAATACAGCTTTGAAAAAACATATGCAAACGCACACAGGAGAGAAACCATATTCTTGTGAGGTGTGTGGATTGGAATTATCAGCTGCTTCATCTTTACAGAAACACGTACGAACTCACACTGGAGAGAAACCATATATCTGTGAAGTATGTGGTTCAGCGTTTTCTCTGAATAGGTATTTAAAAACTCACATGCGAACTCACACTGGAGAGAAACCATATCCTTGTGAGGTATGTGGATCAGCATTTTCACAGCGTTCAATTTTAAAAAGACACATGCAGACACACACTGGAGAGAAACCATATTCTTGTGAGTTGTGTGGATCAGCGTTTTCTAGACGTTCCAATTTAAAAACACATATGGAAACACACTCTGGTGAGAAACCATATCCCTGTGAGGTGTGTGGATTGGCATTTTCACAGGCTTCATCCTTCAAGGGACACATGCGCATGCACACTGGAGAGAAACCATATTCTTGTGAGGTGTGTGGATTGGTATTATCAGATGCATCATCTCTTAAGAAACACATGCAAAGACACACTGGAGATAAACCATATTCTTGTGAAGTGTGTGGATCTTCATTTTCACGGAATTCATCCGTCAAGATACACATGCGAACACACACAGGAGAGAGACCATATTCTTGTGAGGTATGTGGATTGGAATTATCAGATGCTTCATCTTTAAAGAAACACATGCGAACTCACACTGGTGAGAAACCATATTCTTGTGATGTATGTGGGTCTTCATTTTCACTAAATAAGAATTTGAAAACGCACATACGAATACACACTGGAGAGAAACCATATTCTTGTCAAGTATGTGGATCAGCATTTTCACAGAATTCATCTTTAAAAATGCACATGCGAATACACACTGGTGAGAAACCATATCCTTGTGAGGTTTGTGGATCAGCATTTTCTAGACGTTCAAATTTAAAAACACACATGCTTACTCACACCAATTCATTTTTAAAGGAACAGATGAGCGAACTCACTGGAGATAAACCATATCCTTGTAAAGTATGTGGATTGGAGTTTTCATATGATTCATCATTCAAGGCGCACATGCAAACACACACCAGAGGTAAAGTATATTCTTGTGAAGTATGCGGATCCTCATTTTCACGAAATTCATCAGTTAAGATACACATGCGAACGCACACTGGAGAGAGACCATATTCCTGTGAGGTATGTGGATCAGCATTTTCAGTAAATGCAAATTTAATAAAGCACATGCAAACACATACTGGAGAGAAACCCTATTCTTGTGATGTCTGTGGATCTGCATTTTCATTGAATACAAATTTAAAAACTCACATGCGAATACACACTGGAGAGAAACCATATTCTTGTAAGGTATGTGGATTAGCATTTTCACAGCATTCACATTTAAAAAGACACATGCGGACACACACTGGTGAGAAGCCATATTCTTGTGAGGAGTGTGGATTGACATTCACACAAAATTCAACTTTGAAAACGCACATGCGAACACACACTAGTAAAAGGATGAAGCGTCCCATCTCTTGAGAGACAACTTGCTGGATGCAGTATGGAAACCAGTGACTCAGTCCAAGTCCCAGTTCCTATTGCATGTGTCTGGTTAGGACCACGGCTTTATTGCTACAAGTTATGACCTGCTCCTTGGTAGGATGTGAATCCATTAAAGAGGATATCTCTTGTTACACTCTTCATATTGCGAATAGAACCTGGGACCTTTTGTATGTGAGGCAGATATGCTAACCATTACACTATCCAAGTGTACAAATGCACATTGGAAGGAAACCTCATTCTTGTGAGATATGTGAATCAGCATTTTCACACTGTTCACATTCAAAAAGATACATGCAAAAGCACATTGGAGAGAAGTAATATTTTTACTAAGTGGATCAGAATTACAATACACATTGATCAGCATTTTAAAAATACACATTGGAGAGAAATCACTTTCTGATAAAGTGTGTGGATTGACATTTTAAGAGAGTCCATGTCTAAAAGATCTTACCAAAAATATGCTTCTCCAGTGGATTTTCCATTTCAAGAATCTATTATATTAGGTTGTCTCACGTGAAATAACAGATTATAAGATGGAAAATATGCTCTGTTAGACTCTACAGTTGTTTTGTAAATCTGTGAATTTGAAGCAAGAACTTCAACAGTTGTCCTCGTATCATTTTCCTCAACAACTGATTGAAGGCATCCTTAATGGTCATTATCAGGCTTGTATATTGGAACGAAATTCGTGGAATCAACACTGCACTGTTCTTTCTGAACAAATGTACATTCCAAATACGAAATTGATGTTCTCGAGAGTTTGAACAGCATTTTCTCATTGAACTCCTACAAAAACAAAAAGTTGTTTTTTTTCTATGAAAACAGCATTTTCAAGAGTGGGGGATCATCTCATCAAAACTGATAAGTTGAAAATATAAGATAAGTTAATGTTTTCTGATTAGTAGAATATGTATGACTATACTTCCTGCTTCACCTTGAAGACAAATGCAAAAAATGTCCATTTCATGAAAAACAGCCTAATATCATTTGACAAATGTTGGACCACTTTTTTCTTTTTTTTAAAAATTTTGTTTTACACGGAGCCTGAAATGGTTCCAGTGATATCCAAATAGGCTGCACATGTGTGCAAAAAAAAAATTCACTCTCGTCCCAATAATAACAATCTGACTTACATCTATCACTATATAATTCTAAAAGTCTGAATCAGACTTTTCGAATTATAACCTAGGGGAAGGTTTTTAAATAGAATATATACAACATCACATGTACAATTTCTTTTTTCTTTTTTTAGTGATTCAAAAAAAGGTGAAAGAACTAAGAGAAATAACATTCATTGATCACCCCTATTTCCAATTCTTTCAGTGATCACTGAGGAAAAATACATGTATATGTATGTTACTCTCCACACAAGTAACACAATGGGCTACAGAAGGAATGATTAAATTTCAGGATTGATTTATGCACAATTAACTCTCCTGTTTCGTTGACAATAGCATTGGTATTCTCTCTGAGTGATTCCTGATTTTCAAAAGAAGTTTATGATAGATTTCGATCAGTTTCTACATTGGTCTGGCTGGTTATATATGTTTCACACATAGAGGTCATACCAATGGTGCTACTGAGCTGAAAATTGACCGTTTACTCCTTATTTATGTTAGCAAAAATATATTTTGGCTTTCTTTCATAATGTAAGTTTATGCTAAATCGATCTCTTGCTTTGCACCTAGTTTTTTGAAAATTAATACTTTTCAGTGATCAGTGCCACACACAAAAAGTGAGAGAAGTAACTTTTTCATTGATCACCCCCTTTTCTAACTTTTTAATTGATCACCCCAAACATGGCATGCTGCCAAAAGACATTGGTGTCATGATGGTTTCTATTGAGTGACTAACGAGAACTGTTCCACGTAATTCTTTTTTACGTTGTATAATAAAAGATTTAAAGGGTATTTTCAGTTATTTTATTTGAAAAAAACAAAACAAAATGCTCAAATCATTTGTCTAATCTTTCTTTCTGTGATCCAAGATGCAAAGATATGAAATGAAGCAACTTTGATGTGACCCCCCCTACTGTAAAGTTGAAATGTGTTTGATTTATGCCCTGGATTTTAAGCTCAGCCTAGTGTCTGTGACCTCATGACCTCAAAAGTCATCCAATCAAATGCTATTACATATTATTTCAAAACTGACATTTCTAACAATATGAATGAGGGGTAATTTGTTACTGAGGGAACTGTGGATTATGGGATATGGGCAAAAACATTTCCCCTCTACCCTTGACTTTTTTCTTTTTTTTTCCGGCAGTTGCCAGCTGAAGTCAAAAAATCGTCCCTATTGAATTTTGTATGTCCCATTGAACTTTCCAATGTCACCTTCCTGATCTCCTACACCCTAACAGACATAATCCAGGAGTCAAAAATTTTACAGCAGGGGTGTCACATCATAGTTGCTTTCTTGGACCTTGGACCTTATGAAATTGAAATTGTCTCCTCGATGCATTTGAAATGATAAATAGAAAATTTCGTAATAAATCCATTTTGTCCTCATTGAAGGAAAAAAGTTGCTGTGGATTATCATTCACGACGAGTATCTGTTGTCGTCATCATCATCATCAGTGTGTCCTTCTTCTCAATTAGATAACTTTGTTATTCCTTCATATATTTCAGTGAAATTTTATGAATAGGCTTGTGGAGGGTATCTGGGGGATGGTGACTTATGGCCGATCTGATTTTTCGTTCACATTTTATAACCAAAAACATTGTTTTTGTTTTAAAAAAAAAAAGGAAAATTTCTCAAATCTTGTCCTGTTATTGTCGATCCAATTTTCTGTCTACATTTTATCTATGTAATATATATATATATATATATATATATATAATATATATATATTTATATAATCTTGTTAAGCCACAATTTTGCATTTAGGAAATGGAAATTTTGCATAGTAGTGCATTTTTTCATGGCAGAGGACATAGGTTTTGTGATTTTTTTGTAGAGGTTTTACTGTGGTGTTCTATTTACAATGTAATTATATTGCTAAATTGGTCCCTGACTTTCTGTTCGACATATCTTGAAGTTTTCATTTCCAGGGAGATCGCTGAAATTTGGCACTGAAGTACATCTTTTCACTGCAGGGAACAAGCTATATGAGATTAACCTCAGTGGTCACCAGAGGTCATTTATAATTTTCATTAAGACAGTGTAAGATAGACTGTAGTAAAATATTAGCAGGGATTCCTGGCATTGCCTGACGAGAAATAACTTTCCTCTTACAAAACAAATTCCTGGGTCTAAAGCTGGTTGAATTGAGTGGTTGCATAGGCATTTTGGAAAATATTTCCGTAATTTTACATACATTTTCTTTATATTGGGTTTCATGCATTCTGGACTCATTGGTGCAAGCTCCCTACCAGACTTGTGCACGAACGTTGGTTTTAGTCAAATGTTTGAAAATAGAAAAAGTAATTTTCTTGTTTTCCATTAAAAAAACTCCTGTGCTTAGTAGTTTTGAGAACTATTAAATTTCAGAATTTTAGGAGGGTGCTTCTATTTAGAATGTAACTACAATGCTGAACTTGATATGTGTGCAAATAGTCAAATAAAATGAACATTCATGAGCAGGTTTGCTGTTGAGCATGTGCAAACCTGTCTGAGGTATTCCAGAGTCTAGAAATTTATTAGCGCTTAAATTCCTATTGTACTCAGGCCTCACACCAAGATTTTTGAAAACAAGAACCATAAGTTCAATGATGCGTCCACCATCCATAGTGGTTGTAGCCAAAGGAGGAAGAGCAATTAGTCTTCCTTTTGTCTTAATTGATTCTCATACTTGTGAAATATTGCAACGTGAAATATTCTGCAAGTATTTTTTTCAATGAGAATTTTGAATGGCTACAATTTTCAATACCTGTATATTTATGAATGAACTTATTCATGAAAAGGATTTTTTGTAAGAAAAAGTTATGGAAATATTTTTTTCATGTCAATCAACCCCTTAATTTGATTATATTAAATCTCGAAAATATCATTTGTTTTCCTGTGTTATGTTTGAAGTTATTTTCCTCCTGGCAATGCTAGGCATCCCTACTATTATGTAAATAACCATGTGTTAACCTGCAAAAAATATTGAACTTTGCAAATGCTGAACCAATTGGAATGAAAATTCTCATGCAGGTTTTAGGGCACTTGATTATCAGAAATATATAACATTTTTTAAATTTCATGGTTTGAATAAAAAGAAATAATCTGGTATCTTGAGTTAATGATCTTAATAAAGAACTTATTAGTATTGTTTCTTTCTATTAATCACAGCTACCCACAACAGACTGGTTTAATCACTGTTGCTTGGTTAAGGTTATTCATGTGTTCTGACATTTATATTTATCTATGCATATGTCTGGATTTCATCCAGTCCAAATCATTCATAGTAGAAACATGAGATTTTGCACACACACACCTGCCTCAATGCATATGGAAAATGAATTTTTTGTCTTTTGATAATGGTCACTGTACATAAATTTTACAAGCATCTTGATAATCCTCTTTTGATTTGTTCTCCCATCAACATTTTTTATTAAAAACCATCAACCAAAACTGTCAATAAAGGTTTCTGCCATTTTTAGGTGATTCTTGATGGATCGCTATTTGTCACACATACAAGCTGTACCATTGGAGTTTGAGGACTGACAATATAAACATTTATACGGAAAATGTTTTTGTTTTTTTAAATTCCGTCACTCCTAGCGAGTTTATAGTCAAGCAGGGTCAATTTACAATGTATATTTATGCCAAAATTGACCCTTAGTTTGGGTCCAGCAGTGTTCCTTCTGTTTTTTTGAAGATTTGGAATTTTTTTTGGTTATCATTGCCCAACAAAAGGCAAGAGAAGTAACTTATTCATTGATCATCTCTTTTTTTAAATTTTTAATTGATCATCCCCAACAGTATGCTGCCATTGGGCAGTTTCTATTGAGTGGCAAATCAGACCTGGGTTTTTGGGGGTCTGTATTTTTAAATCATAAATCTATAGCTCAAATCATGATGGGTTTACCTCATCAAGGTGATTTAATTTTACCACTGCCACTGTTAAATTCATAAGGTGAAAAGAATCATATGTGGGTGGAGGTGATTCATAATTTCCCTTGGAATACTACTATGAACAGTAAAGCAAAACTGTCACCAAAACTGTATTCATAGGTTTCTTCAGTTATCAAGTTGGTGGGACTGGCTGGATATGTATGTACATAAATATGTATAAATCTTGTGTACAGACTGCACCAATAGAGCTATAGGGCTGAAAATTTCAACATCTACTTTTGTTTTGTCAAAATTCTACCTATAAGTAGACTTTTAGTGGGAGGTTCAATTTGCAATGAAAGTTTATGCTAAATTGGTCCCTCGGTTTTTGTCTGGCAGACTTTCAGTGATCACTGCCCAACAAAAGGCAAGAAGTAACTTATTCATTGTTCAACCCTTTTTTCTAATTTTTCAATTGATCACTCCCCAACATGGCACAAAAAACACTGACTACACAAAATTAGAAGAAACATTGCCCCATGCCCCCACTCCCAGCAATGATTATTGAAAAAAGTTTTTGAAAAAAATCATTTAAAATAATAGGTCTTTTATATGAAATTATCTAAATTTGGATATTGTTGGATATAACCATAGAGACCCCCAAGAGATGACGCCAAAATGTGACTATAAGCATCCAGAGAGAGAGAGAGAGAGAGAGAGAGACACTCGAGCAAATGGAGAAGAATCGAGATCCCAGTTGTTTGGTTGATTGGGCAGGCCATTTGTGGGGCTACAGTCATCCAATATGTGATTGTATATTTCTTTTTGTTGTGTATAGTTTTCAGAAAGGTCATTACCATTAGATTTAAAAAATATCAAGAATCCTCCAAGTATGTGAATCTTTTGTATTACAATTAAATTACAAAGTTTTTTTAGAATTGAACCATAAGATACATACAAATTTACTTATTACAATATGTATTTATAAAGTACGCTGTGGATATTTGCCAGTTCGAGTACTGGGTAAATATACACAGCTCTCTTTCTTTGAAAATCTACTGAAAATTGATGTCATTATTAATTTTTGTTTTTGTTGGAGAATAAAAAGCCCAAAATTTTGTGTAAAATAAAATTTCCTTCCTCAATAGATTCAAGAGAACCAGTGTGTGAAAAGAACAAATTTCTATTAATCAAAAATGAAAAGAAATGAGAGTTCATGAAAGAAAAATATTGCATTGTTATCACTTTGAATAATTTTTTTTTTTAATTGTTTCACCTTGCTTACCTCTCTTTATCATTAGGCTTGACAACATTGTAGCCAACCCTCGATAAACGTCGAGAATAATCATGTGTAAATTTGTAAATAACAATTCAATAATTAGATCCGCCAACATTGTCAGATGAATTGCCAACCCTCAATAACATCCGGCAATAATTGTTTTGTGTAAATTTGTCAAGTTCAAAATATTTCCTATGCCCATGCATGTCCAGAAACGTCCATTTGGTACGAATTATTAGCTTCCATACATAAGAGATCCGTTGCCAGATGAATATGACCTGCCTATGAAGTTTTCTTTTGAAACTTTTCCTACTTAATTTTTAAAAAGCTATTTTTTACAAAAACTTTTATGAGATTATTCCAAACTAGTATAGTTTTGTTTGATGGAATCTCTTCCATATTTATCAGTAATAATATGTAACAAAAACAAAGTCTTCTGATAACTTTTAATCTAGTATTAGAGATTTTTTTTTTCTTTTAAGGGTAAAAAATTCTTTATTCAAAAGGATTTTTTGATTGATAGAACCATGCTAATGTCATAATGTCATGCTATCTTTCAATTTAAGAATTTTCAGGGACTTGTAAGATGAAAATATTCTAGAAAAAGTTACATGTGTGATTACATATGAGACTTGATTGAAATGTTTAAGATTATGTGTGGTTTAGAATCAGAAGACCCAAATGTATTTTTCACTAGAATGGGGTACAAAGGACTGAGAGGCCAGAAATATATGGTAGATGTAAATAGATATGGATTAGATATCTGAAAATTCAATAGGATTGTCTATGGTATATAACTCACAACATCCGTGAATAGTATGTAGTGTTATCAACAGATGTGAATGATTTTGAAAAGAATAATGATGATGTTCATTTCACCACCACAAATGTTTAAGGACCTAGATGTGTAAATAAGATTAGGTCGTGTTCTTGTATACAGAGTTATTGAACCCTATTTTGTCACACATTTATTGTATTGTAATGTAGAACAAGTTGGTGAAATTCACAGAAAAGTAAGTGATTGTCCAGCTTTTTAGTTCAGATCTGCCCCAAATGTTCATTGCAAGAGAATTTTTTCAATTAATTTCAATTTCTGTGCCATATTCAAGTTAACATGCCTTCTTTCAACTTCTGTGTCATCTGTTGAAACCATTTTGTGTTGTAAGGGTTGTGAGATTATTTAATGAATAAAAATAAACATTGAGAAATCAGCGTAGATGATAACAGGATGTCTACATCAAAACAAAAGCAAAAGAACTGGAAAATTATCTAGTGTTTACAAAAAATCATCCTGAATAAGGGCAAAAAATATCTAAATATATCTAGATTTCTGAGGGAATCATCTAAAAATTATCTAAAAATACATCATATGGTAAGACATCACTACTGCATTCTGTATCAAAGTATTGAAAATAACACCAAAAATTTAAGGGCTGTAGAAAAAAACAAAAAAAAACTAACTTATTTTCACTATGAAAATATGAAAGTTTTTTAATTTTATTTTGATGCTTCAAATGATTAGAATCTTCTGGAAATTTGTTATTTTTGAGAATTAAGTTTGGAATTCATGTCAAAGTACAGTTCATTAAAAAAAAAGCTGGAAATGATTCATGTAAGCTGAACCTTCATAAAAATGTTCAGTTCAACCTTTTGTAAATAGACCCCTCATAAAACCTTTAAAAGACATTCATGGGAGGTTTGGGGTGTAATGGATTGAAAGCACCTAAAACTAAAAGAGAAGAAAAATCCACTACAAGAGCTGTGAGGTTCAAAGATATGGATCTTAACTAAAGATTTCAATCCTACACGGAAAAGAAATGTTATATAGATCAACTTAGAAAATACTTTAATTTGTTACAACTAAATTCATTAATGGTTTGCTTGACCAGGTTTCATTATCAAAAGGCGGTTGGTCTAGTTTTCGGTGCAAGGAACTAAAGGGAGTAAAGTGATAAGCAAATTAATCATAATGTTTATGTTGAGTCGCCATAAAGCTCTTATGGATTCTCACATTGAAACAGATTGGTGACAAAAGACATAATATTATCATTGGTCAAAGAATGGTAACTACTCCAGCTGGGATGTTAGTGAAAAGAAGAGAAAGAGAGGAAGTAACTGACCAAGAAAGTCGGGACAATTGAACGCCGGTACATGTGGACTCAGACCTTTTATGGGCGGTAGGTAAAATGAAGTGACATATTGTATATTTGGCTAGATTCAAGGTTTTGTATCTAAAGCTAATACTTATTTCTTTTCATTTGGAATTTTAACTGAAAGTGAAGGAGTTGCTTCAAATGTTTTGTTTGTACTTCGCAAACTGCAAGTCACTGTAGCTGTGAATTTTTACTCTGAGACATGATTAGATTAAATGAAATATTAGAGACAAGAATAACATTGGATGTATCTTTTAAGGTAGATTTATTCATAAATAAATGAATAGATAAATTAAAATGAAAATTCTTCTTTTCCCTCTCTTCAATATGAAGGAGCAATCTCCCAATTCCTCTTTTTTTCACAATGTAACTATGATAATGTTTAGGTTTTTATCTATCAGTCTATTATGTGGATGATAGGGAGAAATCAAAAAAATGAAATTCATAAAAAAATTATGCGGAAAACTATGATGAAAGATATTTTTTGTAAAATTGATAAATATAACGAATGGTGTAATTCTTTGTCTAGTATTTCTTCATTCAAGTCAATTCTTGTCTTCTGTTGTTTGTTGCTTTTAGAGAGGGTTGACGTTGGCTATGAGCCTTTCTGAAAGATATCTGACACACGAGTATAGAAAAAGGACTAATTTGGATGATCACTACTTGAAGAGATAATTTCTATTCACTCATGGACAATGCGATATTGGATTAAATTTGAACCCCACTTGAAAAAATCAAACTAAAAAACATTTATGAATAATTGAATAAGTCCTAATAGGTTGGGGGATGTCCCAAGTGATGGGCTGAAATGGTAGTTGGTTGGGGTGTCCTGCTGCCTTTTGGAGCAACTTTAAAGCAATTAATACCATAAAGGTCATGAGTGTATATATTTATGCAGATTGCTAGATGATCTTATTCATTATTTTTTCTTGTTTTTCTCACTGTTTTGCTTGTAAGTTGTTGGAAGTAGAGAAACAAATAACAGCACAACTCACAGGTGCCACTCAACGGATTTAGCAAAATTTTGATGTTTTTGATGATTGGTGAAAAAAAAAAGAATATCAGAGGTCAAGTAAAACTTATGGAAAATTGTTTTAGAACCCCCCCCCACACACACACACATACACTCACACAAGTTTTTTATTCTATTTTGGGTCTGAACTTTATTCAATTTTTAAAAGTATTACGATTTTGAAAAAAAATCTAAAAATATCTAAGCCTCATAAAAAAATCTGTGCAAGTGCGATTAAAGGGTACGTTAAATCCGAAAACTGTTGGGGTCCGTTAAACTGAGGGGGTGCTACACTACCTTTTTCCATTTTTATTTGAACTGATGTTCAAATGTTTGCCTTTGTATTAATTACCTCCCTTGACTCTCTTGAAAATTTCTTCTTTGAGTTTCTAGGGATTACCTCCCTTAAATACCGCTCTTTAAAATCATTTTGCCATCAACGATCACGAACGACGGTTGTTTTTAAATATGAATCAACCAGAAAACATTTCAGTTTCTGTGAAATTTTACAGTTTATTCCTTTTTTCTTTAATGTTGCATTGTTTAAAGGAAGAGAAATCAGACAAAAGAAGACAGAAAGAAGCAAGTACAACATTATCTCATTTTTTGTTTATAAACAACGATTAATTTAGATACTACTAATACTGAATATATGTATGAATATAAATAATTTTGAATATTCAATGCCCTAAGGAAGAGAAGGAAGACAAGAGCGTATAACATTTTAAGAGGTACCGCCAACTTTTCAAGACATGCCCACGTTCTCGTAAAATGAAATACACTGACGTCGTGAGATGTTGATGTTATTGTCAAAAATATGGACCAATTGTGAAAAGGACAACTGGAGGAAAATTCTAAATTAGAAATAATCTATGTAAACTGATATATTTGTGTTTGAAAAGTTGCCACACGCAAAAAGAAGCAAACAAACAAAAAACTCAGTGAACCGTAATCATTTTCCTCGATAGAAATTGGTGCAAAATCTAGTTCAAAAATTAAATTTTTCAAACTTTTAGAGTTTTATAAAAAGAATGAACTTATGGATCGATTTCAATGAAAACTTGTGTTATTCATTTATTATTGGAAATTTCAATGGAAAGGTTATGTTCTGAGTAAAAATTTTATAATATTATATCCACGTGAAAAGAAAAATGTTCTTATCTTAAAAAGATCGTTTTTTCCTGACTAAATTTGATTGATTTAGTTTATTTAAAATGAAAAACAAAAATTCTCACTACAAAAAGTATTGGATCTGCGGATGCCCGCCTCTCAATTGATAATAAGACCACTGTTATAAGAGCACAAAACTCGTAAAATATTGATTATTGCATCGTAATTATTTTCATGTCATTAATGATAAGAAAGATCGGAGAAAATCTGAGACAAACCTTTTTCGATCAACCCGTATAGAACGAGAAAAAATTACTGTTTAAAGTTTGTTTTTGTCAGAGAATTCGATAGATTTTTGAAAACATTGAACATTCTTCACTGTTTCAATATTTATTTATGAAACGCACATAAACTTGAAATGTTATTCGTATATAATGACGTTATTTTAAAAAACAAAACACATACGATTCAATGAAAAAATGCGCACATTTTGTATTGTTAAAAGAATTTTTAATTATTTTTTCCAACTACATATAAAATCTATACAGGCCCATAATTTTTTCTGTGGACGGTCAAAGGACAACAGAAAAAATGCTAGCAAGGTAGTATGGAATTCGTATTAATTTTTTTTTTTTTTTTGTAAATTTGAATGAATAAAGCTTTTATTGTGGTTTGATTTTTCTTATTTTGTACCATTTGTTACGAGAAGAAATTATTTTTTCCTTTTAAATTATGTAATCAAAAAAGTAATTCAAAAAAATCAAACAAATTCTCTAAAAAGTATAGTTTTTAGTTAAAAGCTAATAATTATCTATTTGTAAATTTGAATGAATGGAAGTTTTTATTTAATTTTTGTATTACCATTTGATGAATAATGTCGTTTGATTATACCTTTCAAAATCAAATCTATCTGAAGATGATCCAACATCTTGTTGCTCTGCATCTGTCTTGATTTATAATTTTTCAACAGTTTGGCTGTTATGCTTTAGTTGCTGCAAAGTTCACAGCCTGAATACAATGAAATAGGAACAAATTTTTTAAAAGAAACTTTACAATATCGCAGAACATTCTTTCTAGCTACAGTGACAAAATAAGGCTCAGATTCAGGGCATTGGGTCAGGCCAAGAGATGACGTTTCTCAAGAACTTTTCAACAACTGTCCATATGCATTGAAAAATCAATACTTCAAAAGAAAACTCGGCAGCTGCCCCAGACTTTAGTCAGATCATCTTTTGATATATTAGAATACATGATAAAATTATGGAAGTTGGTAATTTTGAGGACACCCAAAAATTGAGCGCTTTTCAAAGAATCATTCTGACACACCTATAACAGTGATGAACATGGTAAATGCATCCACAAGATCTGATATGTTATAAATGATGGATGAGAGGATATTTTAGAATGTCACTTAGAAATTAAATCCAGCCAGTTTTAGCCATTGAAAATGGCCAATTCAAACATTTCTTTTCAAATATCCAATGGCCCTTCTCCTGGAACGTTATTTCAAAGATTGCCTATTATATTGATTTTTTAAGATTCATTTTTTGAATGATGCAGTTTTACTGGAAAAAATTGTTTTTCAAAATTCATTACCTCTACCAAGGGATAATTAATCAAATTTTGAGGCAGGTCTGTTTAGGATTATATCCCTTGATGATAAACTTTACAACTATTAGGAATTTGTTTTGTAAGTTTTTCAAAAAATTTTTTTCAAAGCTTTTCATACATACACAGTCAGCAAAACTCACATGAAAACTGAAGAAACCACTGTTGACACTTTTGATCAACTGTTTCTGATAAACTTTCTATTTTGAGTGAACACAAATCGAGTCATGATTTTATAATTCCAAATAATATATTGGTCTATTATTTACATTATTAATTTTTTTTTTCATTCGCAGATATTAAAGTGGTGGAAAATAAATCCCTGATGTATTGAGAAACGTTAATTCAGCGTTGAATACAAAATTCTTGTGGAATGCCTGGATCTTCATCTTTACAGAATTCATCTTTAAAAAAACACCTGCAATCTTGCACTCAATAGTAACATTATCATTTCTAGGTTTGTACTTCAGCATTTCCACAGAAGTCCAAGCTAGACAGACATATGCAAACACACACTGGAGAGATACCATATTCTTGTGAAATGTGTGGATCAGCATTTGCTCAACTTCCACTCTTGAAAACACACATGCAAATGCACACTGGAGAAAAGTCATATATTTGTGTGGCGTGTGGATCAGCATTTTCAAAGGATTGTAGTTTGAAAAGACACATGCGCTCTCACACTGTTGAGAAACCATATTCTTGTGAAGTGTGTGGAGTCGCATTTCCATGGCGCTCACATTTGGAATTACATATGCGCACACACACTGGAGAGAAACCATATTCTTGTGAGGTATGTGGATTGGCATTTTCACGTAAGTCATCTGTCAAGGAACACATGCGCATACATACTGGGGAGAAACCATATCCTTGTGAGGTGTGTGGGTCAGCATTTTCACACAATTCGCATTTAAAAACACACATGCGAACGCACACTGGAGAGAAACCATATTCTTGTGAGGTGTGTGGATCAGCATTTTCACTGGATAGAAATTTGAAAACTCACATGCGAACACACACTGGAGAGAAACCATATTCTTGTGAAGTGTGTGGATCAGCATTTTCACAACGCTCACATTTGAGAAGACATATGCGTACACACACTGGAGAGAAACCATATTCTTGTGATGTGTGTGGATCAGCATTTTCACTGTGTTCAATTTTAAAAAGACACATGCAGACACACACTGGAGAAAAAGCATATTTTTGTGAAGTGTGTGGATTGGCATTTCCTAAGCATTCGAATTTCAGAAAACATATGCGCACACACACTGGAAAGTGACCATATTCTTGTGAAGTGTGTGAATTGGCATTTTTCAAAGCTTCTTCTTTAAAGAATCCCATGTGAATACACACTGGAGAGAAACCATATTCTTGTGTGGTATGTTGATTAGTATTTTCACTTTGTTAACATTTAAAGACACATTTGTGAGCATACACTGGAGAGAAGCCATTATCATGTCAGGTGTGTAGATTAGCATTTTCTGTATATGCAGTTGTGAAAAAAACATATGCAAATACACACTGAAGAGTAACCATATATTTGTGACTTATGTGGATCGCTATTTTCACAACCCTAACATTCAAAAACGTGTGTGAACTTACGGAGTAGAGAAACCCTGTTCTTGTGAGATATGTGGATCTGCATTTTCTCACAATTTATCTTTTAAAATGCATGTGCAAAATCACACTGGAGAGAAACTGTATCGCTGTGTGTAGTTTGGATCAGCGATTTTGAGAGGTTCCCATTCGAAGACATACATGCAAACACACCAGGGAGGAACAATATTTTTCATTTTTCAGATTTGTCACTGCTGATCAAAAGGCAAGAGAAGTAACTCATTCATTATAACCCCTTTTTTAATTTATCATCTTCAACTCAGCAATCTGCCGAAAGACATTGGTCACATGATGCTTTCATCTGAGTGACTTGCCAGGCCCGTTTTTAAAAGCTCAAGAAAAGCTGATGATGAATTTTCTCATTCAACTAAAATTGAAAGGAAAAAGGTAATAATTCCAAAGTGGAAATAATTCAAATAGATTTCTTAAATTTCAATTGTGGAATTATTTCCTGGGCCTAATTGAAAGCGTTTCCGGAACTGATAGATTTTTTTAGCTTCAAATTTTTACAGTTTTTGAAAGAAGAAATAATCAAATGCCAACAAATAATATATTCCCTGGATCACTGTAGCCCGTGCCTGTACCAGTAAAATCATGAAAAGTTCTCAAAATTTCTTATCAAGTATAAACTATATGCCTGAGCGAAAGTCAAAATAACCCCAAAAATAATATAGACAAAAATGAGCAAGATTCTTTTAGTACTAATTTGGTACGAATTGGATCCAAACTGATGCTAGACTTTCAGTTCTGACGTCACAACATATGCTTATTAGGTTTGTGTATCAGCATCAGCACAACTTTCATACTTAGAAACACACAAGTGAATGCACCCTAGAGAGGAGCCATATTCTTGTGAAGTGTGTGGATCAGCATTTGCTTTTTTTCTCACAGTTAAGAACGTTCATGCACACCCACACTGGAAAAAAGCCATATCCTTGTAAGGTGTATGGATGAGCATTTCCTATGTATTTCAACTTAAAAACACATATGTGCACACATACCTGAGAGAAACCAGATTCTTGTGAAGTGTGTCAAGCAACATTTTCACTGCACTCATATTAAGAAACCATATCCTTGTGAAGTATGTGTATTAGCATTTTCACAGTGTTCATGTATAAAGAATACTTGACAACACTCACTAGAGAAAAGCCATAATCTTGTGAGGTTTGAAGATCAGCTTTTTCATTGAAATGCCATTTAGAAAAGCACATGCACGCACACATTGGGGCAAAATCATATTTTTGTGAAGTATGGGGATCAGCATTCTCACAGCATTCACATTTAAAATCACAATGGAGAGAAGCTATATTCTTATGAGGTGTGTGGGTCATCATTTTCAAGGTATTTACATTTAAAGACACATCTAAACACACTCTGTTGAGAAAGAATATTTTTGCTGTATGTGTTGATCAGAATTTTCCCAAATTTAAAAAAGTATATGCTAACTCATGCTTAAGTCACCATACACATTTTATTAATGTTGATTGAAAAAAAAAAAACGCACTTAAAGAACCTCTTTTGGACCAGAGGGTCGGTCAGTATCATCTTGGTAGAATAATGTTCTTGGCAATTTTTGGCTTGGTATACATCTCTAGAGTTAGAAATTACATGGTAGCTTGTACCTGTGGTAGCTCTCTCTGTGATTTTATGCACTTTATAACACTACTCTGAAATTAACATTTCTGAAAAATGGCCAATATAAAGTATAACACATATTCTTTGAAATTTGTTGGAATTTTAGCTGATTCAAAGCACTTTTCATTGAATGTTATTATAAAATTCTACATTGGAGCCTGGGTCAATGGTTACTCTCCCAGAACAGTGCCCAATTTTGGACCCACAGACCCTATGACTGTGGGTCATTCTGAGCTCAGATTATCTGGCGTGTGGGGCGCAGTCAGACACAGTGCTGCCATGAATATATGCCATCATTTTTTACGACATGGGCAAGCTAGTATATGTGTATGTATGTTTATTTTATGGATGCGAGGTGATCTGACAATGTTGTTGAAAATGACAATTGGAAGATGAAAAAATCTAATATAAGAAAAGCAGGTTTTTTTACATCTTGAAAATGTTTGTCATTACGTTTGCATATCGATCTACAATGTATTCACCAACTTCTGTTCTCAGGGAGAAGTCGCGCTCCCTTTAACTGCACCCCCAATCATACAAGATTATTGGCCTTTTCAACGGAGATTCTGGACATTCACATTTCTTTCACAAAGTTCCATTCCCCTTTAGCGATGGCTTCTTGGAATGTATCCATCGACAGGCCCCCTGGACCCGGCCCCAGTGTAATAATGATTCATGGATATGCTCACCACTTGACAAATTATGCAGTCCCACAAAATGATCAGCAACCACAATATTCCCAACTGTATATTCTGGACATGCAACAGCACATCACTCACGAAGCAAATGCTGATTTACATCTTCAAATCTTGCAAGTTTTCCAGGATGAGTAACTCTTTGTGAATCCATATGCCAGAGAATTTAGAAATATGGATAACATCCTTCCGCAGAAAAGAGAGATAGCAGCTGTGCGAAACCTCACGATCCATTCAGATAGCATAGTAATAGCAAAAAGGCTATTGCAATGACACTTTGATGAACCGACTTCTGAGATTGCAGCAGTTCATGTTAGCAAAGAAAGTGCACCATTAGATACGTCTGTCAAAAAGATATTGAAATATATGTTGCTGCTGCATTGGTTCACATGCCTCTACCGAATACATATACAACATGTGTATATTTGCTTTTGAAGATCCACATGAACTTACTTTCTTTGCTGTGTATGCACTGTATGATCCTTCATGGGTTCCGTGAGTGATAATAATAATATGATCTCTATGGGTCTATCCATGTGAATAATACGAGAAGTTTGAAAACACACATGTAGAAATGAACAAAGCACTAATTGACAACCAATTTCGACCAATCCCTGAAACAAATTATGGACCAAACTTATAGAATACTACCCTACCCTACCCAGACTTTATAGCTTAATTAAAATCTACGACCCATTAAAGGAAAGTACATTCCAGATTGAATTGTTGGTTATGAAAGTACATTTGTCAATTATTGATTGGTCACTGTAAAACCCTTTACTCCATCAATGTCTCAAGTTTTGGAGATTAAACGGAAACTGCTGAAATCACCACAAGACATTTGTTACATGATAGTTTCTACTGAGACCAGTTTTGAATATCTTTTTTAAAACTGAAAAAAAGCTATGGATAGATTTTCTTATTCAACTAAAATTGAAAGGGAGGGAAAGGGTAATAATTACACTGGAAATTATTTTTTACTACTTTTGGAAAAAGAATTCATTGAATACTAACAAAAAATATATTCTATTAGTGTATATTTTTTGGCTGTCAATAGTTTCTAGAAAGGTCGTTAACATTCAAAGAGTTTTTTTTGACAATTGAATTCTTTGTTGTTTGTGTTGTTAACACATCGCTTTGGTCGATCCATTCTATGGCCTTCTTCAGGTGACCTAAAGAATGTGATGGTTGTAAGCAGAAATATTTTCTCAGATGGTAGCAACATTTTTAATGTAGGTTCTGGATGTATTTGTTCAATTCACTGAATGGCTTGGATTTCCATACTTTGTCCCTGTTGAGTAGCAGAAGCTAAATCAGGTTCAACATCACATTTGTCTGACTTATAGATCCAGCCAACATGTTGATTTGTGCTGTTTCTTTGATTTTTCTCAGTGTTTCCTATCTATAATCCGCACGTCTTCCCCGAGAGGGAAGTGTTTGCCTTTTTCTCTCTCAATATGGTTAGCCATTCCAGACCTTTCTATTTCACCTTTTTCTCCTCGAGTCTGACTTTGAGAGGCCCACCAGCTTCTCCTGTATAAATCTTCCCACATTTACAGAGTATAATGTAAATAGTTACTTTTTTTTTTTTTTTTTTTTGCATTGCAGACTCAGTCTAGTAAAGTTTCCGAGGGCGTAAGGACTGCTGAGAGTTATCCATATGATATGATGACTACAGGTCCTCTGTATTTTCTCTGCAAACCCCTTTACATATGGAATATGGATTGTTGGAACAAAGGTGGTACTCTTCATGGTATCTCTTCTTCTTGGTGGTAAAATGCGAGGGGTAGCCATTTCTCCTGAGCATATTGCCTATATTGTTTATTCCATTTACCGACATCTTATTTGGATGATGCACTTGAAGAAAGCTGTAGAATGGTTTGGCCAAAGAAGACAAAAAAGGAGTTTAATCATACAAAAAACTCTTTGAAGATGGTTGCTGTCAATGAAAAATAGATCCAGTATAGAAATCTGAAATGAAATAAAAGGTTTTTATTTTATATTCAGAACACCTTTTAGTATCTCTACATAAACACAATTAGAAACCGTCAATAAAAACTATCAGCATAAGTTTCTTCAGTTTTTAAGCTAGTCTATCTGGCTAGCTATGTATGTACATACAAGGGTGCTGGAAGCAATTTTGAGCAGGAAGGGCAGCTTTCCAGAAAGGGCATTTTACAAAATATATTTTCATTAAGATGGTATTTCTATTCAAAGCAATGAATGCAAAGACTGTTCATGCCAGAGAACTTGTGAATGTATAAGCATAATAAACAAGATATTTTTCCTTCAAATTTTTCAGAGTAGTATTTATTTTATTGTGAAAATGCTTTTGCAATTGAAATTTCTTCTTCAGTTGGTGATTAGAAATAAATATTTGATTCAGTATGTCTTACACTTTCTTTTTTTCATAGAGGGCATACTGCTGACTCTTGTACCAAGATGGTAAGGGGGCAGCTGCCCCCTATTGCACCTGGGCTTTGTATTTATCATGCATACACACTACCAATAAAACTACTGAGCTGAAAATTTCTACATTTACTCCTTATGTTTTCGAAAAATACTTCTTTTGTTTTTTGAAAATTTCTCAAAATAGGGTTTTAGTGGAGGTTCAATTTGCAGTATAAGTTCATGCCAAATTGATCACTTAGTTTGTGTCCGCATTTTCTGAAATTTAGACTTGTTAGTGATCACTGCCCAACAAAAGGTTAGAGAAGTAACTTATCCATTGATCACCCATTTTTCAATTTTTTCAATTTATCACCCCCAACATAGCATGCTGCCAAAAGACGTGTCTCTTTTTCTTTCCTTTATCAGCCTCTGAAGACTATCCTTGGACACAGGTCTTCCCCTTGCCTTGCAGTGTAAAACAAGGTAAGACATGTTGCTTTGGCAGGAAGGAAGAGATAGGTTCATGCCTTTTCCCAAGGACGTTAGTGAAGTGATGCAGACTGTCTCAACCAGAGTTTGAACACGGCTTTCTGATCCTTTTTCTCCAAGCCATTAACTGCTTGGTTACTTGCACCTCCTTCATATTTACAAGCAGTCACCCATCCATGAAATGTCCAGGCTCAACATTGCTTAACTTATCAGATGAGAACCAGGGTATTCAACATAATACGAAAAAAATGAGTTCTCTCTCTTCATTATAAAATGCAAGAAAGCTGTACTGATTATTACTGAGTTGGGATGCGAAATTCTGCTATATGCTGCCAGAAGTGGATCAACCATTAGATTGAGTGGGCTCAAGCCTCAGGGCTGGAAGTGGGTATGGGAACAACGGTTTAATTGAGTACACAAAAAAAAATGATTTTATTGAAGATACTTGTATTTTGGATAATGTTTCAGTACTTTTCATCTGTGTATCTTGATGTAACCTGTAAGTAGCTGAATAAATGCCTTGTAGCCAGAGGTGTTGAATTGAAGTATCCTTAAAGGTGTTAACTTACAGTGTACAAAATAAAGACCAGGTGATTTGCGACTGAATAATGATAGTGTCGGGTCTGCGTTCGTGCTCATCCTGATAATAATCTGATTTATATGAAGTATGGAGAACTCTATCTAATTCTAAAAGTCTGATTACATTTATTTGTATGTGATCTCTAAGTAACTGAAACAGGCAGCCCTGTGTTCCCTCACTTTTTTTTCACTAATGCAACGCTATTTACAATAAAAGCAGGTTATTGTTTGGATGAGGTTCGCAAAGAAAAAAGGAAGGTATCAAATAAAAGCAGTAAACTTGACCATTTAAGTATTTTGATTAAGCTACAAAAAATTTAATCTACAATCAGTGTTTCAGGTTACAGTTGCGGTTGCGATTAACTAAAAAGGAATGAATATAAATTCATATTTGTAACTCTAAAATGAATCAACGGTTGAAATTAATTTCATAAAATGATTAGATGAATTTTGTTTGTCATTTCTGACTGTATTTCTCCACATCCACATGAATTTATGTAAATAAGAAGTAAACTTGCCATTAAAATCAATGATTGAATAACTGTGGCTTCAAAATTTGAAGTAAAATAGAAATCAAAGAATAAAAAATGGTCAGAATCAGCTTTATTTATGACATCACTCGCATTTTCCACCGGGAGACATCTAAAATTTAGTTTTAAAAAAGACATCTAGAAATATCTAGATTCTGCAGAATCTAGATGTTATTATTAGATTCTTCAAAAGGCTCCAAAGATTAAAAAAGTGGGAAAAAAAAAACGTTTTTAGATGAGGTCTTGTGATGTAATGATTCTAAATTTCAAGTTTGTAGATAAAACAATATGGCCTAGAGCGCTGGAACACAAACAAACACGCAAAAAATATAACAAGTGGAGAACCATCCACCATCTTTGATGGCTACGTTGGTTCAAATGTCCCTTATTTATTCCGAATAGTCGCGTGAGTTGAGCTTTATTCTCTCATGTACAAGATTTATAGTAGTTACCTCCCTGGACTCCTTTTTCCAATGCGAGCCTGGCCCGAACAATTACCGTAACGAAGTTAGTTAAAATTAATTGCCTCCCGTTATCGATTTAATCATTTTTTTCTTGGAACAATATTCAGTACGGGATTATTTTATATGCCACCGTTTCTTGTTTACCCGGTTTCAACAAACGAATAGAAATGCTTTTGTTTGTTGTCAAGTTCTTAATTTTCTCCTGGGGAAGGAATTTTTTTCACTTCGTTACATTTTTGTCGTCTTGAAGTGATTATTTGGAGATTTTCTGAGACATTTTGACTGCATTCTGCAATTATTTTCATTCATACACAAGAAGAAAAATGAACGGGGGAAAAAAGGGTAATTTATTAATTTCTTCTTTGATTTTTATTAACTTGTTTACGATAAAAAATAGTTTATTCATTTGACTATTTTAATGATTGATTATTTTATCTACATTGTTTATTCTATTTCCCTGAAATTCAGAACAATTTCATTCAACGATTTTTGCCCCCCCTTTTTTTCTCATAAAAATCGAAGTTAATTCACGTGGCATAATTATTTCAATTTACCATTGGGGTAAACCTTCCACGCATGGATGTAAATTTTGGTAAATATAAAAAGATGTTACCTCCCTTGCTGGTCAGAAATGGCTAGATTTTTCCATTTTTTTTTTCTCCCTTCATTTCAGCTACTTTCAGCCGACTTTATTGCTAAAAATGTTGAGCATGCTCGAAAACATACAATGGGTCTTGAAATCTCGATAAGATCAGAAAATGTTTTTAAAAATTCAAATATTTATATAGCAATTATCACAGCCTTCTTATGAGTTTTCGAGGGTACGCTTGATAAGTATGCTCTAAAATGCATGCGAAAGCTCCAGTGAATGATGAAAGAATATTATTATGATTTTTAAATGATGTATATTTCTAATGAAAATTTAAACAGAAATAATCATTTGAGCCTTTGTATGATTTTTCGAGTGTATTTAACATTGATTGATCACCGACTTACACAATAATGAAAAAATAACACACTGGCAAAAATTTTTTTATTTTATCTACCTTTTTTACCAATCGAAAAAAGAATTACCTGGATCTGATGTCGATTCTATAATAAGACTAAATGTCTCAAATCAGCTTTCAATCAAAGGATTCTGAGCAACAAACTTATCCAAGTAGGATGGAAACATTAACAAATCCAGCCACTTTCCGGCTATAAAGTTAGCTTGAAATGAAACTTTTAGCCATTTTTAGACACCAAAGGAGTCAATTTTTTTCCCATATTTTCGGCAGTAAATTTACATATGCTCGTGTTTTACCTTTATAAGAAATAAGAACAAATAAAAGTAGGTAATTGTTTGGATTCGAAAAGAGAAAGGAGATGATTAGTATAGTCGCTACGCATGATAAAGGGGAGATTATGCAAACCATTTGAAACAAATAAGAGCCTGCTTACTTCTTATTCACTTGAGTGTGGAGAGACCCTGTTAAAAATGACAAAGAAAGTTTATTTAATCATTTTTTAATATTAATTCAAACTGTAGATTCATTGTGTTAGAAATATGGAGGAAATATTTCATCTTTTTTTGTTGTTAAATTGCAACCTCAACGCTAACCCTAAAGTGTAATGAGAAGGTAATGGAATTTTTATTGATTGAAAGCACAAAAGATATCTGTAGAAAATTTTTTTTAAGTACAGTTTTTGGATCTGTCCCCTTTTTCAAATCAAAAAGTAATTTTTAGTCCAGTTAAATCCCATCACATAAATCTTTTTTCCAATACTAAAATCTAAAATTTAATTGAAAATCTAACATTTCAATGTTTCACTGTGGTTTTCTAAATTCTTATGAACCACCTTTTTTGTTGCATGATCACAAATGAATGGATCCAGGTTCCTGGCAATCTTTTGTTTCATGTAAATAAAATGGGAGATCACTCTTAACTCAATTGCCCAAGAATAATTATGGATGGATGGAAAGCATACAATGGCCTGAATATTCATGCTGTAACAAGTCATGATAACAGCTTCACTGATTCAAATTATATCAATACAATACATTCATGCCAGCTTAGCATCAATTTGCTATGTATTAAAGATTCAAAATCATGATAAAGACTGCAGTCTTAGAAATAAATCTGTTCTGTACATTTTGGTTAATGTGTGTATGAAAATGAACACCTATGCAACACAGGAAAACATCTGAAATAGAGTAAAAAAAAAAACATCTTGAAATGTCTAGATTCTAGAGAATCTAAATGTTACTAATATACCTATCCAGATAAGGCCCTGAAAAGGTTGAAAGATTTTCTATTCAAAAAATAGAAACATTCTTAAAAGGGGTATAGTGGAGTACTGATGCCAATTTTCAAGTCAGTTGACAAAACAGTATAGCTTGGAGTGCTTGTATGCACACATACACATATAAAAAGAGATAAAACCCTTTGCCACTTTCGTTGGCTACAGTGGTAAATAATTCATCATGTAGTAACGTATATCAATGCCTAGGGATATTCCATCAGCACTACAAAACTAATCCACCCCATCTTGTTTAGGCTCAATGACAACACTGTGTATTTTAAAATGATTGCAGGCACAATATCTATATATGCTTTTTTATAATGACTGTATTGCACTGTTTCATTTTGCTCTATATCTTTTAAGAACATATCTCGTGTGCTATGGAAAGTAATACTGTACTTATGGCTTTTTGGGGGGTATACTAGCCATTTGTAAAGAGATGGATGTAATAGTCAGACCAGTGTGAATTTCAACTTTGTGTGGCTTTCACTGCTTGACAGGGACACGGTATAAAAGTTTTTGTTTAACAAAAAAAAAATTGGAAACATCTTCAAGTTATGATTCTAAATTTTTGTAACTATTTTTCACCTTCATCTTAATTCATTGGTTGCTTTTTATAGCAACTTTTTCTCAGTACGATTCCCCTCCAGCAGTAAGTTATCTGATCCAACACTATTTACTCACTGCCTGAGGGAAATCAGCCTGAGTAAAAATTGTGGTAATAGCTACAAATTAATTAAAATGAATGTAAAAAGTAGTCATGAAAATTTTAAAATAATGATGTATAATTCTTTATTCTATCGGAAAAAAATGAAAGATTATATTGACTTACTGAAACAACATGAATGTAAACAAACATGGCTTCTGATCTGAAATGAAGGATAGTTTTAAAAGTGTTATTTGGCCTTTCGTCTTCCAGTTGAGTCTTGTTGACTTAGTTGGTAAAGCAGGCCGGGTTAAATGGTGCTTCCCTTTGGGATGTGTGGGTTCAAATTACTCTGAAGCTTATGCTTTATTTTCCGATCAATGCTATTTGTTCACTGTTCACTGCGGGGAATTGGCCCAAGTGAAAGAAATTAATAAAATTTTGAATTGTGATTTAAAATACCTCATCTAATAACTACATGGGAAAAGGAGTTTGCTCCTCAGAAAGGAAAGGGAATAGGGATTGAAAGGAAGAGAAGATGAAAGAGAAAAGGGGAAAATCTTGTGCATTGAAAAAAAAAGTTTGAAAAATCAAAAAATGAAATTGATGACAGGTGGTTTGTCCCATAATTTGATCTTTATCAGAAGATCGTATACCATGAATCTCTTTTAGACTACAGAATAAAGAAACTTTGCATTTGACATGCCAAAATGTTGTAATTTCTATGTGTTACACATCCAGAGCTTTCTGGCATTCTAGATAACTCATAAAAACTGAATCAATAGTTTTTAACTTCATTATTATCTTAACATCTGATCAACATGTCATACAGTTGTTCTCTTTTGGAGCCTCTGTATACTGTGCTTAACTACTCTATTTTCCATCCCTATGATTGGTTGTACAATTGACATGATTTTATAAACCAGTTAAGATTGATGATTTTTATACTTTTAGGTTTGCTTGGAGAACTGTGACAGAATTTGTGAAGCTGCTGATTATGCATTGATATGCAACTGGAACTAGAGATCCGTGAAAAAGATTTTGGAAGCATAGAGACGGAAATAGTTGACATTGTATCCATTGCTTTTAGATTCTCTTAAAACAGGGTTTCCCAAACTTTCTCTTCCAGTGCACCCCTTCATCTTATCTGGCATTGTTGGAGTATCTCTTCTGAAGAATATATAACAGATAATAGATATTGAATATTTGTTAGTTATTTTATTTATTTTAGTGTTGCATTTTTGATGAAATGGATGAGCGTGGCTCTTTCTAGTTTGTAACTTTATTTTAGGCTCATTTGAAAATTATTCTCAATTGATAGTTTTGCACAAAATTTGTTTTTGATTTCACATATTCCTTTGATTTTTGCTAAAAAAAGAATATCCAGAGCAAGAAAGAAAATCAAATTACCATAGATGTTCATGCAAATCAGAGATTTTTGATTTGGGGGGAATGATCCTTTTGGTTTAAGCAGTGTATGTAATTAAGTTGGTTGTAATTACTTCAAAATGTACAAACCTCACGTACCCCCTTTTCTCTTGCATGCTCCTTTGCACACATATACCCCTGTTTGAGAAACCCTGTCATGTGATCTCATAGAAAATGAAAACAGCTTATAAAAAAGACTGTGGATGTGAGATGATTGATTCTTCAACTTCAAGAAATTCAGCTCAAGACACTAAAGATGGCAAAAAAACATCCAAGGACTGATCTAATAAAAGTTTATTGACAATGCCAATAGCTTTTGATTGTTTGTGTCTGTGTGTCAATACTTCCTTCAACAAAAAGCAAATGATTCACAGACACACACTGAAGGAAAGCCCTTGTCCAGTGCAAGATGATCCATTTCAAGTTATGCATTGCAAGATATAAGCCCTGACTCAGATAGAATTAAGTTGTCAACAATCAGGATAAAAAATGACTTTCAGGTGTTGTTCACAGCTTCTCAAATTTTCTTTCAACTTATAACCCCTTTAAATTGAACAATTTTCCACAATCCCTTATTGTTATATAAGCATTAGGTGCTGAGACTATATACAATTGGTATTTGATTGTAGATAAATATAGAAACAAATAAAAATGGAAGCAGCCACTGAAAAAGAAATTGATTTTCCCACCAATAATTCAGCTCAAGATGCTAAAAATGGCAAAAAGACTTTAAGCTGTAGTGTATGTTTGAAGGAATTTACTGCAACTTCTCATCTGAATCAACATATGCTCACACACACAGGAGTAAAACCATTCCGCTGTGACACTTGTGGAGCAGCATTTTCAAAAAATTCAAATTTAAAAACTCACATTCAAATTCACACTGGAGAAAAACCCTACGAATGCAAAGTTTGCGGGTTTAAATTTTCAAGAGATTCAAATTTAAAAATTCACGTACGTACACACACAGGAGAGAAACCCTTCGGCTGTAAAGTATGTGGATCATCATTTTCACAGATTTCAAGCTTGAAAAGACACATGCAAACACACACTGGTGAGAAACCTTTTACTTGTGAGGTTTGCGCTTCAAAATTTTCCAACAGTTCAAACTTGAAAGCACACATGCACATACACACGGGAGAGAAACCATTTGTCTGTGATGTTTGCTGGTCAAAGTTTTCAGAAAAATCAACTTTGAAAAGACACATGCGAACACACACAGGAGAGAAACCCTATTCTTGTGAGGTGTGTGGATCAACTTTTTCTCTGAGTTCAACTCTGAAAGCACACATGCGTTCACATACTGGAGAAAAGCGATTCCATTGCGATATTTGTGGTACAAAATTTTCCCACAACTCAAGTTTAAGAACACATATGCGACTACACACTGGAGAAAAACCATTCAATTGTAACATTTGTGGGTCAAAGTTCACGCAGAGTGCGCAACTCAGAAGGCATAAGTTTCAAAATCATTCTGATGAAAAATTATCTCCTAAATAAGGTGGGGTATTTATGCATAACTAGCATTAAAAACTTATTTATGCATAGACTGGCACTAAGATGATTTAATTGATAATTTATTTTTGATAACCCAAGTGTTCTAAATTTTTTTGTCTCAAGAAAAAACACCACTGTTATTGTGTGGTATAGAAAGATCATAGGAAGATACTTATCTATCATGAAAAACAAGAAAAAATATGACCAAATTTGACAAATCTGGTATTTTTAAAAAGCATTCATACATCTTTCTTTTATTTTAGTTTTAAGTAACAAGTGATTCTGTGACGTAATCTTCATTATATCACAACAGCTTTTCTCATTTTATTACTAGCCTTTACTTGTTTTTTTAGCTATGTTAATCTATTTCACATGGACCAATTTATTTTAACTTTTAGGTTATAACAAGAATAAGACAAAACAGACAACTTATTAATATGCATTTAAGGCTAAATATATGGATAGTTGTGTACTGCATCTAGAAACCTTGATTATCTGAAATATGGATTATCCAAACAAGATTTCACAGCCTCATAATTGTGTTGAGTGTGACTTCCTTTTTTTATGGTTGGATCAATTATCCTAATGAGATGCTCTCCGCTCATCTCATTCAGATGATTCAGGTTTCTTTGTTAAATGATTATTTGTCAACAAGGGTAGCGTCTCTTTGTTTTAGAACTCTTATCTATACCACGTAACCCTAAATGTCTTATTAAAAAGTTAAATAAAGATTGGTATTACCGGAGCGAAATATTTCATTTATTGCAGTCCTCAATGTGAAAAATATCTTTTATGAATATATATATATGTATATATATATTATTACACTGAATCTGTGAAATTGCTTATTCGGCAAAGATTTAACTTTTTTAAGAAAAATATTGATAACGTAATTTGATCAAGACTCCATTTAATCAAAACAAGAATATAAGTTGGTTACTTTTTCCACAATCAAGAGTTTATGTAATTAAAGTTGAATCAAACTTTTTTCACTGACAAAAAATACAAAGTTTTTATTTGATCAAAAGTTTATTTAACCTGAAGGATATAAAATAACTATTTTTTTACAAACAAAATTTTACATAATGTGAAATCAAACTTTTTTTTTTTACAAAAAATAAAATTTTGCCAAATTGGCAATTTTGCTGATACAGCATGATATATATGGAGTACACGGAAAAACTTTGAAGTTTAGAGAAAATTTTGAATGATTTCATTACTATGTGGAATAAATCCATTAGATTGTGATTTTAATTCCAGTCATATTACAAACTGTCTAAAATTGAAAAGTCGAGCAGTTGTCATGTGTTGTAATAACAATTTTAATTATTGAAAACTTTTGTCGCGACAATTGATGTGTTATAAACGGTTCATATTTCCTTCATTCATTTCTTGTAATTGATTGTATGTGTTTCACTGAATTGGTAAATACATCATTTTGATTTAATCAAATGTTTGTTTAATGAAAACAAGAATAATGAATTAACAATTTTTTACTGTCAAAAGTTTGTGAAATCAAACTTTTTTTTCGAAAATAAGTAAATATGTAGTTTTAATCTTTTTTTAACAAAAATAAATACGTAGTTTTAATTTGATGAAAACTTTAATCAAAGCAAGGATGTAAAAAAAACTTTTTACGATCAAAAGTTTATGTAAGCAAAAAGAAAACAAACTTTTTTACAGAAAATAAGTAAATTATGCCAATAAGGCAATTTCACCAATTTTGCATAACATATATACCGTGTACACCAGGATATAGAATGGACATTTATTAAAAAAAAACAATGCAAATTTAACAGAGTGCCTAATGGGCTGATATTATGAGTGGGTGTGAAGGCATCTTTCAAAGATCAATAATATGACCAGAAGGCCATCTAGCTCAATATACAGAGTAATTGGGCCTGGATGAGTTGCAGTTGCTTGTAATCCTCTAAATACCCGTGTAAACAATTTGTCTTATAGTCCGGCATGTATGGTTTTAGGGCTCAGCAGTGTATTGAATTTACATGATATAACAGTATATTTTCAAATACAGTATTGATTAAGCAATACCATTCATACCAATCTAGTTCCTTTTGGGCTCGCCTGTTCTCATCCCAGATAGTCTATATAATCCCAAACGCACACTTTTCTCCTTGTCAGTTCTTTCAATTATTTACCTCACTAGAAGACTATTTTTTGTTTTATTTCCATTTTTATTTTAGTTTCTTATTGTCAGAGTATCATGAGTTCTTTTTGAGTGAAAGAAGTGGCATCCTCAGTGATATGCTTATTTTTTATTCATACCAGGATATTATATTGTATATCGGTATTCAGTGTGACAATACTTGGATGTGAATTTTTGTTCATATCATCCAGCTCTAAATGGTATTTATTATCGTAGGATCCTCCCGTTTAGTTGAGAGTTAATGGTAATAGTGTAGTAGTTACAGTGCAGACAATAGAATCAGCGACCCGAGTACATATCTGATCACGTAGTTATTTGTTGCCATTGAAAAGATGCAATCATTCATTGAATTGATGTAAATTGTGTATATTTTTGAAAACTTTTGGTTTTACTTTTGAATCCTTGTATTTATTGGCTCAAAATATATTTCATATTCCAAAAATTAAATTTGAACTTTCATTGATTTATTAGAATAGAAAAATTGAATAGACAGATGTTCAGTTTGTAATGATAAAAGTCAATCTTTCCTGGCATTAATTTGTGGTTTGAGAAAAATAGGTTTTCAAAGATTTTGAGGTATTAGCCCTTTTTTTTTTTTTTTTTTTTTTTGATGCAATTTGGAAGGTTTATTGAGCCATGAATGGTACCTTGACCAATCTAAGTATTGAATGAGAAACTAACTTTCTGTGAATTTTGAAATAACCCTGACTCCTACAGAGTTTTATGCTAAAAGTAGGTGGGGAGGTCTTCATGCAAATGCAATTAATATCAATTAATCAAGAAAGAGCATGCACTGAGCCATAAAGAGTTATCTCCCATACAGTAGGCATTTTAAATGCTCTGCTACTGCCTTCCACCTACTTCGTAAACATTGTTGTTCTCATCATTATTGTATTTTCTGTCATATTTAGGGAAATAATATACACAAGAATAAAACACATTACAGTACTTTGAAATTTCCATAGTATCTGAGAACGTCATTTTATGTCTCTTATGCAGTCTTCATTTCCACTCAATTTGGGAAAATAATTCCATTTCTTCTATTTAGTACCACTCATTTGTTATTTCGCTTTTGTTAATGTTATTCATTGACAATTGTTATTTAACTTGGATTACTATAAAATCCCTGGTACTGCACATGAGATACATTACAGGTAAGGTTGTTAGTCCACCTTAGTAACTCAGCCAGAGCCTACTAACATCAGGATCAAAGTCTTGCCAGAGAGCCTGCTCCTCGGCAGGAGTCAGTCTACCAATCTCTCCCTGTCTGCCTTCTATGTAGGAAAGCTTTTAATTCTTTCTTGTGAAGGTAGCCGGATTGGAAACCAGAGAATAGAAGTCTGGTAGAGGTATCACCAAATGGGCATAAAATCTTTCCCCTTATCCTTTGGGGTCCACTCGAAGGACGTTTGACTGCTTGATGATAAGACATTCCACGAACGCTCCCCAGGAATCAGGACAAACGATGTTGACTAATAGCAGAGTGAAATATGAAGTTAAGATACTGCCATACATACTGCTTGTACTACTGATCAACACATTTTTAACTAAATGTATTTAGATATAAATACAATATCTATACCTCAACTATATGCAATGGGGTAAGGGAGAATAACCCTCTGAGGTATTGGGGGGGGGGCAAGTACGACACCTTGTCCAAGGGTGACCTGGAACTTAATGAGGCTGAGGCATTCAGGTCCATGAGATATTTTAGCATACCCACCCGTCAAATTTTGATTTAATGACTTGAATAATATTTGGCGTGCCTTTCCTACATATGATCCGAGAATAGTTTTCTTTCACCATTGAATTACAAAAACCACTGATTTTTGACTCTCTCATAACCTTTTAAAAATCCAGGCATTAAGTATTTCAATAGGTTAGTCTTAAAACAGTTAAATGTGAATGGTTACAATAAAATTAAGGCAAGATCCAATCCAATTAAGGCAAGGCAAAATTGTCAAGAAATGAACAAAATGGTTTGTTCTCTTATCAATAACACTTGAACCCTTACTTTCTGTTCAATGTATATATATATACAGAGGTGACCCTAGTCTCTCATGTATAGGGCAGGGGTTTAATTAAAAACTTGGAAAACGTTTCTTCTTTTTGTTCGGCAGTGATCACTAGAAAAGTCTGAATTTTCAAAAAAAGCAAGATCTCTTACTTTCATGCCTTTAAAACAAGGCATAGCACACTTCAACATGGCCAAAACAATGTCTTCGAAGGCCACTTGAATCTTGATGTTTCCAGTTGTTCATTACACTATTCAAGATGTTTCTCTACTGGAAAACGCCAGTGATGTCATAAATAGTATTTATTCTGACCATATTTATTCTTAAATGGAATTTTTTTATATGACTTCAAATTTTGTCGCTACAGTTGTTCAGTTATTGGCCGTGATGGCAAGTATCAGCTTGATGTTAAGTCAGTCTCTACTTGTGGAATTTACATAATTTTTTGCAAATAAATAAGTAAGGGAAACTACTCTATTGAATTAAAAAGAAATAAATGGTTTATAAACTTTTGATGAACATGGTATTTATGAGTTTTCAGAAACTGTCAACCCAGTAGCAGACCAAAAGAGGGCGATTGCCTGCCACAGGTGACACCATCAAAGGGGGTGATGCTATCAGAGGGGGTGATACCAAGAGGACTGTATAAAAAAAAATTTCATATTGTTTCTTGATGATTCTTTTTCCTAATTAAACATTTATCAGTCCACATGATATCTACAAAATTCCCCCACAATTTTCAATGAAATTCTGTGGAGGGGTTGACCATCAAGTTAAAAAAGTTGAATTTTGGGAAGGATCCTGGAATTTTTCTCTGATTGAGACATATTCACATTTTTTCCATACATTTTTGTATAAGCTCATAACTCCACATTATATCTCCAAAAGTTTTCAATGAATTACTATGAAAATTTGTAAAAGGATGAACAATAGGATACCTAAAAAATGATTGAATTGTAGATGAAAACATTTTCATGGAACCCATACTTATTTTCTTCATATCATTCCAGGAAATCAGGAGTGAAAAATTGAAAACTTAAGATGAATAGAATTCCGAGACGATTATAATACTACTAATGCTAAGAGGGGAGTGCGGTCAATATACACCCGTCAGTTAAAATAAAGGGTTCGGTTCATTACTTCCCTCACATCTACCAGATGATACCTGATGAAGGCCGTAGAGTACAACGGCTGAAACGTTGTATGAAAAACAACCAAGATGAGAATGGTACGAATATTAATAGAAATATGAATAGAATTTTTAGTAATGTTGGTTTCTGCCATCACATTGAATAATATTGGAGAATCATGAATAATTAGCAATGTATTAGTGAAGAAAAATCACCAAAATCCTAGATATCCTGGGAAAAGTTCTGGAAGTTACTGCCGAGTGCTACTAACCATAGATCCGCGACTGTATCAACCAAAATTGACAACATAAGTTTATACAGTTCTTAAGATGGAGCAGCTGGCCATTTATCCATCTATCTACCCCTTTATATCTTTATTGTATGCACGGGTTGCGCTGATAGAGCTAGAGTGCTGAAAATTTCAACACTCATTCCTTACTATTTCTAGAAAAAGTTGGGTTTTTTTAAGGAGGGATTTAATTTGCTTTGTAAGTTTATGCTAAATTGGTCCTTGTATTTTGTCTTTTTGAAAATTCAAACGTTTTTAGTGATCACTGCCCTCAAAAAGGTGAAAGAGGTAACTCAATTCACTGAGCACTCCGTTTTCTGATTTTTTTAGTTGATCATCCCCAACATGTCATGCTGCCAAAAGACTTTAGTCATGTGACGATTTTTATTGAGTTACTAACCAATACTGTTTTTCAATTTTGATAAAAACCATGCTGGAGGGTACTCTTCAACATTGGATGGCTTTCAAGAAGGGTTTAAAACGATTTCTCTTTTCTTTGCATGAATAATTAGGTCGTTATACTACGAGGAACCAGTCACCGATTACACCGCCTGCTGACCTTCCTGACGAAAACAAAGAGAGAAATCTACATACGAAAGAAAGATTTTCTATCAAAACAAGAAAATAAAGCGAAAAATGAAGGAATGGGACGTTATCAAAAGTTGTTTCGAAAAAAAAGAAGGTAATAATTGAAGGAAAAGGACATTTCGGTCTTTGAAAAAGTGTATTTTATACGTCATTTCCAAAAAGTCATTCATTTTTCCAAAACGGAATGCTGCAAAAATAACTGTAATTATCTTAGGTTGGGATTTTCAGAAAATATTCGTATTTTCTGTCCATTTGGTTTGTAATTTTGATTTTTTTTTTTCATGTTTCTATTCATTTAACCAGAAAAAAAAAGAATCAATTGAATTTTAAAATCAACTCTGTTTTATCCAAGCCGATTTAAAAACTTTAACTACAAAAATAAGGTAAGTTTAGAATAGAAAAATATGATTTTTTAAAAAATATAATTTTAGGTAATTGTTTGGGCGAGGTCCATCAAAAGGAAAAAAAGGGAGATAACTAATTACGGAACAAATGAAAGTAGAAAACGTGACCATTAATTGTATTTAATTAAATTTACCTCCGATACGGTCGGGGTTGCAATAGACATGAAAAAAGGATCAAATATTATTTTCATATTTCTCACCCTAAAATGAATCTACAGTTGAGAATAATATCATAAAATGATTAAATGAATTACTTTGTCATTTCCAACAGGATTTCTCCACGAGAATTCATTTATATAAGAAGTAAACAGTCTTCTATTGGTTCCATATTTTCTGCATGATTTACTCTTTTATCATGTCTATAATAATTACATCCCTTTGCGAATCTGTCCAAACAATTACATTATTTTATCAATTTCCGTATTTCTATGAAAAAACAATTTAACGTAGCTTTTTCTTCAAACAAAACAAAATCTTTTGCAGCAGAAATAGAACAACACAACAGTAACAGAATAATGTTATTGAAAAGAATGTTTATTGATAATCGCAGTTAATTTGCAAATTTACTTGATTTTCTCAAAAGAAGAGAGATTATTATAAATTGCTCCCGTGTCTAAAGCAAAAGAATTTTACGTGTATGATCTCCCGTAGCAAATACAATGATTCAAAGTGTGAAATAGCGGCATGGGTACCTTCAACGAAAGATTGCCAAGGTAAAGACTCAGTTTTTTGTTGCAACGTACCTGAATAAATCGTTTGTTCTTGTCTTTTCTTTCAATTTTAGGTGCTTTCAGTCCATTAAACCCTAGAACCACCCGGAAATTTGTTAATTTACTTCAGAAATTAATTCACGGTTTTAGGAAGGGTTCTATTTATTAAGTAATTCTTTTGCTAAACCACGCGCGAACTTTTCGCCCTTTTTGATCCAATTATTTTCTCTATGAATATTTTTATTTCTATATTTTAAACATCTTTGGGCCTGCATGGATCTGGAATTTTCTCACTCCTGAGCAGACCTGCTCTGAACCCTTGTTGAAAATAACGCAAGACATTGATGTTTAAAAAATGAAAATAAAATAATTCATACAAGAAAAATTTGATCAAAGGAGAAGATAATTCATGTTAACCATACTTCTATAAGTATGGTGGAAAATAAGTGCCCAGTTTAGCATTTGTTACATTGTAAATAGAGTGGCCAGACATCTGTCCTCAGGCCAAGCAGTCCAGCGCCACCTCGTACCGAGTGTTGATTTGTTCTCTTCTTAGGGATTTGTCTAAAAAAATTTATAAATTACTTCAGATATACTTTTAAAAAAGCGAGAACTGGAAATAATCGTAAACGTGTTTTTATCTTCATAAGTAATTGTCATTGTCAAGTATTTTTTTTTTAGTTGCCGTTGCCAGCACCATTGATGAGCTGCAGGGTACGCACCTTCTCAACATGTCTGAGAGGGTCAGACTCACCAGGTCCTCCTCATCAATCTGGAACCATGGTTCCCAACCTTTTAATTCATTTGGACAGATTTTATTCAAATGATTTTTCCCGTGGACCCCCCCACCCCCCACCCCCGGCCTGGAAAGAGGGGTCCATGGACCACAAGTTGGGAATCATTGGCCTAGATATCCTCCTTATTGGAAAAATAAAAATGGCCATCCTAATCGTAGCCTCTGCCTCAAAAATCTTTTAAAAAATTATTTTCTAAATTCTTGCAAAATTTCAGGTGGTACAAATTTTAAATGGATTGAAAGCATCTGAAATTGAAAAAAAAATTGTTTGAAATCTGTGTTGTGATGAAAAATCAAATCTTGACCTTAGGAAAAAACAATCCCAATCAAAAACAGAATCAAAAAAATATCCATGGGGAAAAAATGCCATTTCAAATAAATAATCAAAATTCTCACCATAAAATTCAATGAATCCTGATTATTTTGAAAAATTCATTAACCACTTTGTGACTTTGAATTAAAACCATTGAATCAAACTTTTCCCCTCTCTCCACTTCAATACAGACAAATGTAAAGTAATGCCTATAGGAAGAAAAAAACAACAAAAAACTATTACGTGAATAATTAAAAAAAAATAAGGAAAAAATCTTGGCATAATCATAACATCAAAACTCCAAATCCATAACCATATATAAACACATTTAAATTATTATACACGACATATATAAGATCTTAATTAGAAAATGCAGTACAAGCATGGTTCCCACACATTGAAAAGTCTTATAAACGAATTGCAAAATATCCAGAGAAGAGCAACAAAAATTGTTCCAGAATTGAAAAAACTTTTCTATGAGGAAAGACATAAAAAAAATTATAACTAATCACTTTAGAAGAAAGGAGAACAAGAAGAGACATACTAGAAACATTTAGAAAAATAAAGGACACCAACAACAGCGCAGCTAGAAAAATACTTTAGAATGAATAATAGAATGTATATATATGTATATATATATATATATAAAAATATATTAAGAACATAGAAAAAAATTCAAATAGTTGTCAACAACTGGAACAAATTAATGGATCAAGATCCAGAATTGATAGTTGCTAAAACTGAACAGCTTTAGAAATTAAGATAATGACACAACTAAGAAAAAAAAAGCAAATCAAATTTTTTTTGAAAACAAAAGATAAAACTCTTAAACAATAGCAAAATACAAGTGCAAATGAGCAAAAAATTTCATATATATCATCTTTATTAATACTTGATATAATGATATAACATTTTTAAAAAAATTTTTTATTGAAATCTGAATTTTATATCGAATTCCCACCTGAGGCTTATTCTTTATTTTCCTATCAATGCTATTTTCTCACTGCTGGTGGATAATCATTCTGAGCAATAGTTGTGATAAAAAGCAACTAATTAAGATGAAGGTAAAAAGTAGTCATGGAAAATTTTTTTAAAAACTGTGATTGTTTCATTTTTTACCCTATCACCAAAATTTGCATACAACCTAAGCTCAGATCTGGTATTGACTCTATGCTGTTCAATGGCAATAAGTAGGATCAACTCAAAACATTCATCCAAATTGGAATCTGCTTTCTGCAATGAATATTGAGCCAGTAATAACTTTTTTTTCACAGCCATTTTCTAATTATATATCACTGGGTCATTGCTGCCAGCAGCTTTTCTTAAAAATACCAAGATCCCTCACTCAAATAAACCCAAAATCTTCACAAAAACCTTGTTAACATATAACTCAAAAAAGCAGAAAAAAATTATTTGTAATCAGTAACTAGTTAGCTATTTTATCGTTTTTGATTCTTTTTTAAAAAGTTGCATTTCGATTTGAAAAAAGTTGAACTTTATTTAAAGGAATTTCGAAGTAAACTCGGTACTTCTGAAAATGGGCAATGTTATATAAAGCCATAGATAACCTACAATTCATTGAACAAACACACAGCAGCATGTCCCTGTTTGCTATTTGACCAATCAAAAGCAAGACATCACAATTTCTGACATTGAATATCTCGGTCAGATATTTAAGATTCAATGACTATGATTGCCCCAGTGTTGTGTATGAAAAGACGATAATGTACAAAAACATCTGTTTTTGTAATTATATTGTTCGTCAGTTTGTTTGTTAACCAATATTATATCATTTCACACTAAAAAACTCTTATCTTATTTTGATTCGAAGTTCAACTTTATTTTAATTTGAAGCTAAAAAGTGTAAACAATGTTATGAATAAATGTTTCTCGCATGATTTTAGTACTCTTCACCCAAATCTTCATGAGCTGAGACTATTTTGTTACAAGAGGTGGTAAACCCAAGAAGATGCTCAATCGTGATGAGAAGGCAGTTATCTGAGCACTTTTGCAAAACCTTAATTGATTCATTGCTCATCTGAAGACAGAAACAGAGCTTAAAATTCACAAATTGCATCAGATTGAAAAGAAAGGATCCAAGTAGAGAAAAGGATTGCAGTGTTCAACTCTGAAAATGATCCACTGACAAAAGTGATTGACATCTCAGATCTAAATACTTAATTTTAACCTTTTTTTTTTCCAAAACATTTTCTTAGGGTACCAATATGTATAACTTATGATCAGGCCAAATGCATGTTTAGATCAGAAATATCAATCAGCATTGTTTGTGGATCATTTTCAGAGCTGGACTGGAGAAATCTTGCAAACTACCTTAGTAACAAAACTGGTCCTCTTCAAAACTTCTTTAGGAAAATTTCTTGTGCAGATCCCTAACAACTTACTAACTCCTGGATACACATTCATAAATGACATCAGAATACTAGAGTATACTGTACATGGTTGACATTAATGGAAATAACATTAAATCTACATTCACCATATCTAAGTTAAGTTTGTGGGGTTTCCATTTGAGGTTTTGGTAATTTGGGTTTCAGTTATGGATAATTCAATGAGAGTCTTGCAGCATACTGCATATGAGATATGATGTGTTGATAAAAATGTCTGGGTCTTGTTATCCATTAATCTTATCATAATGATCTTTGTGTTATCAATAGGAAGAATGATTGCAGAAAATTATCAAGTAAAAATTATTTATATAGGCAATATGAATCCAGAGATGATTAAGTTTGAAAATTTGTTTACACTCGCACATGGTTAGTTGAAAACAGTATTCAAGACGTTCGCATTTTCTTTCCAATTCATTGTGCTGTTGTTTTATAAAATTCATGGTTTCTGGTAAGTAATAATAATTATAATATTTTACAGTATGTTTCACTGTATTCATTCATTTGTACATTTAAAATTTGGGAATGGTGAAGTGTTTGTTTATCAAAAGGTTTATGATAGAAGATTTATGGTTTTTCGGCACTGAAAGGGTTTTAGATTAGGTCAACAAAAATAATTTGTTGATTTAATGCATTTCTACCTTCTTGGGCCCCTAACCCCCATGAATGGCAAAGAATAACTATATCATAGAAATTATAGAACACTTTTGCGAATTGAATAGTTCATTTGTTTTGTTTTTTTTTTTTCACTTATTAACTCACTTCAAACGAAAACCGTTTTAAGTTATTCCCCTCAATATCAAAATTAAATTTTTTCTGTACGAATTTAAACGTGAAATTTTCATCAAGCAACCTCAAATGTTTCTTTTGATTTCCTTTCAGGTTATATTTCCTGCTGAAGACAAAAGGATTTGTTATTTGCACGTAAAGATCAATAAGAGAAATCAAGATGATACGATCATTGATGGCAGTGACCTCTGCTCCTCCACATGAATAGATTCAGAAAAGCAAAAACAGATGAGGGAAAACTTAATGCAAGAATCTTTAATTCTAAATATTGTACATTACTGGAAACCTGATCTCTTCAATAGTAGAAGCCATGTTTGTTGCACTGATTTATCTAGAGTGAAGAGACAATTTGGAAGGCCATATGGTGTACAAATGTGATTTCTTTGATTTGACATTTTGTTAATTCATTAACATCATCAAAAGAGTGAAGAAAAATGTTTATTTTATAGTTCCCATATCAATTCTTTACTCTGTAGGAATGAATTGGATGAAAACATTTCTGTAGTCATTCAACTTGAGTTTTTCATCAGAATACTGATATGCATACCCATCACCCCTTTTTTACTTTTCATCTGCTGCTTTTTCATTAAAATCTGAGATTTCACTCAATCTAGGGATAAAACCACTAGTTCAGCAGCACTGTGGCAGAAGCGGTATAGACAATACCCACACTGGACACTTTCAATCATCATTATATATATTGTTTTTAAGTTAGAGAAGAGTCATCAATGTACCAACTTTTTTCCAGACAATTTGATCTCTTCTTTTTATCTTTGATGCAGTCACAACGTCCCGGACGATTCATTCCTACGACCCTCTCCACGTGTAAGAAAAGAAAATCTCCTCTATCAGGTGGTTCAAAGCAAAAAACTCTGAAAAAAATTGTTCGGAAAAATAACTCTTGGAAGATAGTTGTGGTACACTATTGTGCAATGGCACATAGTTTGAGAACCATTTATCTTGAGAGTAATCCTCTTGGAATCATTTCTTGAAACTTGAGAGTTTCGACCTTATTCAACTTTTGATCATTGACTTTTGGAAGAGATAAACTCTAGAAAAAAAGGTTAAAAGTGGATGTGTTAAGATATTCATACAAAAACATGGAAAATACCAATGACACAAGCTCTGGATGTAAAGTGATTGAATCTAATTCTTCTGAAAGTCCTGCTAAGGACCTTAAAGGACAAAGCTTCACTCAAAAAGATAAACCGTTCCATTGCAAAATGTGCAAATGTAATTTTTCTGATAAATCCAATCTGGAATATCACACAACATTACACACGTCACCCAAACGTTTCCATTGCGAAATCTGCCGGTTATTATTTCCCAAACATTCATTGCTTCAAAGACATATGCGAACACACACTGGAGAGAAACCATTCCAGTGTCCCGTGTGTGAATCACGATTTGCTTTAAGTTCCAATCTAAAAACTCATATGCAGATACACACTGGTGAGAAACCATATCATTGTGAACTTTGTGGGGCAAAATTCCGAGTCAACTACAATCTCAAACGTCACATGCTGTCCCACACAGGAGAGAAACCATACAACTGCGGAATTTGTGGGTCAAATTTCTCATTTAGTTCCGATCTTAAACGGCATATGCAGACGCACATTGGAGAAAAATTTTCCTTCTGTGATATTTGTGGGGCAAAATTTTCCCTTAATACAAATTTGAAGCGACATATGAGAACACACACTGGAGAGAAGCCATTCCATTGTGAGGCTTGTGGTGCAAACTTCTCTGACAATTCACATTTGAAACGACATATTCGAATCCACACTGGAGAGAAACCTTTCAAATGTGAGGTTTGTGAGGCGAAATTCTCCAACAATTTCAATTTAAGGCGACACATGCAGGTTCATGCACCAAAGGAAAAGACCCCTCTCCTGGAAGATCATGTCCAGGATAAAATGCATAGTATCAGTTGATGATCTATCTTACTACTTATCTCTTAGGGGACTTGCATCCTGCCAGGGGTAGGGTCATAAAAATTTGTCAATAAAATCCTGGTCTCGACCAATTTTGAAACTTAAAAAGGTCACCAAGCTGATGCAATGGAAACTGGAACCTTGTCACCAACTGTATACTGCAAATGGAGTTGTCTCTTTAGAGAAAGATGCTTTACTTTTTATATTACTACTTATAAAAACTTTCAACGTCCCAGCAACAAACAAGTATTCCATCTAGGTATATCCATTTAACTTTTTAATTTCATGAACCACTTGATATAGCTCCTAAATGACAGGAAATTTTTCTGTAAATAGAGTGAAAAAATAATGGAACTCTCTGGTGAATTGAATAGAAAGAAAATTTTAAAAATTTACTTGAAGGTGCAAGGAGGTAACTTTATTCAGAGCTTATTCTCCTGGATAACATTTGATTTTTTTATTTTTTATGTGTATCCAAGAGTCAAGCCATGCTTATTTTCTGGAGATAGAAACATGATCTTTGAAAAAATATATACATTATAGAAAACATTCATGTGTGTCTGCTCAGATGCTGTAATGGTTGGCACATCAGAAGGATCTGGGTTTGATTCCAGGTATGAGTGATGAGTGTGAAAAACTTTTATTAAGATAAATTTCCCGGTGCACTCAGCAACTAAAAGTGTACACCCTGAGCCTGTGATTTGTGATTTGGGTGAAAAAAAATTGTGATAGGAATCATACCCTCCCTATTCGAAAGGATAGCAAACAAAAGAGGAGTCTTCGGGTCACCTCCAACTGTCAGCGCAGAACAAGTTTTTGACATGGACTTACATGCATGCATATATATAACAAGAAACGTGTATGTCCTGATAGCAGCCATCAGCCGAGCCTGTTGTTGCCAGGCAGCACCTGTTATCATCAGCAGTTTGCAACAGTCTGAACAAGTGTTTGAACTTATTGCTATGTTGATTCATGAAATTTCTATTTTGATTTTAAAATATAATAATAAAAGCCATGTCCATCAGGCTTATGTTAACTGAAGAGGCTTTTTTAAAGAAAATATCTAACCCAAATGGGCAGAAAGAGCAAGAGAAGAAATTAACAAAGAAATAATTAGTTAATATGCATGAAAATAAATAACATGATAAACAATACTTGTTATAAGTATTTGAACAAACACCTGTTTTGCTTCTAATTACTTGATTTTGAAGCTTAAAAACAGGAATATTATGTAAGAAGAATCAATTTTGCTTTGCAATCAATGTAAGGCATCCATTTCCTGTGGTTCTGAATGCTAATTTCTTGAAAAAAAATTTTAAATAGAAATAAATTGTTATTGAAAAAAAAACAATTTTATCAATTTTATCCTTCTAAAATCTATTGATTTTATTATTTAATTTTTTTAGTATGAATATATGATTTGAAAATTAAGTATGAAGTTCAAATAAAGCTGTACAAGCATCTCAAGAATAAAACTTGAAAGGTAGTGCATGCCTCTGCCAAAGTCATATACTGAAACTGAATGAAAATCAGTTCATATATAGCTATGACAAAGGTGAAGTAACTGTGTTTTTATTTTCCTTATTTTTTTTCACTATTGTTCACCTTTTGAATATATGAAAATATCACTAAAAAATAACCCCTAGATCCACACCCAACTTTGAACAATTTTTCCTAGGCTTTTCCACAAAGTGTCATTAAAATCCATTAAGAATTTTCAGACAAATCATATGGACAATAATGAGTGAGTATATAAATATATGGAAAAAAAATTAGAAAATATCTCCCTATTAAAAAAGTCCCTGAATCTGCCTCCAAATTTAATCTCTTCTTCAATAGCTATGGTGAATATCTACCTACATAGCTACATAGCAACTGACGAAAATATTCCTGAGTCAGCCCAAAAATTTATTCAATTTTTCCTCACACCATTGTCCATTTTTTCCACAAATTGTCTTTGAAATTCATCAAGAACTTTTGGAGATACTGTGTAGATGTAAAGACAAACATAAGTATTCTGAACTATTGTCTCAATATATGAAAAAATGTATCGAAATCATTAATAGAAAATTTCTGGATCCACTCAACAAGATTAGATTAATTCATCCTCAGACCACAGCCCACCCTTCTGCATAGTGTCATTGAAATTCATGGAGAACTTTTTGATATATTGTGTAGATAGACAGAGACAAGTAAGTAAATATATATTAGGGTGGCTCGAAACTCCAACTTCTGTCTTAAATCTTTGATGGTATAATACAGTTGAGCATCAAAAACTTGAAGTACAAAAACCTGGCTATTTTTAAGAATTGAATAATTATCAAATTTTGTAAAAATTCTCCTTTATCAATGAGTAAAATTTGTTTTTTTTTCTGAGTAACAATGTTTCAGAATCTACATAGCGTAGCCAATTGAATAATAATTTTTTTCACAAAACCATTGAATAATATTTCCAGTAGTAATTTAAAAAAAAACAAAAGAGTAAGCGATTGTTTGAATGTGGTAAAAAGCCATTTTGAGATATCATGAAATTAAATGATTATCTTATTGATAGGGAACTCTTAAATTCTCTGCTATTCACGTAACTTTGTGTTGATAATGACCTGACTGTGTTGTCCCTGAAAGTAAGCCTAGCCTATACTACTCCAAAATCCTATGAATTTCAGGAACTCAGAACAGCTGAGATGGCCGAGTATATGATGCCCAACTGTACTAAAGGTTGGCAAATGATATAAGATGAAATTTTGCAAAGTCTTGGGGAGAAGCAACTGTTACCCACAAGGCTGCACATGGGGTCCTTTTTTTTTTTTTTTACAGTTGTGCATTTACATTTACTCGAAATTTAGCAATAAATTCATTCTAATTGATATAGTTACATCATCTCGAAAGTTATATATATTTTCTTTTAATGCTAATTCCTTTTGAAATAATTCTATGACAATTTACTAACATTTTTATAACTTTAGAAAATAATTCATATCTTTTAATGATAAAAATCAACACTTTTTTTTACCCTGAATTATAAAAAATGATAACATTTCATTCCTACCGAGAGAATTATGAGGCACAATTTGTTATGTTGGACAATTCTATATGTCTAACTCTTATGTTGGACATTTATGGCTCGGGCAATGTTTATTTTTTAATACCTGTAGGAAATACAATGACATAATTAGAAAGCAGTTATAAATTCATCAATAGAATTGTTGTTTGCTGTCAAATGACTCCATTAATTTCCTAGAGTTTATCTTCTGTCTTACCAAACCATCCCCCACAGTGGTAACCCATTACCTAGCTTGCTGCTTTGGTGGCCAACAAGACGTGGCATTCAACGCTTTAGTTATGATGAGGTTGTTGCACTGTTTGGAGATTTCATATTTTCAATTTTCTCTTCTGACTTGTCTGCAATTAAAGGGGGAATCACTGTAATTCTGTCCAAGTCAATCATCACATCAAAGGATGATTCCTTTAGGTTAATGATGAGAACAGTGAATTCTCCAACTGAAGTGTCTCTCTGAAATACGGTGTTATTATCATTGGGCCAATCTGGTTCAGCATGATGAAAATCTCCTTTAAACTGAGACTGAAAATCATCAGACACTTCATTTACGGGACCACGTTCCCAGCTTTATTCCTCGTTTGATCATCAGTATCAGCTAAGATACTCAAGATAATGTTCTTTCCTCGATGACAAAAGAAAGCATTTCACTGGAGATTCCTGATTCTGATAAGTGAGAATTCCCTTGCTCTTCCTAAAATGGAAAAGTAAGAACTGCCTTCTGTAACCCTATGGTTCTTTTTGATTTGGTTGGTCATTCCCAGATATTTCAATTAACTCCAAATCTTTGACAACAGTTCCACTTTTTACTGCCTAAGATATTTTACATCTGTAATATTGATCATAATTCAACTGATCAACATTAAATGTTTAACCAACTGAAGTATCAAATTTAACATGACTTTTTATTGTATTACTTTAGTAAAAACTCTGACACGGTAAGCTAGAGTCTGAAAAGTTCTTTAAAAGATCCTGATAATATCTTTATGACTGCCAGTCAGCTAATTCATTCCATCAGCTCAGTGTTAGAAATACTTCTATTAAAAATTAACAAACTCCTGCCACCATAATTCAAACATCCAACCTGGAGATAAGCCGGAAAATGACATCCAATGCTTTTAATTGAAATGATTGGAATGAATAACCATTTTTCATCTTAAGAAAAAATTCAAATCAGCATTATCAATTCCCTCCCTTTGAAATTTATTGATGATTACACCCCCTTTTTGATTAGGGGTGCAAAAGTACACTAACGCCCAATTCCATTTTTCAAAATAGTCTGGGTAGTCCTCTTTCAGTATTGTCATTGGAATCTTCGTTACAATCTCCCTCATCTCGTCCATGGCCTGAAATCTCTTTGGGGTGAGCCAGAAATTGAAGGGGGCCAAATCTGGACCGGGATCTATGGGGGCTGACAGACCAGAGTGATGCGACATTCTAAGAAAAACTCGGTGCAAGATGTAGAAGGCATTTATCCCCCCCCCCACCTCCACAGCTGGGCAGATTAGGCTCTCTAAACTTTGAAAGACAACAGTCTCTTTAGCCTTTAGAAGGCAACAAACTCTCTAACCTTTGGAAGGCAACGGACTCTTTAGCCTTCTGGAAGGTAACCAGTTTAGGAGAAGGACAACTCTGATTCCCAAACCAGGGAATGGAATCCCCTCAAAGTGGTTTAACAACCTTCCAGCAACTCCTGCAGCCAAACAGGCACCAGACATATTGTTCTCTGCTTTCCTCTGGACTACATCAACAAAGTTGAGAGGGAGATTCTGACAACAGAGCATCCCAGGATCTTCACCCAGGCATGCAAACCCATTGTCTATAGGGAAAACATTCATTAGCACACAACCATATTAACCCTTTTGTGACTCCCAGGACATATATATCCAAAGATTTCTATGAATTTTGTGATGATATATGTCCTGTACATCTCTTTACTGGAAGATTTTTGGTGGATATTGTGCCCTTTGGCTCAATTAAGAGACTTAGACCTTTCAATGGAATGGAATTCACTTGTTCTGAATTCAAGGCTTTTTTCATGGAAAACAAAACTAAAGCAGAGATTTCCAGCCCCTTATTCATCACAACAAAATGAAACAGCTGAGAGACCAGGGTGACCCCTTTTTGATATTTGTTAAGACATCTATCATTTCATGCCAAATTAGCCCAGAAATCATGGAACTATGCAGCGAGGGCTTCAGCATACATCAGGAATAGATTTCATAACCCAAGGACACGGATGACTCTTATTGAAATGTTTCTGTCCAGAAAAACCCCACGAAAGCAACACACACATTTTTGGTTTGACATACAAAATAAAAAGAAATTACATCCAAGATATTTCTGTCCAGCTTCCTTTATGTACTTTCCATAAAAAGAGAAAATTAGGAAAGTGAAATGTGTAATTTTCAATGATAAAAAATATACTGACAAAGAGGAGATAACTGAATGCGAGTAACATCCCTCCGTCTATCAAATAAGAAATGGAAATGATTTGTGTTAAAATACTTTTGAACTTGAGATGGTCACTTGAAACATCGAATTCCAACTGAAATGTTAGAGAAATAAATGATAAAACTGGAAGATATCTGCAAAGGACCGAAATATTTACAGGACTAGCAAGCAAATAGAAAACAGCTATGGATAACAAAATTAAAACCCTTGAACAAAATGTCTACTACTAATTCACTCTTATTGAAGAGTCGTTGGAGGTAGAATGATTCATACAGTGAAATTGGGCCCCAATAATGAAGAATTATTTAAAGTAAGGTATGTTACCTGGGGATGTTCCCAAATTTAAAACATTGATTTTAGACAAATGTTCTCCCCAACAGCTCAAATTACATCACTAAGAATGTAAATGCAATTGGTTTCACAAAATAATCTTATCATTCATTGGATGGTCTTTGAAACAACATATCTCAATGCAGATATTGACTGTAAAATGTGTGGAAGAACTGAAAGGTTTCAAGGGTTTAATCAGATGAATAAAAAAGGGGGAAAATTTGTTTACAGATCAATAAAGTCACTAAATGGTTTGAAAGATATTTCTCTAAAACCTCTCCATGAATTTCTGAGAATTTTGTCGGAAAGGCATACAATAAGCTTTGAAAGACATTATTGTGTTTTAAGATGGATTCATGCAATATTACCAGCTTGCCTAACCAACTTGAAAACTAAAAAAAAACATATGTTGTCAGTTTTGAAAATCAGATAGAGCTTCATATGATTTGTTTTTAAAAAGAAATTTTTAAAACTTTTAGAGTATTTTTTTTCACAATCTTGGAAAAACATACATACGCTGTGCTTGACAAAAAACCCCCAAATATTCTTCCCCCTACTCTCTGTCCCTCTCTACGAATGATACCAAAGTATCCACTGTTCGCAAGATAAAGCATTTCCTCTCAGCAGCCTCTCAATCTACTGTCCTACCTATGCTCTGTGATTAAGCTGATTTTCATCACCAGCTTGTGGATTCAGCTGAAAAGATGGACACAAAAATGTGTTCATATTAGCATGAATTTTCATTGTAAATCAATCCTTCTCGGCTGAAGTGCATGGGGGAAGGATTTTCAAAAACTAATCTACTAAAGATCATTCCCAGTGTCACATTGGTACACAAAGAAAATTTCATGGGATTGTGTTTTGTGATTTTTGTGCAAGACTATCAAATACATACAGACAGACTTTTGGTGAATCATAATAAAATCTTTTCAAAAATTACCATTTTTGCCAGACTATAAGCTGTACTCCTCTTCAAGACAGTTTTTGTTTCCCCTGTATCCCAAGCTTTCAGTAGAGTTTAAGCCTTTGGTGTTCAGCCTCCAATTCATAATACCAACATAGTTGTTATTGCTATAGACTTGTTTTATTTATTTACTATCTGAAAGTATCCTATCAGGCAGTTTGCATGTTGTATGTATATTGAACGGAAAGTAAGAGTTCAGTTTAGCATTATACTTACATTGCAAACAGAATCTCCTCCTTAAAACATTGCCTTAGATCCATTAAGTATGCATTCCAAATTTGTGCCAAAGTCAGTTGAGCTACAGCAATGCTTGGTGGGGGGGAGGCAGTGACAAAAGGAGCCACGATTTCTATAAAATGTTTTATATGATAGACTTATAAACTGTTATGATACCATCCCTAGTTGAAAATGATAAGTTTGGTTCTCTTTTCCAATTCACTTTACATCCTAATCTTGAAACAATCCTATGCAAAAACAAATCAAAACTAACACCACACAGTCATCCTGGAGTTTACCACTTGAAATAATCTTGTGAAGCTATTTACATAAGTGAAACTAAAGAATTCATTTATCAACATATTTACATGATTAAACTATTGCGTCATGAGAATGACAAAGAATTCTCAACAAAAAATTTTGCAATGTTTCCAATTCATTTTGAGAACAGCATTGACCAGCCATAATATCACCAATAAAAAAAATTACATAAAGTAGTATGTTCGCCCAAAAGAAAAACTAATATATTTGATAATAGATTAATCTATTTATTTTATTTTACTTACTCGTTGAGAAAAATGTCCCCTAAAGTGTTAGGGTAGTCAATTGTAGGTCTTTGTTAAAGTATTGTTATATTTGATGAAAGCAATCAGCATTAATTTTAAACTAGGTCCTAAAATAGTTTTCATTCAATGTTTGTTACTTTTATCATGTTTTGAAAAATGCAAGTTTAAGTAATTTGGTTTCAGATCTACATGTCAGGAATTGCGTATTTCTCTAGAAGGAAATTTTTTTTTTTTTTCAATTTTGGGTGCTTTCAATCCATTAGACCTTACAACCATCTGGATAGTTGCTATTTTTTAGGAAAAAAAAGTATATTTCAGGTTTTACAAGGAGGGTTTCTATTAAAAATGTAGCAATAATTCCAGAGTTGGCACTTACTTTCTGCTATCTTTCCTGATGTAGTGATAACCATTTCCTTACAACAATGGCTTCTACAGAGTCTGTCATCTGCTCTTTAGAATTTTTTTCAAACAATCCAATATTTTTACCAAAAAGGCTTACAGGCTCATGTTGCATTTTTTTATTTCATACTTTCACTTATTTTCTCAGAAGAAAACAATTTGTCAACACAATTTGATAGGTTTTGTGTTGGGTCAGTAGGTAGGCTTAGTGTTAGGTTAATAGGTAGGTTTGGAGTTAGGTTTAGTAGGTGGCTATTATATTTGGCTTAGTAGGAAAGAATAGTGCTGAGTTAGTTGGTAGGTTTAGTGTTGAGTCAGTTGGTAGGCTTGATGTTTAGGATTAGTACATAGGTTTAAGGTTAGGTTTAGTAACTTAGTAGGTAAGGTTAGAGTTTCTAACTACTCAATTATTTATTGCTATTATTTTGTCTTCATGTTTTTATCCCGACAGTATTTCCAGTAAGATGGCAGGAAATAAGTGCTGACTATAGCATTATAGTGACAATTTGAATAGTTAAACAGGAAGCCCCATGTAAAACCGGGAAAAATATCATTTTCAAAAACTAACAAATTTTGGGATGGTTGTGAGATCTGATAGATTGAAAACACCTAAAATTGAAAGAAAAAACATTTTATTCTAGAAGAATTCACAAATCCTAACGCGTAAATCTTTACCAATGATTTAAAGAATAATTTGGACAAATTTAGATCATCTTGGATAGAGGATCCATCAACAGGGCAATTTGGGGAATTATCAACCGGAATATAGAGAAGTATTTAGGAGAAATATGCCTGGTAAATGTTTCTCTGTGATTATGAGCTCCTCGAAGTGTCATACCCATTTTTGTATTTAGCGTGCATTTCAATTTTGACAACATATTTTGATGTTTTCTTTCGGAATTATTTGGAAGAGGTTGGCGAAAAAGATGTAATATATGACAGAAGCGCAAAGCGTAGATTATGCAGATTGTTTACTTCTCATTCACATGAGTTTGTTCAGAGAAATATTGTTGAAAAGAACATTTTCTTGTTCAAGAGTTCATGATTTTCTACACAGAAATCTATACCAATAATCAAAAGAATAATTTGGACAAATTTAGATCATAAAACCAATTAACAGGGTAATTTTGGGAGCTATCAAGAATTTTGGGGAAATGTGGAAAATGTTTCTCTACACTGATGAGCTTTTAAAAATGTCAAACCTGTTTTGACCATTTGATTTAACTTGTATTTTGACTATATGTTTAATTATTTTTTTCTTGATTTAGATACCCACAGGGCCATTTTTATCTAATAGATAAATGAATTTGATCGTGCATTTATTTTTCCATAAGGAACCACTTTTTACTTTCACCGGAGAGTTATGTCCCTTCGATCGGTAGCGTATTGCTGATGTGCGTTTTTACCGTTTTGACATTCAAAACTTTCTTTCGTTCCACAAAAAAAAGAAAAGAAAAGAAATGTCTTTATTTTATTGACTTAAAAATGAGATAGGCAAGTTGAAAATAACGGTACCCACGAAAAAAGGGTGAGTGTTATAGATTATTTCTCCAAAAATATTGTTTGTTTTTCTCTATGATAAAAGTTGACAATTTTGGGTTCAAGAAGACGTATACGATTCGTTTTTTAGCAACGTGCAATTCCCCGAGAAGGAAACGACCTTTCTCTCTTACAATTCTGTTATACCCTGGAACCTTCCGGAAATTCATTAGTTTCAAGAAAAGAAATTGTTTTTCAAAGTTTTACGACGGTGGTTCTGTTTACAATATAATTACAATGATAAAATAGGCACTTATTTTCCTCCATTTGCAACCTTTGCATTAAAGCTTTAAGAGTACAGCCTTTTTTATATCTGTCATTTTGATTGGCCAGAAGTGGCTAGATCTATCAATAAATGGCCAAACTCGGTATATTTTATTTGATTTCCAGCATACGCTCTAAAATCTCATGGAAAGGCACCAGTAGTTATAAATATGCAACATATTCATCAGATATTAACTTTCAAGCAACATTATCCATGATCTAAAGGTACTGTTTTTTGTATTAAAATATTAATTTTACATTTGTTCATACTACCACTACCAATCTACCAAATTTTAGCCATTAAAAAAGATTCTAGCCACTTTTAGCCATTCAAAAATAACCGATCTCCCCAGTTCATTATTGAAAAGATTGCCCTACCATTTTTCAATAGGTATGGCTTACATGAATTATCTTCTCTTCTTATGGTTACTTTATTCAATCTCCAACTAAACTCTAAAAAATTGTTTTTCCAATTCAAAAGAAAACAAAAATAACTCATTAAATATAGCTTGATAAAATCCTAGTTGGGTGACAATGTAAGATAAGCCAGACACCTATTTATCTTCCGCTGACAGCCATGTGGGTCAAGGAAAAGAGAGGAATGATCCTGGGGAGATAAATCTTCATGAATAGAACCAGAAGTAGCTTAAGCTGAAAAGGTATATAGTGGTTGAGTGAAAAGGCTGGCGAGTTCTTACTCAAGTGAAGTCCAGACAGCGGAGTGGCATATGCACATGGGAGTTCCATATTCATTTCTGTCCAATTAGACTTACAAGGACAAATCTGATTCTATCGCTGAAGGTAAGCAAGATATCTTTTTCTTTTTCTTTCAGCAACTGCACTATGCGTAGTAAATATAGTCAACATTGAATTTAAGTTATGCATACTTTATTTGGTAAAAAGTATAATTTTATTTCTATTTTATACATTCATTTCATAACTAGCATAACACCTGTTAAAATGACCATGGATAATGGAACGGTACTTCTGGCTCGGTTAGGATTAGAATGTTGTATCCATGTGCTGTGCTTAGAATCAAAGTGTTGCCCCCTAACACTTCTGCCTAGGATCAAAGTACAGTATCTTTGCCGCATTAGAAAGTTATTCACACACACACACACACACACACAAACAATTTTATATAATCAACAATGTGATTTTTTTTCTGTTTTTTCCACTTGAAGGTAACAATTTTGCTGATAAAAGTATCTTGGTTGAGATCCACTCAACTTTTGTTAACCTATTTGGAAAAAATAGAAAAATTTGTTTTCACAGTGAGTTTTTGTACTTTTAATCCATCAGACCTTAGAAACATTCAAAAATTTGTTGGTTTATGGAAAAATTAATTTTATAAAGGTACTAGCATGGGGAATCTATAGCCAATGTAAATGTAATGGTAAACTGGACCCTTACTTTCCATCCATTGCAAAGAAATGAGACTTTGAAGTATTCGGTTATTAAGAGTATCAAGAGATAAAGTACAAATAATGCTTAATGTTGATTGAATTGAGGGATATGTTTGTTCAACTTGTCTAATATTTAACTTAATTTGACTGAGAGTGAAAATAAGTGTACTTTGAATTTTTAACCCAAAACCATCTGCTACATAGCTTATTTTTCTGTCGCCGCAGACTTTACTCGCCCACGTACCCCACTCCAACTCTTCAGATAGTGATACAAGGCTACATAGAGCAATACATGGCTTGGCAAGATCAAAGATTAGAAACATAACTGAATGTAGTCCATAATTTCATTCAGAAACAAGTGTTACAGAACTAGTTGGGTAGAGAAGGATGTAAGTCATATTTTTTTTAATTTTCTTTAATACCGTTGTGCTGTAGGGTTACAAAGGCAGGGGTAAATGACATGGATGAAATGCCTGGATATGGTGGCCATTTTGAATTCATAATGAGGTCATATGACCATATATTTATATAATTTTGCCATAAATCAAATCTATATCTTATAGCCTTGGAGATGATGTATGACTTACCATTATTTCTTGGAAATTGATAAAACCCCTGCCCATCCATTATGTCCTGTGAAATTAATGAACTTATAAAACTTTGAAAAAAAGTTTTGTGTGAATAGTATTCACTGAATGTTTGTTAATGAATATTGAAGATTCAACAAAATGTCTTTCTGGAGGAAAAAGGTATTGAAAAAGTTTGTGTTAAATCAAGTAGAGTTATATAAGGTTCAAAAAGTGTCTCTATGTTCGAATGTTCTTTGAATAGTTATTAAAAGAGGATTGGGTCTGTGAGTTGGAGTGTATGTGTGAAATAGTATATGTACATGTATGTAAGTTACCTGCCTCGTTGTGAAATGTCAGTGAATGTGAGAATACCTTGTGCATAGCAGTAAATGTGTGTATGTGTGTGAGTCAAACAATTTTGTGCCATCAGGTGACAACAGGTCCTGACTGATGAAAATTTGTCTGTATCACTTGTATAGGAAAATATCTCTCAAAATGGGCTCCAGTGATATGGAATTTTCAATGAATTTTCATTGATTAAAAAGTGGTCGTAGTTATCATGTGGTATGTTCCTTGAGAGTATCTACTGCAGGTTCTTATCTGATTTATCAGTAATTTGAAATGGGCACTTTATCTATTTTGTGGGCTCGATTCTTTTGAGCCTATTTTGTCTAGCTATTCGTAAGGACTTCTATCAAAGCTTCTTAGATAGTTTAATGATGATTTTTTCTATTTATTTTATCGGATGAAGCATTGAAAACCATCATTGAATGGTGACTAGTATTTCTTTCACCTTAATTTTAGTTGCTTTTCATCTAGTAGTATTAGTTGTAAATAAGTACTTGAAACTTGGAACAGAAAATCAGTGAATTAGGCTCATCAAGGGAAACTGATTGGTGTTTTTTATTTTCATTTCATTTATTTAATTTTTTTGCAATGGAAACTATCCACACTAACATTTTGCTATTGGGGGGGGGTAGGTTTAATTTGAGAGATAAGATGTCAAAGAATGGGTTATTGATTGAGAAAGGTCAGAAGGCAGACATGTTGCGCATCTTTCTTCTTTCCTTCTCTTTATTTCCTATTTTTTATACATTCTAAAAATTGTGATCATTCAGAGTCTGGACCCATACTTTGGAGAATTCTGCTTGGTGGAAATGTGCACACATGGTCACATTACTTTACTTCTATGTTTCCAGTTTCCACCATGACTCAACTTGAACGAACAAATACACCAACATACCAACAAGTTCTATGACGCTGCTATTCAAATGTATGGATCAGATGAAGTATTAATGTCAATGATCATTAATTGATCACCCTGACCCACAACAGACCAGTTTATTCCCCGTTGTTGGATTTAGGTCATTCATGTTTTCTAAAATATGGATCTAATTATCTAAACTTTACCCAGCCCTAACCGCTCATAGTAAAAACCTGAGTTTTTGCACACACACCCTTCTCAGTGGGTAGAGAGAATAGCTTTTTTTTTTTTTTAATAGGTTTTTATAGGGGATTCAGTTTATAATGAGAGTGTATACCGGAGAGGTCCCTTAGTTTTTTAGTTTTTTAAAATCCTGAATCTATGATTCAAACCATACCAGTAGTCTTTTCTTCAAAGTAACTTTATTTCACCTACACTTCTGCTTAGTTTATCAGAAGTAAACAGTATACTCTAAGGAAGACTTGAACTCTCATCCCTTCACCTTAGGAAGCTTGGCTATATAAGCCAACAGCTCTACCAACTGAGCAACTAGAGCTCTTATGGCTGACAGAAGATCAAATCTAGCCCTTGAAATCATCCGCCATTTCCCTCCCCCATCACTTGGCACCATATTTGTCATTGTTTTTATATGCATTTGTTGTATTAGTTGTTGTAATACTATTAGAAACCGTCAACCAAAATGTCCATGTAGGTCTCTTCAGTTTTTAAACTGTTCTGGTTGGTTATCTATGTATCGTGCCTACAGGCTGCACCGATGGTTATAGAGAAGTGAAAATTCAAGCATTATTCCTTATTATTACTCCTTCAATTTTCAATAAAGTTTATGCTAGATTGATCCCTTTGTGTCCAGCTGAATACATACTTGCCTCTTGAGAATTCCGATACAAGATGTTTGTCACATGATGGTTTCTATTGAGTAACTAACTAGACCAGTCCTGATTCACTTTCTGCTAGATGAAGCTGTCTGAGTAAATTCAATGAAAAAGCAATTAATGTTTCCCTTAGAATTTATTGAAACAAAGATAAATGTCTTCTTTGCAGAGACTGTTTCATATGATAGGTTTACTATCATCTGCTCCAACCTGTCTCTCTATTGTGTCTCGTTTCTGTTTCAGATCTGGTTGGCTAAGGACATCCAAATGGAGTGAAACAAGTCTGGTTAGTCACTCAATAAAAACCATCATGTGATCAACACTTTTGGCAACATGCCATGTTGGGGTTGATCGATTGAAAAATTGGAAAGAAAAGTGATCAGTGCATCAGTTATTTCTCTCACCTTTTCAAAAAAGCACAAACGCAGCTAGAAACAAACCCAGGGACCAATTTAGCATAAACTTACATACCAAATTGAACCCCCCTCCACGAAGAACCTATTTAGGAGGGGATTTTTTTAAATAATAAGGAGTAAATGTTTACATTTTCTGCCTTGCAGCTTCTTTGGTGTGGTCTGTACTCACAACACGTATATACATATATAGCCAACCAGTCAGACCAACCTGAAAACTGACTGAAACTTATATAAACAGTTTTGGTTATTGGTTTCTAATAATAGTTCACCTTTAAGATCAGATTTATTTGCAAATCAGCACTGATTGTAATCAGTATCAAAAATTGTATAGATCAAATTTCAATTGCACCTTTAGATATTCCATACCTGAGCACCGGGGGAGAGGTGAAGAGAAGTCCAAATTTGGCATTATCTCACCACTTCCATTCCCATAAGAAAGGAAAAAAAATGAATCTTCAAAATTTTGAAGCGTCTGCAAATATGGTAAACTTAGTAGACCGAATACACTTTCCACAAAAAGCATTTTTTTTAGTCTTTTCCATTTGCAAAATTCACAAAAAGCAAACACAGAATCCATTCAAACTTTGCTGACATCTTGATTAAACTATCCCATCATCACTTTTACGATGTACAGTAAAATAGTGCTCTGTCCAAAATAATGGGATCAGGGATCCAGTTGTGCTGCCTCTGATACTGAACAATTTTGAGTTCCAAGGCATGAAATATCAGAAGATTGGGATTATGATATTTCATAGACACCATTCTGTTTTTTTTTTAATTCGTGATTCCTGCAAGTCATTCCAATAATGAAATTCTTGAAACTCAACCTTTATCACTCGACCCTTTTTCAAGGGCAGCAAGATTTTATGCACTTATTAACTCTGAAAGCCTGCAATTTATGTGTCTGTTCATGTATGATGGAAATTGATATGAAAACTCAACGACAAAATTCAAGTACATTATCATTTGCCTGCAGTGGTGAGACAGACTTTTTGCTTAGCAAACATCAACAAAGTTAACTGCACGGTATTGAAGGTTAAGGAAAAGAAATGACCAAGAGTTTTTCTCAAGCCTGTTTGGAAAAAATGGAAAAATCAGACAATGAAAACTGTAGATCTAAAAGCCATTGCCCGATATTTTCTAAGATATCCACATCAAAATTGGAGAGGAAACAAAAATCTGGAAAAAAATCATTTTATTGCGAAACATGCAACTCTCATTTTTCCAATACTTCCAATCTTGAGTACCATATGAGTATCCACAATAGTCAGAAACCATTCCATTGTGAGATTTGCAGACTTTTGTTCTGTGATAGTTCCCAAGTTGATGCACATATGCGGACACATGCTGTTGAAAAACGCTTCCAATGTGATTTGTGTGGATCTAAGTTTTCCCAGAAATCGGTGCTCAAACGGCATATGCGAACTCACACTGGAGAAAAACCTTTCAACTGTGACTTCTGTAGCTCAAGGTTTTCCCAAAATTCACATCTCCAACAGCACAAGCGAATACATACTGGTGAGAAGCCATTCCAATGCCACATGTGCGATTCCAAATTTTCCTACAACACTGCCCTCAAAACCCACCTGCAGGTACATACTGGCATCAAACCATTTAGCTGCAACGTTTGTGGAACAGATTTTTCACGAAATGAACACCTCAAGAGTCACATGCAGGTACACACAGGCGTAAAGCCTTATGAGTGTGAGATTTGCAAAACAAAATTCTCGCGGAGTCACCATCTGAAAATTCACATACGAACACATACTGGAGAGAAGCCCTTTGAGTGTCAGACTTGTGGGGCTAAATTCTCAAACAGTACAAACCTCAAAGCCCATAAGCAGACTCACACGGGGGCGAGACCTTTCCAATGTGAGGTTTGTGCAGCAAAATTTTCAACCAGTTCCATTTTGAAAACACACATGAGAATACACACTGGAGAGAAACCCTTCCAATGTCAAGTTTGTGGCATGGAATTTTCTCACAGCGCAAGCCTCAAAAAACATTCTCTCTCTCACTTGAGAAAGAAACATCCTCCATGAAATGAAGACCAGAACTGTTTTGAATTATTGTTAAGCTCCTTCTATTAAGTTTTGACTTTACTTTCGCATCTAACAACAATGAAGGATGACAATGATCCAACCAAGAACCTGTGATTTTACACACAAATAACAGTGACACTGTGACAGATGCAAAAAACTGGTGATGAATTCACTCCAACTTGTGAAGCCCAACTCTGATCAACTTGTTTTGTTAAAGTTTGCAAATCCCATTTACAGAAACTATCAATAAAGGAGTTGAAATGGGGCTGATAGTTTTTTTAATAATATTGTATGCAGAAACAGATTCTGTTTTGTTTACCTTTTTCATTTGGATAAAGCCATAGAGTTTGACCTTAGTGCAGCCAAGATTGTTTGAATTTAACATCTTCAGTATCAACAATTAATTTTTAGCTGCTGTATTCTTTATCATCATTGACAGTTGAAAGCCACTTCAGAAATCACCTGTCATATTCTACACACTTCCAACAGATAAAAAATTAGTCACGCAATAGAAACTGTCATGTTGTCAATGTCTTTTGACAGCATGCCATGTTGGGGTGATTAATTAAAGAATACGAAGAAAAGATCATCAATAAATAAGTTACTTCTCTCATCTTTTGTTGAGCATTAAAAAAAGTCTTGATCTTGCAAAAACAGACACTAATGGATCAATTTAGCATTAACCTACATTATAAATCAACCCCCCCTTCACTAAAAAACCTATTGAGAGGTGTGAATTAAAAAAAAACAAGTGATTTTTCTAGACATTAGGAATAAATATTGGAATTTTCAGCCCTCTAGCTCCGCTAGTATTGTACATGTGATACATAAATGCATAGCCAGCCTTCCAGCCAAGCTGGAGAACTGACAAAACCTATGTTGATTATTTTGGTTGACAGACTCTAATTGGGTAACTTCTGAGTCAATTTGAATTTCTGTTTGTAAAGCTGAGATGAGGCATTATCACTGATTAGGACCAAGCCCATTCCAAAGATGCATGTTCAGAATGACATGGACTTTGTGGTGTGTTGAGCCACCTGCCATAATTGTTATGTAAATAATTTTCCATCCATGGTATAAAACTACAGCTTTGAATTATTTCTGTTACTTCCTCTAATGTTGCCAATTTAGACATTTTATATCTAGATTTAGATCTATAATGTTTTGGTAAATGATCTAAAATCTGTAGTTTTTTAAATTTATTTTTAGTAGAATTCTCAAGAAGTGCTGATAACATCAACAGAGCATTTTGAGTCACTGTAGTGTGAACTGTTCAGTGTTAGCTCAATAGGTTCTGATCTGGAAATATAGATACTAATAATAAACCTTGAAAGGGGCTCAAGCCTGTTTCTGATGTTATTTGAGGCCAATAACTAATGAACAATGGTTTGAGCCCTTTCTGAAGACTTGAAAACTTCAACAGCAATCATATTATGTCATTTCAAGGCATTAGAAAAATTTTAGAAGTTTGAAAAATGTGTCCCACATAAATTGAATGAAAAGTTCCATGACAGTGCCCAAGCCACACCTCTCATCTTAAAGAATTGGTTTATGAAGTCTAACTGCATTTTCCATGGCTATTCAATTTACAGATAATCATCTTTTTATGCATTTTGAACATCATATCCATAATACAGGATTCAATAATAAAGGATCCACAATTTGAGCTTTTATTGAATTGACAAACAATAAGCCTTGAAGAATTTTATATCTGGTAACATATCAATACTGGATCATTGGTAAAAGATTATTGCTTGAAATGGGTCAGATTTTGGTTAGATATTCATTTTTTTTTATTTGTCTATATCCTAATGTGTGTTAAAAAAATATGCATAATGAAAATTTAGAATAACTTCTTATTGCATTCTCTGGCCGTTTGCTCTGTTGGGTCCAAAGGCAAAAAGGTTAATCTCTTCCAACTGAGTGTCACCAAGCAGGAAGAAAGAGCAACTTTAATTTCAGTTTCAACCAAGTATTCTCAAATTGTCCATGTTGTCACATGACTCAAACGTAAGAACGCAAATGTTGTGCAAAAGTTCTGACGCTTCTGTAATTTCTTCTGTTGAAATTTCAGTACTATATATGAAGTTATTTCAAATTTCATTGTTTTGTTTTTTTTCTTCAGAATATCCAGTAGGTAATAAGTTAATATTCGAACTTGTATCTTCATCTTATGGTCTCAAAATTTTAGCCACTATATCTCCCATACAGTATGAATTAACAAGAGATAATTCACTGATTCAATTGAATAAAGGGTTCCGTCCAAAGTACCCAGATTACTGATTACAATATACATATGATGAACAGTGGGTAAAATGGCTGAAACTGTGACTATAACAATCAAGATAAGAACACTTGTCTGAATTGAATAACATTCATATTCATAATCAGGAATATGAATGTTGAATTAGGGGTAGTAACTCCTGATAAAGTTATTTCCTGCACTTTTTGCTTATTTTTTTTTTTAATTTTCTTCAATCAAATACACAAAAGAATTTTATTTAAAAACCTTTTTTATTCATTGAAGAGTTCTGCAATAGCTTCAGGTTCATCAACTTGAGAGTGAATGTAGTCAACTAGATATATGGATCATTTGTTCAGGTATCCCTTATTCAATGCAGTATTATTTGAAGCAAAGTCAAGTAACGCAGTTAAATTTAATGTGCCTATCCTTCTATTTATGTGGTAGAATTTTGATTGATGCAGTCCCAAATTATCAAAATTATAATAATAATATTAATAAAGGAAGATATTCAACGATTTTGCTAACCCATCCTAGTTTAGATAAATAGAGCTCAGATGACAGACAAATAACTGAATAAGAAATCAAGTGTGGGATCAAATAGTTGGGCCGAGAGCCCGTGGATTTTAAGCAGAAAGGACTTTTTTTTTTCTTTTTTTTTTTTCCGTTGTCCCCCTTGAAAATTACACACCTAAAAACTGGGTGAATAACTGAATTCGCCTGCTTCTTTTGTTCTATAAAGACTGACAAAAACAAACCTTGTTGAGATCTTATTTTTCCAAAGTTAATGCAATTGTTTTCTTCAAACAAATTGCATACTTAAGAAATATTTGCCCCAGTCTAAAAAAGGAAAGGAAGGTAACAAAAAGAGGAATCTTCCAAAGGAAATTAAGAATCACCGCCATCCTCATCATCTGCTTCTTTTTACCTTGTAACTTGAGCAGTGATTGCAAAATCAAGTTATCATAATGAAAATACTACCAATTTGGTTTGAATCGTAAATTTAGTATTTAAAAAAAAAAAAAAACATGAACATAAACTAAGGGACCAATTTAGCATAACCTATAAATTAAACCCCCAAATAAAAACTTATTTTAGAGGGGAGGATTTTCAAAAAACGAAAAAAAAAACATTTCCCTTACTCACTGAGGGGAGTATATGTGCAAAATTTCAAGTTTTTACTGTGAACATTTAGGGTTGGGTGAAGTCCAAATAGATATATATAAATGTCAGAACACATGAATAATCTGAACCGGGCAGGAGTGATTAAACAAGTCTGTTGTGGGTGATGGTGTTTCATTACCTCAGACATCAAACTTGACATAATTAAAGGATTTAAACGTGATGAAAATAAAGGTAACATTGAGAGAAAGTTTGACTTGAACAAGATGACAATGCAGACAAAACTGTTCAAATGAGCCTAGATAATTTTTTTTTCCCCCAAAGTAAATGTTGGTGCAACTACTTTGATATATTCAAGAGACATATCTCTCACATTTATCATTTATTTCTTTGCAGAGTTTAGAGAGAAGCTATATATATATATATAAACTATACTTGAATGCAGATAGTCCTCGGTTAGGATTTGCTTGATTTACAATACTTTGAAGTTACGATAATTTTTTAAAATTGCAAATAAAACTGAATAAAAAGCTGTAATCCATTTCATGCTCCGAGGAAAAGTACAATGAATTCAAGTTAGGATATTCTGACTTATGATCTCATTTGCAGTCCTTAAGCCTATCTTTAGTTGGGGACCATCTGTATTTTCAGTCATTAATAATTGATCACAGTTGTAATTTTTACTATTGATTGTTGTATTAAATAAAATGTTTTGATTTACGCAGTAACACCTGAGGATTAATTAATTGTGTTATTCGAGGGAAACCTGTGCATTAAAAAATTGAAGAACCATAAGTTCAATGATGTGTCCACCACTTGTGGTGGTAGAAGCAGAAGAAGGTGGAAGAAGAGGAAATAGTCTTTCTTTGAGTCGACTGATCCTCATACTTGTGAACTAACACAATATGGAAATATTCCTTGGGTATGATTCTCAATAATAATCATAGGTAGACATTTTTGGCAATATTGTTTTTTTGGGTTTTTTTTTTAGAAAACGAAAATGCCAAACTTGTACATTCTTTTATGACAGAGCAGTTGGTTTCAAAATGATGTTACACCTGTGATGACATCATGTCTCTTCTTTCCTTCCTATTTCTTTTATTTGACCTACCTAAGCTCGACCAGCTGACCAAGCAATTGACCGTGAAGCATCTTACTGAGAGTTGGAGACATTTAGAAAAGGGGGAAACTTTGGAGATGTATGACTCTTTTTAGTTTACGATAAAATGTCTGAATTTTGTTTAAATGTCTTCAAATCATTATTCCTTCATGCACATTAATATTAATTTGGTATCCTATTGTAAAAAAAGCCATAAAAGCCATTGTCACTTGTTAAGTTTGTTTGTCAGTTGGTTGTTTTCTGTCATGTTAAAGCAAACAAATATATGAAATTAAAGAATTCCTGCTATGATTTGAATGTCCTATCTTGAGATAAGCTGGCAACTGACAAATCCTCTAAGCTAACCATGTGCTCCTTGAATATTAGGTGAAATTAAGTTACATCTTATTAACAGACCGAGCAAGCGACAGACACAGCTAGAGCGGTTCGTGCTGATTACAGCTTTACTTTCTGACTGCATTGTCTACCACTTGTTTTATTTTCATCCAGAACAGGAAGAATTATTACAATAAATACATTTATTCTGAAACGGGTCTGCTTAGTCACTCAATAGAAAGCGTCATGTGACCAATGTCTTTTGGCAGCCTGCTGTGTTGGAAGTGATCATTTGAAAAAAGGGGTGATCAGTGGACAAAGTACTTCTCTTTCCTTTTGTTGGAAAGTGACCACTGAAAAAAATCAGAACTTCCAAAAAGCGTGAATGCTTCATTATGCTAAAGGATCAATTTGGCATAAATTCACATTGGAAATTGAATCCCCACAAAAATCGATTGGGAGTTTTAATTAAAACGTTTTTTGCTAGATAATGAGAAGTAAATGCTAAAAATTTTAGCCTTCTAGCTTCATTTATGTGGCCTACATACATTATTGATACATACATAGCCCGATCAACTTGAAAACTACTTTTACAGTTTTGGTTGACAGTCTCTAATATATATATATATATATATATATATATATATATATATATATATGAGTATCCCTTATCCGGAATACCAAGGATCAAAAGTGTTTTCAGATTTTCAGAATACAATGATTAATAAACGTAGATCTGGCATTGATAATAATGTTTTTGATTGGCACTTGCTTTCTCTTTCACCATTTATGATGTAAATAAAGTTTTACACTTTTAAAGAGATATATGAAGGTGACCAAGCTTTCACTGTTGTTAGAATGAGTTAAATGCCTTTGAAATTAGCCATGTCTTTCTTTTTTAATCATACTATTGTGAGGTCAGGTGTAGAATTTTCCTATTGTGACATCATGACTTTTAAGAAGCTTCTGTTTTTGGATCATTTTGGTTGCAGGAATTTCAGATAAGGGGTATTCAACCGATATTTAAATAATTTCTCTGTACATAAATAATCCCTTCCACTTATCTAATTATATGATAAACAGTGTATGTTTTCTTTGTTTTCTGTCCATAGAAATAGACTCTTCTACATGGAGGTAACAATTTTGCTGGTAAAAATATCTCCTACCCACTTATTGAAACAATGAACTCTTGCACTGAAACAAGGTTTTTAGTTTTATTTCATCTCAATTTACCTACAGCACATATTTTTGGTTGGAATTTTTTTTTTTTAAATTGGTCTGTTAGGTCTGCATTCAGTTTCTCAGGAAGAAAAAGTCTATCTGAAAATATTATTTGTTTTTTTATCCTCCATCTGGGATTTTCTCAAAAACTATCAGAGTTAGACCCGTAAAACTATCAATATGTATTTTGATTCAGCATCAACAGCAAAATGTTTCTGTACCATCTGTTTAAACCTGAAAACATATGAGGAAGTTCAAACTTTCTTTTTAAATTTCTTTTTCTTCATTAATTGGTAAGTTTCTATTTGAAGATTTATTTGAAACCGTGGGAGTTCAATCAGTTGTTAGTGGCACAGGAAATGTTTGAATTTGAATTTTATGTTCTTTCAATCTATTTGACATTCAAACCTGGAAGTTTGTCAGCTTTGAGAAGAAAATGTTTTTCAGGTTTTAGAGAGGGTTCCAATTTACTATGTAGCTATAATACTAAACTGGACTCTTACTTTCCGTTTGTAATAGGAAACCGTGGATGTGAATTTGTCTTCCTCGTGATGCTTATGTAATTCTATCAGTATGTATCTATATTATCAAGTATATACGTGTATATATGTATTTGTAATTCAAGATGTCAAGAACTCCACATCACACAACAAGGAAAAAGGCATTTGAATTCATGAAATCCCTACAAAATATCATTTGCTTTCCAGCGTTGTTAGGTATGGAGGCCAGAATTACTAAAAACGTCTTAACATGCCTAAATTTATGAAGATTAAATTACCAAAAATGCATTTGATTCTAACATTTCCTGCATGCTTATTTCTATCCTAATCCTAACTTCTTTGTTGGTTGTCCATATCAAATAATAATTCCAAATTCTTGTAGAACTTAGCTTTGTGAATTAGACAAAGAAAAAAGATTTCTCTTTCATCTTGAAAAAAAAGAAGATAGAAATGTCAGATTTTTTATTCTAATTCATTCTTTTGATTATAAATAAGTATATATCTATAAATACATTTAATGTTGTTCCTGTCTCTAACATGTAATTCAATTTAATCCCATCTCTAAAACTTGATTCGATCCACTAATTTGAATTTTTTCGTAAAACAAATACATACAAAGAAATATAACAAATGGAGTAATCCTGCCTCAAAAATTCATTTGATCCTTACAAATTTAGGCATATTAAAACATAAACGTTTTCAGTCACTTCCATGCTAATTCATCAAATGGCTTACTAGGCCAGTAATAATTTGAAAAAGTATGCCAAAAATCATTTTATAAAAAAATATTTTTTTTATCATTATAAATAGAATAAATTAAAATACTTAATTTATTGAAATTACTACTCATTTTTCAAATAAAATCTAAATAAATCAAAATTTTTATTTTGAACTAGATATCATCTATTTTGTCACAACAATAAATTAGATGAATCAGAATATCACATATTTTACTAAAAATTTAATTCTACTACTATAGATCAAGTTAATTGAAATATCATTCATTTTATTTCAGGCGTCCCACAACATAACATGGGTGGTGGTGTCCAAAAAACATGAAACTACATTATAGCCAAGCTATGGTCAATTTAGCCATTTTGTAGTTAGATTAATATTCTGGGGTCCCCTATCTCCTATGAACAAGTGAACTGCATAAGAACAGGGGCGGCCTATACTAAAAATCAAGATATTACTCATTATATTAAAAAAAACTACCTACTAGTTTACCATGTCATCAAAAATTACAGCATACATATGGATATATACGTTGCATTATATATATATATATATATATATATATATATATATATATATATATATGATTATGAATTGCCTTTATAGTGGCTATAGAGCTCAGCGGTAAGAGCTACATTACGTTGAAGTGGCTACCCCATCAGTGACAGATTTGATTCCTGCAGCAGCCCCATTTTCTCTAATTGTTTACTCTATCTATGTTGTCAAGACCAGATGATATATTCACTGTGTAATATCAGAAGATCGTTTCAAATAAGACTTCCAATATAACACAATTTATCATCATTTTGTTGGATCATATATCCATTTCTTAACAATATATATATATATATATATATATATATATATATATATATATATATACACATATTGATAATATAGATCTGAATTGAAGTAACCTCAAAGAATAACATTCTATTGACGACAAACTTTTCATAATTGTATTATTCTTTCAATTCAGCATTTTTATTACATCATCAAAGAATAAAATTCCATTTTACTACATTTTGCATCCCTTGGTGTGATAGAAGACATCTGTGCATTGCTAATTATTATTCATGTGGAATTAAGTAATCCTACGTTTTGTGAATGTTATACAGATTAACCATCAACAAAATTATCTACTGATTTGCAAAAGAGAACTGAGTTGATAGAAACCGATCAAACATTAGAATGAAGTCTTTTTTTGATTCAATGGATAGTTTTTGATATTATTTATTCATATTACTATTTTGTTTAATAATTCATATTATTATCATATTACTGATCATTTGGTTGGATTTTTATTCACTCATTTATCAATATATTTATCTATGTATTGATATTTATTTGATAATGGTTGTAGTACAGAATAGTGTTCAATACGAATTCAGTTTTCCTTTCATTAATTCTCTGATTTCTTTATATTTTAGCAATGTTTTCAATGGTGTGAGTGAGGACTTAGAACTTCGTATTTTACAATAAGGACCGCCTTCCTTGATATGCGCTGAAAAGATTTTTTGCCGTCTGTTGCTTTTTACAGATACTAAATATTTCCCATTTCGTGCATCCATAGTTAATTCCATCAATGGTTGATATGTTTGCATTTACAAAATGCAGGATAGCCCTTATTTTTATCACTAAAAATTAAATAAATAAAAATATTACTCATCTTGTAGTAACGATTAAATATGAATATTTTATTTTTAAAAATTAATTATATAAGAATATTTCTTATTCCATTGTCAAACTCCTGGGTTTAACATTCTCCTCACCAAACCAAATAGACAATTTCAGACTTCCGGTTAAGATTAAAAAGTGGAAAGTTTAAAACGATGGAGAGAGAGTGAGAGAGAGTAGAGGAGGCAGATTCTATTCATGCGTCATCAATCAACGAAAAAGAGAAAGAGAGAGAAAAAAAAGGAAGCTATGTATGCAAGTTTTCATTCTGAATTACCTCGAATTATATCTAGAATTATCTAGAATTTCGTGCTATCTATCTAGAAAAATATCTAGATACTATTTTATTAGGTCCCCTTCCATGGATAGATTTGAAGATCTTTTTCGGTTAAAGGAAAAATGTTTTTACAATAGTCTAAATATCTATCAAAAAAACCTATAATAAATAAGTTTCTCCCAGAGTTGAGCTTGGCTCTGAAGAAGTCAGTTTTGTCAAAAAATTTCTTCCAACCTACGACTTATAAAAAAAAAAAAGTTGTTTTTTTTCCGGTGTCCACCTTGTTTTGTCCCTTCTCTACTTTGCTAAACGGAATAAGAAACCTTTTTTTCCCAGACGAAAATATTTTACTTCGTCGAACTAAAAAAGACATTTTTTGTTTATCTTGTAGTTCATACACATGAAAGTGACTTCGTCTTTCGAAGAAGTTGACGGAGAAAGTCAAGATATTTCTTCGTTGTGAACAAGAAGGAGAAAAGTCTTTAAAAATCGAAGGTAAGTTTAGGCTTTTAAAAACGAGTTCGCTTTTTGTTGTTTGTGTTGTCAACTCTCGTTTGATTTTTCTGGCCAAAACTTTAATAAAATGGCTGAGATCGGCTAAATCTTTTCCACTTTCGACCAAACTCTATGGTTAAGAAAGTTATGAACTCATGAATCTTGATTTTCAAACAAAATATATGTATACTAAGACTCCAGAATTATTAAAGATGGTAATTTTACTCTTTCTAAACTTACCAGAGTTGTAATCGATTTGCTTAAAAACAATCAAGTATCTGACTCCAAAAATATTCTCTAAGCAAAAGTTTCGGATAAAGTTCAATTTATAAATCCTGAGTCAAGAAAAATGATCAAAATTATGAAAAAATATTTCTCCCATGTAGTTTAATTTGCTTTGACTGATATTGGTAAATGGCTAAAATTTGCTATATTTTCCATATTTTCAGCTAGCCTTATGGCTAAAAATAAAACGTTTATATTTAATATAAAATAAAATTCAATAGGCTTTTTATTTTTTTAATGTTCATGTTTTCGTCAATCTGCCAGTGCAAATTTCTATCGGCCGATTAGGGCGGGGGTCTGAAAAATGTCTGATTTTGCATCCCTGCTTTTGTTGTAGATGGTTTTATTCATTACCTCTGTCGGCAGTGCTGCTAAATTTATTTTCAATTTTACATCCAAAATTGAGTGAAAAAAAAAATCCAGAAACATCTACATTCTCCAGATACTTCGTTTGTTATTAATCATATTCCGTACTTCCAGGCATGGTATTGCGATGTTTCAATGGAAACCGTCACCCTACCAACTTCTTTTGGCTACATGAAATGTTAGGGGAGATCAATTGAAACATTGGAAGAAGGGGTCAATGAATGAGTTACTTCTCAGGCCATTTGTTTGGCAGTAATCACGAAAAAAGTCTGAAATCTCAAAAAACAAGCAGACACAAAGTACAGGATCAATTTAACATGAACACACTTTGCAAACTGAGCCCCCCCCCTAAAAGAAAGGGTTATTTTTGCACACATGGATGTAAATCAACAGTCCTAAATATCAACAAGAGATGCTCCCTTTGTTTCGTTGAACATGGCTGAACATGGCTGAAAGTTGCTGCATTTTTTAATTTTTTTTTTTCTACTAACTTGATAGCCTGAAAGTAGCTGGAAAATAAAGATGAAGGAAAATATTAGTCAAAATTGTTGTTGATAGTAAAAATTTAATAATTTTTCACCGTACTTTATCTAATAAAAATAATTTGTAAATGGGTCTAGTTATTTACTCACTCAATAGAAACTGTTACATTACCAACATGTTTTGGCAAAATGCTTTGTTGAGGGTGATCAATTAAAGAATTAGAAAAAATGGGTGATCAATTGATAAGTTGATTCTCTCACCTTTTGTTGAATCACTAAATAGTTCGGTTTTTCAAAATAAAAAGTGTGAACGCTACTGGACACAAATTGACCAATTTAGCATAAACTTACATAGTAGATTGAACGATTTTCATGAAACGCATGCTCTTTCTATACATAAAGAGTGTTCAAATTTTAAATTTTCTATCTTTATTGGTGCAGCCTGTATGCATGATACATATATATAGCCAGACAGACAGTCCAACTCAAAAACTGTAGAAACCTTTGTTGATGTTGACAGGTTTTTAATTGGAGGGAAATAGTTGTCAAAAATTGATAATATTGGTTTATTTGTATTTGTTAATAGTAAATGATTTAATGATGATGTTTTACAATACTTCCTCTTATAAACAAAAAAAATAGTAAATAAACCAGTTGATAAAGTACTAATTTATTATTTTCAGATTGTAAGAAGTACGTCCTTGCAGAGAGTAAGTTGATAACATTGCTGAGAACAATGGATTCTAATCCCGTAGAAGAAATATTTCAACATGAAATTTATAAAGAATCATTTCTGCGTGAAAACCTCTTACCTGCATCTTTGGGTGACCATGACCAAAACCTCTATATCAACAGCAAAAGTGAGAAAACTTCTGTGAAAAATGAAGATGCAAAAATTCCGTTGAGAAACTCTAGTAGGCTTTCCTATACTTGTGAGGTGTGTAATAAGTCATTTTCTCGAAAATACCACTTAACAAGTCATATCAGAACTCATACTGAAATAATTCCATTCAACTCTGAAGTGCATAGTAAAAGTTTTTCTGAAAATGAAAACTTGAAAAGACATATAAGAAACCACACAGGAGAGACACTATTCGTATGTGAAATATGTAGAAAATCATTCACTGTAAAAGAAACCTTAAAAAGACACATGAGAATTCATACTGGAGAGACTCCTTATTCATGCAGCATGTGCAGCAAGGCTTTTTCTCAAAAACATATTTTAAAAACTCATATGAGAACACACACAAAGGAGACTCCATATAAATGCCAATTATGTAATAAATCTTTTACTCTGAAATGTAATTTAAAAACGCATCTAAGAACACACACTGGATTGACACCATTTCCTTGTGCTGTGTGTGGAAGGAGTTTCTCCCAAAAAATCATCATGGAAAGGCACATGAGAACACATACTGGAGAAACACCATTCCACTGCGAAATATGTGGTAGAGCTTTTGCTATGAAGTGTAATTTGATAACTCATCTAAGAATTCACACTGGGGAGACTCCATTTAGTTGTGAAGTATGCAGCAAAGCTTTTGCACAAAGGAGTGTTTTGAAGTCACATATGAAAATTCATGTAAAAGGAACTCCCTTTACTTGTGAGATGTGTGGTAAATCATTTTCTGTAAAAGGAACATTAAAAAAACATATGAAAACTCATTCTGGAGGATGTACATTTACGTGCAATTCATGCTGTGAAACATTTACTGTGAAATCTGATTTGAAAATTCACTTAAAAACACATATTAAAGTAACCTCACTTAATTGTAAAATTTGTGGCAATATCTTTGATAAAAAGAGCCTTCTGAAATCTCATATGAAAATGCACACAGTTGGGATTTTATTTGCTTGTGAAATTTGTGAAAAATCCTTTTCTGGTAAAGCTTTATTAAAAACCCATATGAAAACTCATAATAAACAGAGTTCAGTGACTTGTAATATATGTATCAAGACATTTACTCATAAGTATATACTGAAGACTCATATGCGAACTCATACTGGAGAGACTCCATATAAATGTCAACTATGTGGCAAAGCCTTTTCTCTTAAATGCAACTTGAAAACACATATAAGAACACATACAGGTGTGACACCATTTTCTTGTGAAGTGTGTGGAAGAAGTTTCTCCCAAAAAATCATCATGGAAAGGCACATGAGAACACATACTGGAGAAACTCCATTTCACTGCGAAGTATGTGGCAGAGCTTTTGCTATGAAGTGCAACTTGATAACTCATGTGCGAATTCACACTGGGGAAACTCCATTTAGTTGTGAGGTGTGTGGCAAAGCTTTCAGTCAAAAAAGTGTTTTGAAATCCCATATGAACACACATTTGAAACAGAACCAATGTACTTGTGAAGTTTGTGGTAAATCATTTTCTACGAAAGGTTCCCTGAAGTTACACATGAAAATTCATCCTGGAGTGACTGAATTTACTTGTAATATATGCCCTCAAACATTTACAGTTAAATCTAAATTGAAATCTCATCTAAAAATGCATTCAGTTGAGATTCCATATACATGTGAAGTTTGTGGGAAAAATTTTGCTGGAATGGGTTTATTAAAAAATCACATGAAAACTCACAATAGACAGACATCATTTGTTTGTGGTATTTGTAGCAAAACATTCACGCATAATTATATACTGAAGACTCACATGCGAACTCATACAGGAGAGACACCATATAAATGTCAGCTGTGTGGCAAAACCTTTTCTCTTAAGTGCAACTTGAAAACACATATTAGAATACATACAGGTGTGACACCATTTTCATGTGAAATATGTGGCAAAAGTTTTTCCCAAAAAATCATCATGGAAAGACACATGAGAACTCATACTGGAGAAACTCCATTTCACTGCGAAGTATGTGGCAGAGCTTTTGCTATGAAGTGCAACTTGATAACTCATGTGCGAATTCACACTGGGGAAACTCCATTTAGTTGTGAAGTGTGTGGCAAAGCTTTTGCTCAAAAAAGTGTTCTGAAATCCCATTGGAAAATACATGCTTGCGGGACTTAGTTTCCTCTTGAATGACAGATCAATTTTTTTACTCTTTCAAAAAATTAAGGATATTGTGGTAACAATTTGCATCTGATATACAGTGGTACTTCTCTCAAAGAGGACATACTGCTTCATGAAACATCCTGTTAAATGAAAATCTGTTAAGAGAATAATTAAATCTATGGGATCATTGTAATTCATTCCAACTCAAAACTTTAATATATAATGCATAAATACAAATAAATAAGTTTATAATCTTATAATTCACCTAATGTCCGTCCATTTGTCTGTCTGAAAACAAGCCCCTAGATACTAGATATAAATCTAGATGATTCTCAATATTTTATGAAATTTTGTAGTTTTTCTTTTCTTCATGCAAACTGAAAATATTCTGCTTAGAAATCTTTTTTGGCAAATGAGGCTAAGTGAAATTTTGATTAGACTCCATTGCTATGATGGGTACCATTGTGTATTGCAAAATTGACTTTGTGATATCTTCTCAACTTTTGTGAAGTCAATATTAATAAATGCCGTGTCCAATATTCCCTCCTATTTTTTATAGCCTGTCTGGGACCAGAGAACCTGTGAGCAAGTAAAGGGTGCAGAAACTATTTTTACTTTTGAGAGGATCATTGATTTTCTTTGTCTAAAGCTCATAAAATAAACATCAGTTACTTTGAACGAGAAGTTTATTATAAAAGAATCAATTTATTTGGTCTATTGGTTTTTCTTCATTATTTACTCATCATGATTCAAGTCGATATCTTTTCTTTATTACATAATTTATAAATGCATTTACCCTTTTCTCTATCAGACCATCATGATTGTAGATTCGCTTTAAATGGCAGGAAAGCTGGCCCCACGCCTAACACCCAGCCTTGAGGGATACGATTTTGTGTAAATGTATGCTTTCCATGTACAATGCGACTATAGAATGATCAATACATGCTTTCTGCCCCTATCAAAGCTTGGAGTGTACTCAATTAGCTGCTGAGTGCAGAGTTTTTTATGCTCTTTGCTCATACTGGGAATTGAATCTATAATCCTCTGCCCATGAGGTAGACATGCTGACCATTTCACTATCCCCTTATGTTCAATGTTTATCAAAGGTCAAGTTGTAAGTATCAGATTAAAAAAAGCAAAGTCAGTGTCTAAATTTGATATCATGATGAAGAATTCCATCGCAGAATAAATTCTATTGTGGAAACATCTAAATTGGAGTAATAGAAATATTTAGTTTCTGGATTGATAAACCCATCAGAATAAGACCCCAAAATGGTCGAGAAAGCTTTTTTTTTTTCTGAAACCTTGAAAAAGTCTTGTGGAGTACTGATGCCAATTTTCAAGTCTGTAGACAAAACAGCATGGTCAGAAGCACTGGAATGCACAAACAAGCAAGCGAACAAACAAATGCTTGTATAAAGGAGAATAGAATCCTTCACCACCTTTGGTGGCTACAGTTGTTCATTGAATTCTTGTTGACAAACTTAATGACAAAATCTGTGCACCAATTTGTACATATTATGACCTGCTATCAAATGATTCTTCTGTAAACAAGTGCAATATGACAATTGCTTGTTCAGAAACAGTTTCATATTGATGAAACCTTTCCTTTCTCTTGAACAATATTTGAGCGTAGTATCAAGATTTCACTGTGTGGTATAATTTTTCCTGCCACTGTGTAGCTTAGGGGAAACACTGGCTAAGTGTGTGTGTGTGGGGGGGGTTGAATCTATTCCTTTTTGAGGGAACACTGTCTTCATCAATCTGATTGCCTGAATGTCTTTTGTCTATCAAGTCAAGATTAATGGTAAGATAATAAAAATACTCAATAGGTACTGTCACGTGACCAACCTATTTTGGTACAATGCTGTGTTGGGATGATCAATTAAAATATTGTAAGAAGGGGTGATCAATGAATAAGTTACTTGTTGTGCTTTTTGTTGGTCAGTAATCCCTAAAGAGGTCTGAATTTTCAAAGAGCAAGCGGGACCAAACCAGGGACCAATTTAGCATAAAATTGCATTTCAGATTGGTATATTAGAAAAAACATTTTTTTTTGTAGACAGTAAATGTTTGAATTTTCATCTCCCTTACCTGTACACTTAATACATACATACATGACAGTTTTGGTGGTAGTATTTTGTTCCTGACAGGCATTGCTGGAGATTTAAGCCTCACAAAGTCAAGTTTGTTTCAGGTCAGATGAGGTCAATAATGGTTAAAATTCATGTTCTTCTTGTACAGAATACTAAAACAAATGAAGAATCCAAAATGTATAACATTATGTATTATCGGTGAAAAACAATTTATGTTGTTGAAGTAGCATTTGAAAATGAAAAATATTAATTTCAAGAGTGCACAATAATTTTGACAGTACTGCATATGTACATATATATATATGTGTGTGTGTGTGTTACTACCCTCTAGAAAGTGGTTTCATTTCAACCATGTATATAAGAATACTTTATTTGATAATTAAACATTTTTTTTTTTTTTAAATCGATGGTAGCTTGATGTTATACTACGTGGAAAAATTACCTCTAAGGTTAGCGGAAAATAATTATCAAATTCTTCAATTGAATATGTTGGTAGAGAATCAACTCGAAGAAGTTTTTTCTGTGTAATTAGTATTCTTAAAGATGATAAGTAGGTTTGCATGCAGTCTGAAGATAAGACCAACACAACGGATTTGATATTCACATGGGTGAACACTCAATAGAAGTGACACGGAAAGTGAGTCATGTCTGTTGTTATACTTATTGATTTCACATTATTAGGAACATTTTCTTGGGTAACCTAAGTAAGTAAGCCTTGTTTCTAAAAATAAATATGTAGTATAAAATAATATGCAAAAACCATTTTTAAAACAACGAACTAAATGTATGGCATAAGCTACATAATGAAGCGAGGTGGTGTTTGATCAATACTGCTGGGGTTGCATGTCAATACAACTGTTTTGTTTTTTAAATCGCCTAAACAATTATATGGTATACACATGATGATCCCAATGAGAGAAAATTTACGCATTGTACCATAATAACAAAGTATAGGGAAAAAACAGTGAAGAAAATTACATAAATTGCATTGACAGATATTTGGAAATAGGCGTCTGAAGTGACACAAAAAAATCTATTGAAAAAGTTTTTTAATGTTCAGTATTTAAAGCTGTAAAGCTTTCTAGATTATAATTATTATTATGAATAATGCTCCCTTCAGTATTGAGCGCTCTTTAGGTAGGGCAACTCGTCCATTATAAGCTATAAGCAATGCTCTTCCAACTCTGGAATAGAGCACTCTTGTGGATGAGGAATTATGTGTAAGTAAATATATCGCTTAAATTTGATCCTACTGACCGTTCAGTTCTGCGTAAGGCAGGGGTTAAAATGCCAGCCTCTGGGTCTGAAGTGAAGGTTTCAGTCCTACTTATATATTACACTTACAGGCCACACTGATGGAGCTAGAGGGCTGAAAATTTTAATATTTCCTCCTTATTATGTCTAAAAAGAATGCTTTTTCTTTATCTCCATCTCAGGTTTTTAGTGGAGAATTCAAAATTGGGCGAGGATTGTTCTCGTTGTCACAATAGAAAAAACAAAGTCAGTACCACACTTGGACCGGAATTTGACTTATTCGAATCATTTTCAGCTCGGCTAAAATTCATCAAGATTTTATTATTACTGGGTTAGTATATAATACTGTCATTTTTTATATAAGCTTGGACAATATGTATCTACCAGCTGTTCATTGTAATTACTATGTCTCTGAATAGGTACTTAAAGTGATTACAGTATATTTCATTTACTTGAAATCATGATAATACAATTCTGCCCACCATTTCCATTTGTAAGCACAGCTATGGGTAGCAACATAGCTAGGCTGAAATACAATAATGATATATCATTGCTATCAGTTTAGTACTATAAAATTCTTTTCACTATAATATTTTTGATTTTTTTAGTTTCATTACACTTTGCTTTTGTTTCATAGTGTAACAGAATTTTGCTTCCTTTCTGTTTCATGCGGGATTTGGTTGGAGATGCCGTGGTTGAGGATTTCTCTCAGCTACAGGGACCAGTAAGACTGTATGACAGTCGAATGTCTGATAATGTTTTATCAGAAAAAATCCTGGAAGTTTAAAATGTTTGTTTAAGCATTGAAAAAATATACCTAGTCAACAAAAATTCTGTCTATTTCAAGATGGCTTTTCTATTGTGAAAGAATCAACACCCCTGAAAACATTTGTGGGTAATTTTCAAAATATAACTTACTAAAAGACTGCCTAGGGCTCATAGGAATGCTCACTGGAAATTTCATGGGGTTGTATTGAGTAGTCTTTGCAGTGAGCTGTTACAGACAGACATTTGGGAAATTATAAGATGCATGAGAGAATAAAAAAAGGAATGAAAGAATTTTGCACAAAAATTTATTTATTAAAAAGATATAAGCTATATGCAGCCTTATTTGTTTGTTTTGTTAGTAAGACACTTGTTTTGTTGTGTAGAAACATTGCTATCATTACTGTAATTAATCGTTTTTGTCTTTTTTCCATTTATAGACCATTTGGGCTTCTGCTTATTGATAGAGTATTTTGGATTGTAATGTGAATTTCAGCCTCTCAAAAGTAGTATCTATGTAATAGTCGACACTATGAATTTAACCTAAAAAAAATGGTGTGAAGAATTCAACTCTTACTGAAACCATCATCAGTCCAATGTCTGGATCCACTCTCAAATTTATCTAATTCCTCCATAGCCTATGGCCCACACTTCCACAAAATGTCATTGTAATTCATTGAGAACTTTCAGAGATATTGTGTAACAAACATGAAAAAATACATACTACATTTGCTCATGTATAATGCAAGAGATTTGATTTTTAAAAATCCTGTATCAGTATTGTGAGTGTAGTGTTATAGATGAGTACAAAAAAGGATTATATGTTTATATTATTCTTGTCTGAATTTTGTTAGATGGGGTATATCAATTGTTACGTATGATATGGTTGGATTATCTCCTTTGTGGGTGTGTTCATTTAGACACAATGTTTTGGCTATCCACCTGTTGTTGGTTCTAGAATATGTAATCACTTTTCAACGCGCATGCTTGATTGAACTGGACATGTCACACCCTGACGGAAATGGCACGCATACTTTTTACAGTCAAACCAATAAGCTGACCAAGCATCAGTATCAATCTGGGAACCTCTCATCAAAAAATGCCCATAGATTATTCAATTCAAGGGAAGCAACACTGAAACTACAATCCAGATATTTAAAAAATGAATATGATGTATCCAGTTCAATTTAGCTGGCAATTACTTCTTGAAGTGATTACACATTTAGAACCAAGAGCCCCCCATCAAAGACCAGTGGGTACACAGCTTAAACCTTGTGAACAAATGAACTCATAGCTTAGGAAAATAATCCATATATATATATATATATATATATATATATCGTACTGATTTTTAGCTACAAAAAAGATGGGGAGATGGCTTTATATTCAAGATCGTATTCTACTCAAGTAAATACAATAAATGTATGGAAAAATGAAAAAATATCTTGCAATCAAAAAAGATTCCTGAATCCATCTAAAAATTTTACAAATTCTCCCTAACCCCCATGGCATACCCTTCCATTCCATAAAATTTGAGAAACTTTTGGAGATATTGTGTGGACATATTGCTATGATGCCGGAGAGGTAATTGTAAAATCCCTGGATCCGCCCCCAAAATTTAATCAGTTCTACCTTAGCCTATGAGCTACACATCCACAAAATTTCATTGAAATTCATTGAGAAATATTGTGTGGACAGACTGATGGCTTGACAAACAGACAAACACAAGTGAATATGATGAATATAACCCTGCAAATTCGTTGGCAGAGGTTTTTAAAAAAGTGTTCTTGCTTGTATGGAGAATATACAATGTGAAAATGGCTAATTCCAAGCTGAATAGGGTTTTTTGAGGGGTGGGGGATAACTTTTCCAAGCAAGATAACTATTCTGAGATGAATGAAGGGAGACAACTCTAACAAGAAAAATAATAATTAAAGGAAGATCAGTAAAAACGTTGAGAAAATTAAGAATAGCTCAATCTGGATTTAAAATAATTCATTGTGGTAATTTCACTATATAAATGGTACGAATAGAAAATGATTTTAACAAGCAATAGAAAAGATATGAAAACAAAAGCAGTTTGAATATTCATTAATTTAAATTAAAATTTTTACTGTTTGGCTTACATGAATTATCTTTATTAAAAAAAAAAGTATTTAGGCATTAAATCGAAACCTATTATTTCTCAAAAATGGAAATATTCATATGGAATACACCACTCTTAACTATTTTTTTTATTCGTCCAATGAGTAATTTTCGTTCTTTTCATGTTTTCATTGACTTTTTAGAGTAATTATGATTTTTTTCATCACATGTTCGATTCTGAATTTAGAGTTATCTTCCTTAATGTACCTCGAAAGAGTTATCTCTCTTGATTTGGGTCACCAAACTTGACATTTATCGTAAAAAAAAAAAAAAATTAATACAAATTTAAAAAGAATTTTTTTTCAAGAAAAATAATCTACAAAGTTTTTATAACAAAGTTAATTTTAAGCAGCAGTTGGCAAAACTATGATTGGGTCGTCAGAACTCTATGTATCGAACTCGGAGTAACAGGGTCGGTTGCTGTGCAAATATTGGTGCACTTTTCCTTGTTTAGTTCAAACTACCTTTATTTCCTGGCCCCAAGAAATAAACATGAAATTAAAGTAACCTTCGGTCTGGAGAATGGAGTGTACATTTTCTAAAATAATTTCAATTTTAAAAAAAAATGCGTCTCTGACGCCGGGAATACGCTAATAAACAAACTGGGTTTGGTTTCCACTTATTGGTCGTATGGCCATCCATAAAATTGTTGGTAGATCGTTACGCTGACTCTTGTGTCACGTTGAGTTTTAGTGTAAAAAAAAGTCGGATCTGACTTTTTATTTCACAGTAAATTTGTTTTTTCTTTCGGTTTTCTGTTCATTTTTATGTTAAGAGGAAATTGACTGTGTATAATACGAGGTGGCTGTAGCGATTACGATAATTTTAATTGATTTAGGCTCAAACCAGACTTTTTTTTCTAGAAAGAATGGGATTTCGACTAAAAACTCTTTATTTTATGAATCCGAATTTCTGGTAAGTTTCAAATTTTTTCCCATCTTTTTTCCTTTATTTTTCTAATTTTGTGATCATTTTGTCAGGATCCACATCTAACAACCAAGTAGGAAAAAATGTTTCGCCTGTAATTCTCTTATCCATATTAGACCTTAACAATCTTCCTGAGATTTGTTTTTAGAAGAAAAAAATCCTAGGCATTACTAAGGGGTTTATATTTACAAAGTGTTGTGGTAAATGGGACTGTTATTTTCAGTCTGTTGTACGGAAGTGAGGTATCAAAGTATGTTGTTACTGCCGTTGTGAATGTTGTTATAAAAGCGCGTGCACCGCGCACACTCCCGGGTGGACCCAAGCGCGCCCTTCAAAAAAAAAAAAAAGAAAGAAAGAAAAAAAGCACCTAAACATCCTCATCAAAATACCAATGATGCCAAACCCCCGTAAAACCGACTGAAATGACCACCCCGTTTAACTCTTACTTAACTTACAAATAGTACTCCCTTTGTTTCTAAAATCTTTTTTAAAAATATCTAAAAATCAACAATTTTCGGGAAGATTAATAGGGTTCATTATGGATTAAAAAAAAAAAATTTTTTCCCCCCATTTGTTTTATTTTTGACTTGGTTTACGGATGTGAATCTTCTTGAAAAAAAAGTTGATTGTATTAATTGAGTTGGATGAATGGAAGATCTTTGAAAAATGGTTCGTTTCGTTTTTAATTTTCGACAATTTTTTCTCTCCAATACAGTGGAAGGTGTTTATTATCACGGATAAAGATATCAAACGGTTATTGTTATCAAAATCAGTCCATCTATCCTGAACAAATACTGTTGGCACAATTTTGGGCATTATCCTAGCAGAATGGTTGGTGGGGTCCCTGTCGGAATATCGCGCCTTCAGCGACGACCAAGACTTAATGTATTTGTTATCACGTCACCATAACAATTTTGATCGTTATCATGATTGCATTTGGCACAATTCAGGGAAGGGGGGACAGCCTTACCTAAATTGTGCTGGGACCAGCTGATTATGAATTATAAAGTGTCAAACCCTTGCTCGCTCAATGTTAAAAACGGTGCACTAACCAAGGGAAATGAGAATTAATGAAACGAAGAAGAAAAAAGAAACAATAAAATGACAACGTTTATCGTTTTTATTTTGTTTGTTTTTTTCTCAAGAAAAAGGGGAAGGGATACGAACAGATACCACACTTTGATCTTGAACCAATTGCCGTTTAAAGCGCCTTATGATCCGATCCCGACATTATTGCTATGATGGAGCCAAAAATTATTACTTGTTTTATTTCATAATGATTTCATATTAATTTTCATAAAGTTGTTTTTCAACAATGATGGATTTAAAAGCATAACAATGGATAAATAGTATGTAAACTGAAATAAAACAAAAACAAAAAAACGAAACTCACAAGTTACCTCCCCATGCATCATAGCTATATACATGGGGTGATTTTCATCTTGTCAGTTAGTTAATGATAAGATGCTGGCTAGCATGTGCACTCTCTGGGTATTTCCAAGATCATGAGTCGTTTCTAACAAATGAATCTTATAAAAAACACATAAAGAAAGAATTTAACATTGAATATAAATTGTTCCAATTTCTATATTTAGTTTGCCTAATGTTTACAGCTGGTTGTTGTTGTGTAAAGGTGAAGGACCTTGTGATCTCAATGAGTGGCTTCCTCTCTAATTTGAAAAAGACTTGAAATCAAAACTGGGTGGGGCCATATGATAAAGATCAGTGAAAAATAAAAGTCGTCAGTTCAAAATTTTTCGAAGGCTACACTGTAGACCCATTTTAACGTGAGAGTTGGGGGTCAATAATTTTCTACTCTGTTATAAGCGAGTCTGTGTTGTAACAGATTTTCCATTTTTGGAACCTTAGTCCAAGTCCAGACCCCAACCTCAACAATTTCATCAAGATTGACCTCGTGCAGACAATATGATAAAACCGGGGGAAGAGAGTGGCTAGTCTGGTAGAAAGAAAGGAAAAAATATTAAAAAAACTGATTCATGACACTTCACCAGATGTTAGGGCTGGGGATGAGTCAAATTTCTCTTCGATATTAAGTGGGCAACATCTACAGTTGCTATTGGCTACATCTAAAGAAAATGAAAGAAGTTTTTTCTTTACATTTTTGCTTTGACTTGAAACTGAACATATCACAAAACATATCGCAGATTGCCATTCAGTCCCTAAATACTGTGATATTAGTGAAATGTTTTTGTCTGATTCAGTTCTTTTTTACAGATGGTGTAAACTGGTTGAGTCAAGGTCTTTCTTTTTCTTGTATTTAGCTATTATTTTGAGAACTAAATTCAGCGTTTTTGTAAATTGGGGTCCATGCTTGAACCATGTTAAAAAAGTCTTCAGTATATATATGTAAATACATATATATATGTATATATATATATATATATATATATATATATATTTTCAAATGATAATTGTTTGGAAGAGGTAATATTGAAAAATATATGGATTTTTTGCCGTAGAAGTAATTGGGATAGACATTATTCATAATTAGCTGGTACTCCTGTTAAATTATTGTGGAACGAATTTTATTAATTGGCCATTTTTGAATGGCTACATGTGGCCAGATTTTGAAGAAATTTTACAAAGAAATAAAGTTTTAGGGTTGCCATTACAAACATAAAATTATCAATTGATTATCCATCTCAAAACTTTAACTCCAAACCTACCTACTAACTCTATCAACAATAATGTTATTCAAACATCGGTAAAAATCTAGCTCCTTTAAGCCAATCAAAATGGTCAATTACAAAATTTGCACCGTAATAATTCAATAGTAGTAGTAGTAGTAGTAGTAGTAGTTATAGCATGTATCTCAATTATTTCCCATGCAATATAACGGCATATCATTTAATCTCATCTATTCCAAACAATTACCGAAATTTTCTATCTTTATTCACCAAATTATTTTAATTAAAGAAAAGAAAATTTGTTTTTCACTTTCCTGATGAACAGCTGTTTTCTTATTTTTATTTTGACTTTTTTTTCCATATGGATGACCATATTTGAAAAAAGATATCAAGGAAACCTATTTTCATGGAAACAATTACTTTATATTTTGGATCTATTTTCAGAATTTCGAGCTTCAAGATGAAAAAAAAACGTTGAATATTTCAATCTTTACTCACAAATTTGCCTGAGATGATAATGCTTGTGAACAACATGGATTTAAAGGAATCGGCCCACAGTGGTTGGTCAAACTTTTTGCTCAGAGCCACCTACCAAGTGCTGAATCGAAAAACGAAAATATGAAACCATGACAGTGTAGAGAGGTTATTCTGAATTATTCATGGTGCTTTCCCAGGAAACATTTTTTTAATATTAATACCCGACAGCATTTTTCTTTGGAAATAATGCACACAGACTGAAAAAAACAACGATTCATCACTTGCTCAATACATATATTAAAACTAGCATAGAAACCATAAAAAATCAACAGGATTATTTATATTGGTGCAATATGCTCTTCTGACTGCTATTTCCATCCATTTTCCTCTTTGCAGTTCTCCATAATCGATGTAATCAAACAACAATAATCAGCAGCAGCCATTTGAGCTGAATAGTTGTTTGCTAACTTGTAACTTAATTTCATCTATCTTCCAAGCAGGTAGTGTTGGCCTCGTGGATACTTACCTGCCTACTACCAGTTTAGACATTCAATTCAAAGCAAGGTTTCATTGATTTTACATATCTGTTTGGTTTAGTGTGACAGAAAACAACAAACAAAAAAGTGACACCAATTTCCATATGATGAGATGGAAACTGCAAGTGAGATAAATTTGCAAAGTTCTCCAACACACGACAGCTTCAGCCTAGAAGACAATGTCCAAATGCCGAAAAAAGAAAAACGTTTTTACTGTGAACGATGCCTTTGTAATTTTTCGGATGGTGCTAATCTTGAATATCACTTGAAAATACATGACAGTGAAAAACGTTTTCACTGCGAGATATGTAAACTAGTGTTCTCGAAGCGGTCAAATCTCCGAACACATTCACGGACACATACAGGAGAAAAACCCTTCCATTGTGAGGTATGTGGATCGGACTTTTCACAAAGCTGTGTTCTCAAAAGGCACATGTTGATTCACACTGGTGAGAAACCTTTCGGCTGTGATGTGTGCGGGTCAAGATTTTCCCAAAAATCGTCCCTCAAGACGCACATGCGAAGACATACAGGTGAGACACCCTACCATTGCAGCATTTGTGGATCGGGGTTCTCAACAAACACAGGATTGACAATTCACATGCAGAAACACACCGGGGAAAAACGCTGCCAGTGTGAAGTTTGCAGTGCCAAATTCTCTCAGAGTTCGCATTTGCGAGAACATATGAGACTACACACAGGTGAAAAACCATTTCGATGTGAGACTTGTGGAGCGCAATTTTCCCAGAATTCCAGCTTGAAAAAGCATATGCAAACGCACAGTTCTATAAAACCTTTCCAATGTGATGTCTGTAAATCGAAGTTCTCACAAAGTACAAGTTTGAGAAGACATATGCGGAGACACACAGGAGAGAAATCCTTGTGTAAAGCAACTTAGCAGAATAGTGAAAATCAAAGTTGCTTCCCGTTGCACAACACACAAAGCAATGATTTTGGTCTTTAAAATACAAACGACCTATTGAGACCCAATCATTGCTTGCAGCAGTTGTTGGTTTTTAACTTATTCAGGCCAGGATAGCATTAAATTTTGTGGCCATTATGAATACATAATGAGGTCACATGAGCATTATATTTGTATAATTTCGCCATTTATGAAATTCATATCTTATAACCTTCAAAATGATATATGCCTTCCTAGGGTTAATTAAAAAAAATGAGATAACTTGAATCCATCCATTATGCCCTTGCTTAGTAAGTAACCCTTGAAAAAACCCATGTCTGAATGAGTTAAAGGGCCAGGGTGCTAACTTGCTTGATGTCCAAGATGGATTACCTTATGGTGGGGGGACAGGTGGATTTATGCCCATCCCTAGGGTGTGAGAACAAAGTAAACGTAAACTGCTCAAGCCAGATCTTGAACTCAGTACAAATATTCTGCTTTCGATGCTTTAACTGGAAAGTGAAAAGCAAAATTATTCTCTCCAAAGAGGCATGGTGCATTGTTGTTTGGCAGCCAGGCTTTCCAGCAATCAAATAAAATGAAACCAGTCTAGAATGAGTGGTATGGGTGTCTATTGATGGTTTAATAACAGTTTTTTACTTATCTAAAAGGTGGACAAATATTCGTCTTAACTCCTTTCTTCCTGATGAGTCATGGGTTTCTTTAAAAATCCTATGTTGACATTTTGTCCTGTTCTATCCTACAATAATGTTTCTGTTTCACTAATTTGCCTAAATCTCTATTATAGGACAACCCAAATGAGATGCTACGAGGGTTAAATCATCATATTGGTGTTTTTAGGACAGTATTTTAGCCCTTTACAGAACACTATTAAAGGATTTTTATAATTTTTTCACATAAATGCTCTATTTTGCTTGAGAAGATAATAATTTGTACCATTTTCCCCAACATTCGTAGATATTATTGAATAGTTAAAAATTTGTTTTTATTTTGTCTAAGGAGTTTAAAGTGATTAAGTGACGGGCGAGCTGGTACAGACACTAGCTTCACCCTTGTTCTTAGCTATGATTTTTTTACAGTTGATGATTATATTTTTGTGTCAAACTCCAGTCCAAGTCTGAAGTTGACTTTGTTTTTCCCCTGTTACAACAGCAAGAACAACAGCAATCCTCACCTAATATAGGGAAGTAAACACTTCCCTAGCTAGACTAACAAGTTTCAAATATTTACGCAAATTCATGTAACAGATGTGCTAGGTCTTATTTCATTCTAATAAATCACACATTTATGAAAATAACATTTCGCTATCATGATTTGAAATCACAACCAAGTAATTGGTGGGCAGTTCTCTTACAGACTTAGCCAAATTGACAAGTCTTAAATATTCACGGAAATTTTTAACAGATACACAAAGGCTTATTTCATTCTGATAAATAAGTACATTTGTGCTAAAAAAATATACATTTTTATGAATTCTTACTTGTTATATCTATGATACAAAAATTACAGAAATCACCTCCAGTCAAAATAGAAGTTGGAGCAGGGTTTGACCATGCAGCAGCCAGGCTTGTTTTATTTAGAAGAAGAAATGAAAATAAGAAGCTCCTAGTAAAAAGACGAAAACTTAGCTACCCTAACTTCATTATCTGTGGAAAGCCCCTAACTTTTTAGTGCTTCATTGCCAGAAGGGGTTGAAATCTGTCTCAATTCAATAAGCGGGGGAAGGTTAGAATAAGCTGGGCGGGATAGAAACTATGGCCACTGACACAATTTAGTAAGATCTGAAGAAAACAAGGTTGTTTGAGGAAGATTTATATTAAGGATAGGGTAAGTTCACGGGAAGTAAAACTGTACAGTATTGACAGGAATAAAAAAATTATTTCGTTTTCAAAGAAAAATTGAACTGAAAAATCTTTTGGTGGTACCGAAGTGAAAAGGAAATAGATGAAATTAACCAAGAGTTCTCCCCCTTCTTCTCTTCAATAGTAATCTTTTGAGTATGATATTTTGACTAATCTCCAAACTATTAGGGAGGAGAGAGTAGAGATTGAGTCTTGAAAATTAATTGACAGAGGGTGGGTCCAAATAAGAGTAGGTGAAGTGAGAAAATTTTTCTTTCATCAATAGGTGGGGTGGGGCAGGATGGCAATTAAGCACCTGAGTGTCGATGAACCTGACCATAGAAAGAACACACGGAATCCAACTGCTGAATGAATATAAACACTCCTTAGTGTAGTAGAAGAATGTATAGATAATATTTTGATTGAATTCCTTCGCACCCGCAGGACATTCGAACAAGAAATATTACAGTTGCTCTCCGTGACAACTGTAGAGCAGTATAACCCAGTAAGTTATGACCCTTAAATGTTTTATTTTAAAAATTTTGAGGCTAGACTTACATGAAACTATGGAAATGTTCATTTTGAAATCTTTTTCTTGATATGAGGAAGAAGCCCTCAAAAATAAAATGTTTCATATTGCAGAAATGTACCATACATCTTAATGTGTGTTTGTTTTTGTTTTAAGCTTAAATTGAATTTGAATTAAATAAAAACTGTATTATCATTTCTGGGTCTAAGTGACAAAACTGAGCGTCAAAAGAAGATGTTTTTCATTTAGTTTTATTTGATGGAGAATTATAAATCATTTTCATCAATTTTAATGACTTAAGGCGTAGGGTACATTTCAGGAATTTGTACCAATGAATTTTTGATGGACACCTTCCCTGTATCAAAAGAAAGATTTCAGAATTAAAATTTCATAAGAGAGTATTTTCGTGAATGTCTGGCCTCATCTGAAGAAAATTAATTTTTTATTCTTAGTCGTTTGACCCCACTCTTGTATGAGTACCGTGAGTGCAACTTGAATACTCTCCACCAGTCTCTTCCCGAACCACCACCATCTGAGAATGCTGATGAAGGATTCTTTAGCAGACTTCAATGGACAGATTCACCCCAGTTTAATATTCAAAACAACTGCTTCACTTCAGGCAATGTGTACAGAAAGCATGAAAAGTTAACGCCTACTACGACCGGGACTGGATCTTCAACAAGCTCAGTGGTGGCCATAGCTCACAAAAACATTTAAACTGGTAAAGATTTAGTGGAAGCTAGAATAATCATCAACTGTTAACTTTTATCATAGGAATTCAGCTTTGGTTTGTTTTAATTTGCTCTAAAATCCTTGAAACAGACCTAGAGAGTAGAAATTTTAATAGGTTGTAGCTTAGACGTAGAGTTTTAAACAAAATACATGCTGAATGTACATTGATGCTGAATTTCATCTGTTCATCTTATTATTCCTGTTCAACTTGATCATCATCTGATATTGGTATGATGTGCCCTTTTCAAAGCTGTTTGTCTAAGCTACAACACATTGAAATTTCAACTCTCTGGGTCTGTTTTTGAGGGGTTGCGAGTGAAAGAACTGAACCAAAGCTAAATTCATTTAATCAAAGACCATGGTAAGTGGTTTATCAGTTTGGTGTTTTCATTAGCCGTGTCCACTGCTGATGCTGCTGAACAGAGACATGATTATGAAGTACGTTCGTGTATTCTTGGTATCCTGATCTATTTACTTTTGATGCAAAGTACCTCAGATCTTGATATGGCCTCTACATCTCAGACTGAAATATGAAAGCCTTGAGAGACAGAAATGAACATGTCTAGTCTCAGACTATCAATGAAAATACCTTAAAGCGACTTTGTAAAGAAATAAATTTTAAAAAAAGTATTTCCTGATGATAAATCTGTGGTGCTCTTGTCAGATTACAGTACAGGTATGTTCAGCTACTATGGGATGCTACTGACACTGATGTTGAAGACTGTTCATCTTTGAAGCTGGAGCACCACCTTGGCAGCAAGATTACATTTATTTCTTCTGGCTTGGAAATCAGATTTTGTCTGTCCAAACAATAGATGGGGTGCCTTTAAGAAAGTTTGAGAGCTTCAGATCAATGTGTGTGACAATGGAGACTTAAAACTTTCAGATAGTTCATAGCAGCAGTGGACAGTGTTACACTACAGCAGGGTTTCTCAACCTGGGTGATATTGTCCAACCGTGGACAATTTCAATTATTGGGTGGGCAGTGAGCAACTGTACAGAAAATAGTGGGGGTTTTGAAATTTTTGTGGGCGGTATTTTGAGTATGAAAGTCTGTAAACGACAATAAGAAAATGAGTCAACAGCAAGATTCTCTATAATTAATTTACCAAGCAGCACTGTAATATTGTGCATTATGTAGATGCATAGAAAACTATGTAAATACTTACACAACTACTCTCATTGTAGGTAGGTATGTGGTACATATATATGTGTTACACCAGACACAGGGATCACATTGAAGATATCTAAAAATGGAATCCGTGTGCCGGACATTTGATGTTACTATCACTTTCATTAAAGAATCTTTTAATGCAAAATCTGTTCATTTTTATTGTTTTGTAAGAGTTAAACATTTTTTTGTGGGTAGTGGAAAAATTTTCCATGTCATGTGAAAGTGGGCAGTGATTTATTTTGGTACCTTTATGAATATCTACTGTACGGGTGGGCAGTGGAAAAATGAGTGAGAGGTCATTGGCTTCACACATTAGAAAAGTGCCTTGATATGATGGATACTAACAAGATATGTAACAGGAGAATATACAGAGGCCTTCAAACGATTGTGCATTTCAAAATGAGGCAAGATGGATCACAAGGTGCTGGGGGATGTAAGGATGACCGGGGATACGTCAGATAAAATAGAGGGATATATTCTGAACAACTGCCAGAATCCATTTGATCCCAGAACGACTGGTGAGCATCATTAAGTGGTCAAACGGCTTCAGCTGCTATGAAGAAGCCACTCTGTTAGCAACCAGTTATAAAAAAAAAAAAACTACGAATGAAAAATTTGTCAATGAAGGATTGTGAAGAAAAAGCCGGGGATCCTATCACAAAGAAAGAAGACCTTAAATTTGCGGATATGAAGAGGTTGAGCTACGACAATATAAAAAAGACCACTATCAATACAAAAGTGCTTTTCAGATGCTTGCTGGCAGTCATGAAGAACAGGGATGTTAATCTGATGATGATGCTTTCATTCCAGGTAGCATATATCCTTCCTTGTCTCTTCCATGATGACAATGCTATGGAGAAAATCAACATAGCAGATTTGGCAGGGAAACTAGAATAAATGACCCATGAGATTTTTGACCTACCATGTGGCAATGACGATGCTAACTTAGCCTACATTGTGGATGGAATTGCCATAATTCAAGCCCTGAATGAGGATCACTGCAAAACTTCCAATAACCTGGGAGAAGTAATCACAAGAAAGTTGATTCAAAAAATTCTACTAGCTTAGCCAGTATGCTTGTATTTTTGTTTAGTCTGATCAGTGTCAGTGCCATAGAGTATTAAACACAGACATGCCTACTACCCAAACCCACCATACCCTAAGGAACAGGATTGTGCCACACTTTAGGCAATTTTTGAAAGGACAGCACTGGTGCATCCCAAACAGAAAATTGTATAGACTTGCAGTAGGGTTCAAGGATACTTAAAGGGTGGTTAAAGTATCTTGTGATGGTCCTAAAGATATCAATGAATATTTCAGTTGTCAAGACTAGGCAGGGACCAGAGTATCAGCAAACAACCATCCAGACTGACAATACATGTCCTGGTGATCCGTTTTTGCTACTGCAGCCTTGGAACATAGACGGAAGAAGTTTACATGCATACAAGACATGTTGGTTTGTTTATGACTAGAGATTGATACATCCCCGTTCATCCCATAGCATCAGAACTTGACAAAGATATCTGTCTGTGTTTGCCATCATGACACGCTTTGACTGGTTATAAAATATATATATATATATATAAAATTATAAAATTATAAAACTCTGTATAAAATTGAAAAGAGCAACTGAATTATCAGTACTTAATAACCTGACTATATCTGAAAGTGCCGTCATTGTTTTAGACTTTTGAACTGGGACTCTATGCAAAAAAAGGGAGAAACGTGTAACACACTGGATAGATTATGGCATATGTATGCAACAACCACGGATAAACCTGCCATGCTGTTGCCTCCCTTAAAGATACCTTTATGTGTTATGCTCACAGAACCAGGTACCAGCCATTGATTTAGTGTTACTGTCATGGCACTAAGCTAGAATTTGATGACGCAACCAATTGCAGATGGTTCTTAGGAATTTCAGGACTTCACTCAGTGATATTTACCAAAGAATTAGCACCCACTGGAGTGACAGACATCACTCGTGTGTACTGTAAAGATGGTGACTGTAGACAAGGCTCCCATTTGGCATATGTTCTAGCGGGATTCAAATGAATTAACCTCTGTAACTGTGAAAACTGTTCACGTTTGCTATCTTGTTCATCAGGTTTGAAGGACACAGGTGAAACAATATTAGTGGTAGCTGCAGGTGAATCATGATTATTGGATTTTTCACTTCATTCGTTGGATAGGGCCTTGGCTTATTGAAAAAACTTTCATTTTTGTTATTGTAAATTCAGTCTGAAATATAATTCATTTAAAACTACCAATGTTTTTATGGTTATTCCTCTCTGGTACCTGACACGTTATACTTATGCCTCTCTGATACCTGACACTATGTATATATGCCTTTCTGTTACCTGACACTGTATATATATATATATATATATATATATATGCCTCTCTGGTACCTGACACTGTATATTCATGCCTTTCTGGTACCTGACACACTGTATATATATATGCTTTTCTGGTACCTGAACTCTTTCTATATATATATGTATATATATATGCCTCTCTGGCACCTGACACTCAATATAAAGACCCCTCAAAATTGAATGTCTTTTATTACTTGATATCTATCAAACCATGCGAAAAAAAAAAACATTCTGAAATAAGTACCCTACACAGATAAATAGAAGCATTTCTGTGAAAAAATGACAAAAAATCCTTAAAAATTGGTTTGTAAAGGCTTAAAATGCTGTCTTAAAATAATCAATATGGTAATTTAGTCCTCATTGTGTCTTTTAAGGGTTTTTTTCTTATCAATAGAGATTCAGGTAAAACAGTGGAATAGAAACATTATTGTTAGATAGAACAGGACAAATTCTCAAAATACAATTTTGAAGGAATCCATGACTCATTGGGAAGGAAGGGGTTGAAACACTGAGAACTATGCAACATGCAGGGAAGAGATTCTTGCTCAACATCACAATATATTAGAAGAGAAAAAACAAGAGTCAGAGATATCAGAGAATCCATTAGGAAACTCTAATGGCAATAAGCTGATCAAGTTGCAAGAATGTCAGACAACCGCTGGACATCACGACTCACAACATGGATTCCTAGAAATCACATGCGAAACAGTAACCAGCAGGAAATAAGATGGCATGACGAGCTAGACAAGTTCAGAAAGTACTGGCTGTATGACATAGAAGTCTGACGATTCTTGAGGAAGTTCAATGATGACGATGATAGAAATTCAGGCAAAACAATGGAAAAGAAACATTATTGTGAGAGAACAGGGCAATATGTCAAAATACAATTTTGAAGGAATTCACAATCCATTTGGAGAAAAGGGTTGAAATGAACATTTGTCCACCTTTCAGATGAGTACAAACCCTTATTAAACCGTTAATAGACACTCATACCTTCCATTTAAAACCATTTCCATTTTGTTCTACTCTCGGAAGGGGTAAGGCCCTTTTCTTTCACTCTGATGGCCGCTGCACAAGAGTGATTCACAAATATGAATAAGAGCTGTGTCTGTCACACTTATAGTATTTGTAGTAGCCATCCACACCTCTCCCTTCCTGTTCTCTTCAAAGTAACTTCTTAATTTTCTTTTCTCACCTCTTCTTTCTTATCCTCTTATCAAACTACCTGCCTTTTTTCTCTCTTCTCTATTCTCTCTTCCTAGACTCTTTACCTAACTTTCTGTTCTCCTCTCTCCCTTCCTACACTCTTATCAAACTACGTAACTTTTTCCTTCCCTCTCCCCTCCTAGCCTTTTCAATTAAACTACCTAACTTTCTCCCTCCTCTGCAAAACTTGATCAACAAAACAACTTTCACTAATTCAAAATAGGTTTCTTCAGTTCTTTGATTTGGTCAGCTGACTGGCTATGTACATTATATGTACACACTACACAAATTGAGCTAGAAGGCTGAAAATTTTAACATTCTCTCCTTAATATGTCTACATTTTTTTTTTTTCAATTTCTCCTTGGAATAGATCTTTATTGGAGGTTTGGGAATTGCCCCAACACAGCATGCTGCCAGAAAGACTAGACCTTTTTTCAGTTTTGAATACTTTCGGATAGAAGGTTTTTTTCCAAGAAGATTAAATTTGTGCTGTACGTATTGTATATGTTGGACTATAAGACATATGGTTTACGAGGACATTTGGAAGATTACTGTTTGCTACAACTCATCCAAGCCCCATAACTTGAACTCTGGTAGATGACCCTCAATTCATTATACCAGCACATTGGGCACAGTGTAATGCAGTCAAGCATCACAAACTTACTAATCTCTGGACCAAGGGGTGCCCAAGGTTTCTGAAATTCTTGATGTCTCAGAGGCTAGTCCTAGTTCAATATACTGTAGGGTTAGGTCATTAACACTTCAAAGTTATGTGAATAGCCTGGAATTTAAGAACACCATGATATTAACAAAATACTTTTATGAAATCTCAATAAAATATCTTTGGTGTTTCTCTGAATTATTATTATCTCTATTATTGTTCGGACTATCCTCATCTTCGGATAGTCCAAACAATTATAGAGATAAAAATATCTTTGTATCAGTCCCAAACATTTACCAACACTTTTCCGTTTTATAAAAAAAAATATCTGCTGAAAATTTTGTTAATGGTTTTTCAAGAAAATTATCATTTAATCAATCTTCATGTTATGTACATAAAACATTGTTATCCAGCAAGGATGGTATTTTACTTATCGATAAATAAAAACTTTTACGAAATTTGATAATCATTTGAGTCTTAAAAATAATCAGGTTTCTGATCTTACCGAGTTTGTGATGCTCAACTGTATTGGCATGTTGATATCCATCTTATAACCTAGGACACATATTTACCAATTCCCCCACAGCATAGTAGAAATGGGCAGAGATATTCACTGCAATTTATACAAACAAGAGTAAACCCATGCTACTAAGACCATTAAGAACTACAAACAGATGTCACAGTCACAAATACTGAATACATCACCATTGTTGTATTAGAGACAAATTTATGTCATCAAGATTTCTTTTATACTGGAACTCCACATTAGAAGAAACAGTAAACTTTATTTCTATTAACATGTTTTAAAACAACCTATCAAAAAAAAATGAAATTACCACAGAAGTAAAGAAATTGCGAAAATACTCACACCTTAAATGCCAACCCCTATTAAACATGAAAGTTGTTTCATCAGTTGGTACTTTACACAATATAAACTTTTAGACAGTATATGATATACACTTTTTGTTATACATGGTATATGATACAAACCTTTTCATATATATTTCACTGGTGGCTGTAAGAGAAAGGGGGCTCCCTCTATTTTAACCAAATACTGATTCTCATCAAATTACTTGAAAAAATTTATTTCTTATTTTAATTCTTCCAAACTATCCTAAAAAGAATGATATTTATACTTAGTATGAATTAGCGACATCCAACCAAAAGTGTCACCCTAGGTTTCTTCAGTTTTTAAGTTGGTCTGGCTATGTGTGTATGTATATATGTATGCATCACACATACAAGCTGCACCAATGAAGATAGAGGGCTGAAAATTTCAACATGTACTTCTTATTATGTCAAGGAAAAAAAACTTTTTTTTTGTTTTTTGAAAATTTTCCCCTTGAATAGGTTTTTAGTGGAAGGTTCAATTCACAATGAAGATTTTTTTAAAGATTTTTAATCAATCACCTCAACACAGCATTCTGCTAAAAGACATTGGTCACATGACAGTTTCTATTGAATGACTAACCAGACCTGTCTCCTTTTTATGAATTTCTCTAATTAATTGTTTTGCATCAATGATACCAAATAAACATATCACAAATCACTCAGGTTTCATTTTGTTAGTTTCATCAAATTCTATATCTTCCATGTTATCTGGAATTACATTCATTTGAAATTCTGTGATGAAGTCTTTTTATTATTTTATACATTCTATGGACAACCAGAGCCATCAAAGGTGGCAAAGGGTTCCATTCTTTTTCAAAAGTGTGTGAATTTGTTTTTTCCAATGCTTCTGACTATACCATTTTAACTACAGACTTGAAAATTGGTGTCAGTATTTTACTAGACTCCTTCTAATAATTTTTTTTTTCAAAATTTTGGAAAAAAGCCTTTTTGACTATTTTTGGACTTTATTCTGACGGATTTATTGGCTTGTTTGTTTGAGTGCTCCTGATCAACTACAGACTTGAAAATTGGCATCAGTACTCCACTCGACCCCTTCTAAAAACATTTTCTAAAAATTTTTAAAAAAAACAATTTGACATTTTTGTGACGGTTTATTAATAGCATCTACATTCTCATGTATTTAGATTTTTTTAGATATTGTTTTATATTCTATTCTAGTTGTTTTCCAATGGAAAATGCCAATGATGTCATAAATGGAATTTATTCTGACCATATTTATTCTTTAATGGAATTTTTTACATGATTTCAAATTTTGATGCTACGGTTGTTGACTGTGATAGTGAGATGTTATTCATCTTTGTAGCTTTTAAACAATATTTCTACCATACCTTCTTTGGCTTTTTTGTATTGTGTGAACTTCTGCGATGAAGTCTTTTGATTATTTCTTAGCACTAGTAGGATTTTCTTATTCTCAAACGTTGAGCTTGTTCTACTGAAAGCTTGCCAACCTAAATTGATTTTTCTCTTGATTACTCCTTCTTTTAAGGATTTTATAGAGTTTTGTTGTCCTAGGTATATGTAAGGCCTTCTTGAAGTCAATAAATACTATAGCGAATGGCATTTTATATTCTGCTGCTTTCCCTTTTAGCTGATTTACCAAATGGTGATGGTCAATGGTTGAGTAACTTCTTCTGAAGCTAGCTTGTTCCTGTGGTTGGTTTTCATCTAGTGTTGAATCAGTCGGCAATCAATTTGATGAAAAGTTAGCAGATGTAGTTGAGTAGGCTTATTGGCCTACAGTTGTTGAGATCTCTTGGGCCTCCCCTTTTTTTATGTATATAAAAGCATAATGACTATGATGTTCTGGTACTTTACTTTGATGATTAGAGTGGCCAGAATCTTAATTATAACTTCACCAGCTTTTTTGAGCAGGTCGATGGTGATGTTATCTGGTCCAGGGGCCATTCCTATCCTTTATTTATTTGATAGCTTGTTTCAGATTTATTTTGATAATTCAAGTATCCTAATTGGCTTCAACTCAACTCAAACTGTTTTAAATGGTGATCGGATATAAGACAAAACGTCATGTCAGAAAAAACACCATTGATATCGTGTGATATAAGAAGAAATTATAAGGAGAAACTTATTTCATCAGAAATACAATTTATTTCTTTACAAAAAAAAAGGTTGAATATTATTTTATTGAAAAAATAGAAAACCAAAGCCTAATTTGACAAATCTGACATTTTTAGGAAGAATTTACACATAATTTTTTTCTTATAGTTTCAACCATCCATCTTTTCTGTGAAATATTCTTCATTATTATGTCACAATAGCCTCTTTTAAAAAAACAACCCATTTTAAAACAACCCATTGTCTTCACTAGCTGTGTTAATCTATTTCACATGGATGAATCAATCATAACTTTTAGGTTATAACAAGAATCAGACAAAACAGAGATACATACAGCCATACGATTACAGGATTTGGTTTACTAATTTACATACATTGCTTTCATGTAAATGATTGATAATTATTGATGATTTTATGAAATAATCTTTAGATTTGAAACTCTAAATTATAAATTGCTCAAACGAACGAAATTAATCATTAATTAATATTGATTATCAATCTGATTAATTAATGATGAACAAGTTTAATTCATCAATTAATAATTCAATTCATCATTATTAAGTTGATTAATCCAACAAATATTGATTAATTAAACTTGAATGACTTTTCCCCCAAATAATGTTTATTACCTCCCCTTATTCTTTGTTGAGCCTATATTTTTATTTCATGGCTTCGAAAGGTTTCGTTTCTTCTATGGAGTTAAAATGAAATGAATTTCACTTAATTTATGTTATATGATTATCTATTGCCGTCTAAATCCGTCAGATCTAGTTGTTTATACAGAAAAAAAGCCTAAGCAAACGATAAAACTGACAAGTAAGTCTTGAAACCAACGATCACTTTAAAAGTAACTACTGTTTTTGTTGAAGTTATTTCTCAAGATTCGGCTTAGGTTACATCTTCGTTCTCTTTAGGAAAAAACAGCAGCATTTTACTTCGATTATGTGCTTTTAGTTTTGAGAAAAACTATTTCTTCTGTATTTTCAGGAAGGGGGTTCTATTCATGATCTAACTGTGACGGCAAACTGGACACTTGTTTTCCGTCTTGCGTACGAAACTGCTGATGTGAAGTATTCGGGTACCTTCTCTGAAGAGTTAGTGATTTCGGAAGAAGTAAACTGGCACATTTCCCGAAGTTTCTAGGGTCTGATGGATTGAAAACACTTGAAATTAAAAGAAACAAAAAATTTTCGAAGAGAATGGCTATGTTAACCCAACCGAATCTTGACCGTATTATTGAAACTGAATTATCCTTTTTTTTCTCGGATTATAGACGTGAATGTATTCCTTTAAACCGGCTTGGGTCTAATTGAGAAGTGTTCTTCATCTGTCCTGTTTTTATTTATAACCTTTTTATCATTTTAGCATTCGCACACAACACACACTTCGCACCTGTTCAACATATTCAATGTACGGATGCTCAGACGGAACATAGTTTTCATTTTTTTACTTAAAGATCCCACTTCTTACATAACGCAGTAATGGCTTGTTACTTGTTCGCAAACTAAACTAAACTAAAAGCAGTAGTAACAAATAAAGCTGACGTATTCTGCTAAAAGCAGGAAACTTTTAAAATTATATTTCATTAGATATAATTATAAAGGATATGATTCAACTTCAGGGTCAGTTTTAGGGGGTAGAATTATTTTCAGGATTGTTCAATGAATTTTTATTATTTGTCGTTTGTATAAGGTCTTTTTAATTTTATAATCATGAAAAAAATCGTTTTTTTGTTGTTACTTGCAAAATCAACCCAAAAACTAATTGTAACCCCTAACCCTAAAACTGAATTACATCCTTTATAATTGAATTTGATAAAATACTGGTTTAAATGGTCAAGTTTTCTGCTTTCATTTGTTGATATTCTAGCTGCAGCAGACCCCTAAGTCAGCGTTATTTGTTTCCTCCCTTTGATATTCTAAGTCGCTAACCAGTAACAAACCTTTACCCTAAATGTATCCATTCTGGTGTTCGCAACTCTGTTATATATGGCTTTTCCTAAAAATTAATCAACCATATTTTTAGCTGCTGGCTAATAAGATAAATGTTTTCAAAGGGCAATCACCACCTCAGCCTCAAGCCCTTACCTTCTCAAGCTCAGGCATATGATACAACCTCCTATTTATAATACCTGTGCATTGGATCCAGAATTTAATTTTCCTTTTCTGAGAAAAAAAAGGTTAGCGAGTATGGGTGCGTTGGAAACTGTCAACATAGATTTCTTTAGTTTTCAAGTTGGTTAGGCTGGCTGCCTGTCTATGTATGTATGTATGATGCGTACAGATTGCATTGCAAAATTCCCTCCAAAATAGATTTTAGTGGGGGGGGGTCAATCTACAATGTACATTCATGCTAAATGAATTGTTTTTGTCCTGTTGTGTTTTTAATGATCCATCTAAAGGCGAGAGATGTAACTTATTTATTGATTGTCTTTTTCTCAAACTTTCTAATTGATCACTCCTAACATGGTATGCTGTCAAAAGACATTGGCAAATGATGTTTTCCTTTAGGTCACTAACCAGACCTGTTCTTAACTATTAATATTCTTATTTTGCTGAAATGAAGTTTTTTTTTTTTTTTTTATTAAACATTATTTGGGGTATTTTTTCCTTATCCAGAACATGTCCGGTTAGATGCTCAATAGAAACCATCACATGACCAATGTCTTTTGGCAGCATGTTGTGTTGGGCGGGGTGATCAATTACAATTTGGAAAAAGGTGTGATCAATGAATTAGTTACTTGTCTTTTGACAAATAAGTGTGAACACTGCTAGACATGAAGGGAGCATAAACTTACATTGTAAATTAAACCTATCCCACTAAAAACCTATTTTCCGCATGAATCTTGCAAAAAAAATTTTTTCTTCAGACATAGTAAGGAGTAAAAGTTGAAATTTTTCAGCCCTCTAACTCCTTTGGTGCCTGTACACCTGATATATTCATTTGAAATTTTTTTGTGAGATTCTAAAGAAAAAACTGATAAGTCACAAGTATCACCATTGCATCTTTTATTGGTTCTCTTTGTGACAACTGTGTATCCTGCCCATTTAGGTGGGTATTTAGTCTAGTAATAATAATGTGAATAATGTGTCCCTCTAAGAAATTTATTTAGTCTACTAATGATAATGTGTCCTTCTAAGAAATTTGTCAAGTCTTGTGATAATAACGTATCCTTTAAAGAAACAAGCCTGGCTGTTACAGGGCTAAACTTTCCTCTTACTTCAATTCTGACTGAGAATGATTTCTGCGACTATTTTGTTGTATATATTATAAATAAAGAATTATAAAAATATATCTTTTGTATAAATGTATTGATTTATTAGAATGAAATAAGCTCTTGCGTATTTCTTATGAATTTTAGTAGATGATCCTTGTCAATTTAGCTCAGTCAGTAAGAGACACAACTACCAATCAGTTGGTTGTGATGTCAAATCACAGGAGGGAAATGTCAATTTTTACTCCCCCAAATTTGGTGAGGATTGTTCTTGTTGTTCTTGTTCTTGTTGTTCTTGTTCTTGTTGTTCTTGTTCTTGTTACAGTAGAAAAACTGTCAACTCCAGGTTTGGATTAGAGTTAGACAAAACTGTAATGATATGAGAGAGAGAGAGAGAGTGAGGCAGAGAGGCAGAGAGGCAGAGAGAGAGAAAGGCATTGGCCTGTTCTGTGTTTTCAATATTTCAAACTAGCACATAGTGTTAATTACTTCTTTTTCTTGTTCTTCAGCCACGTGTGTTAATTTTTTTCACATTGATATTACATCAATAAATGTAACACGGAAAGTACACTTTTCTTACTGCTTTGTTTGGTAGCATTTGCTTATTGTTAATTTTTGCTCACTCTAATTTGGTGAGGATTGTTCTTGTAATGGTAGAAAAACAAAGTCAACTCCTGACTTGGACTGGAGTTTGACAATGATAACAAGTTTATATTAACATCATGTAACATTGCTTCTTCTTGCAAGATGACCGTCATTTTGTTAGAATAAGCAACAAACTTCTGCCCTGTTATCAAGTAAGAGTTGCAGTATTCAAACTGTGTTCAGCGGAACCTCCCCAGGGGTTCCACAAAACAAAGTAACATTTCTGCAATATACTTTATGATTTTTCTTTGTATAAATGATTCCTCCATGTCTTTTACTTGTCATCATTTTGTTTTTCTTTAACAGGAATGGAACTTTTTATCTGAGAGAAAATTATCAACATTTCACCTTTTTAATAAAAAACATTTTCTTTATTTATGTGACATGGACGTTATTCTGTCAGCAGTTGTTCCCAAGCCTAAATTTCCTCAGAAAGCTTCATTCTTACTTTTTCATTTGGATTTGTACGTATTCGAAATCCAATAGTTACATCCATATGTAAGTATTCGTACCTTACACAAATGAATCCCTGTAGCCTGTGCATGTACTAGAACTAAATATCTAGAATTATCTAAAAAATAAATCTTTCATCTAAAATGATAAAAAAAACCATCTTTAATCTAAATCAAAAATAATCAGAAAAAATAAATCTAAAATTTGTACTTAAGCTAAATATAGTTAGATTATTATTATTATTATTATTATCATTATTATTATTATCATTATTATTATTATTATTATTATTATTATTATTATTATTATTATTTATCATTTGCATTTTCACATCTTTTGTCATGTGGTCACTGCTAGGGACTGAGTGACAGCAGGTCTCCTCAAGTCTCTAGCCCTCTTCTTCACACTCTCACAGTCCACAGCAGTGCTGTGGACTACGGTTTCACGCCAGTGACCTGGCGGTTATTCGCTGTAATTGTCCCCACCTGTCACAACAGTGCTGTGATTTGCGCTGATTTCAAACCATACTTTTTTCTTGGCTGTGAGTTCATTGCTACAAGCTGGGGGGGGGGCATAGGTCACATTCTATAGGGCTTTAAACCACTCCAAAGTAACAGACTCAGTTCTGGGTTACTCCCCTCAGCTGGACCCATATCAGTCCAGCCATCATTGCATTATCCTCTCCTCCAGGTCCACTTCAACCCACTCAGAGCAGGTTTGTTTTTGAATGTTCATGCACAACCATCCCCAAACAGTAAACAAACAATAAACAACCAATAAACAAACAGTAAACAAATATTGTGGCAATAACAAGTATTGTTTGTTTCCAAACAGTATCCCAACAATCATTTGGTGTTTTGTTCAGAAAGCATCTTCTTCATAAACAACTGATAACAAACATTACCCAAACAGCGGAAGGTACTAAGCAGGTTGGTGAACAACAGTTAAGCTCAATGCTTGTGTCCAAACATTTATTAATGAATAGTTTATATATTAAATAAAAAGTATGATCACCCGATCTGGCAGGATACTTCTCATCCCCTTTATGATTGAAAAATATCTTTGACATCCAGTTATGTCATTATTTTTTTAAACTGGCCTTAATGAAGATATTTTTCAATTTCATTCAATGAAGTATAAATCATCATTGTTGAATCGTATGACTAATTTGTACTTTCAGCTCATTTTAGTTGCTCTCTCTAATATTTTAACCAGCCTGAATAAGAGATACAATATGAATTCCCTTCCACTGACTTATTTATTTGTTCTTCCCTTCCACAAAAATAAAGCTTTAAAAATCCAATTTAAGATAATGTTTTCATACTCAGATGATGTAAATAGAATTTTTTTCTTTATTTTAAAATTTGTGAAAAAGAAATCCTGCTTGCTCAAATACATCACATCACATAGCGGAAGAAGATAGTAAATAGATTTATGTTTTATCTTGACTTTTATTCAGCAGACCCATTTGAAAAAAAAAACAAAGCCCAAAGTTATGAATAATTATGATTCATAATACTTCCATTGAATAAAATCAAATGAAAAATCTTTGACACCCAATGTCGTTATGTTTGAACCAAGTACGTCTCCATTCTCAAATCAAAATAAGACAAAGAATTTTTTTTTTCTTGAAATCTTTTATTTACAAAAACAAAATCAATTATGATAAACTAAACTGCTTCCATTTATGGTTTTTGTCTCAGTTTAGAAGAGAAATCAACCATGTTTCAATTTAAGGAAAGTGTACATAAGGAGACAAATCAAGGATTAAAGATTCCAGTTGGAAAAATAGAATTTATCGATAATTCTTTCTCGCTAGTTGTCTTCATATTGTGCATGTGTCAACCAGCTGCTGGCTATACCTTCTCATTATACAAATGATAACATTTTTGCAAAACTTTCATTTCCTGTATAGGCATGCGAATAAATAGCATTGTTGTTCAAAATTTAATTTACGTTGAAATTTCTGCTAGGTTTGAATTAACAAAAAGTTGTTCTCTTGTTTCAGTTATGGAAACAGTATATTCAGATTAATCAGCTTCAATTTAGCCACTGTTTATTTGAGCTTTGTGAGCAAACCTGAAATAAACGATGATCCTTTACCATGAAAATAATTTGTGAGGGATCGTTGCGGTACATTTATCAGTTCGGTTGGGGCCATTTTGCATTGTTCACTGAAAAATGTTATTCAACCAGTTAAATGCATTATTTGCACGTTCGTAAACGACCCAAACATGTAAAAAATATACACGTTTGCAAATAACGCAAACGTCATGAACAGTTTGGAGTGTTATTTAACCAAACATCTGAAAAACAGTAGATGGATGTTTGCCTACTGATTATAAATGCTTGCTTCTGCATGGGGGAGTGGTATTGTTTGGATGAGGATTGCAAGAAAAGGAAGGTAACAAGTGTAAACACAGTACATGATGAAAAAACATGTATACTAGGTACCTCCTTTTTCTTTGCGCACCCCATCCAAACAACTGACCTACTTTGGCTTCTTACCACTTTTCTTTCTATTTTGATTTTTTGACTGTTGTTGGAAGTTTGGGTAAAGGTTTATTCCTAGTTCATAAACTGATATCGAAGGGAGTTCACCAATTATGCTAACTCATACAGCTGCTACTAATGTTTTAAGGAATAAATGAAAGCAGAAAACTTGACCATTCAAAACTGTATTTCATTGAATTATGAAGAATATAATATAGTTTTAGGGTTGGTGTTGCAAGTAACAACAAATAACAATTAAACCTTTTTTTATTTCACGAAAGAATTAAAATTATATCCTTTATAATTAAATTCAATAAGATTCAGTATTGAATTGAATTGTCAAGTTTTCTGCTTTCATTTGTTCCTCAATACATTAGTAGCTGCTTAAGTCAGCATTGTTTGTTACCTCCCTTTGATATGACACGAAATGAACATCTTGGCAGAGTAGTTGTCTTGTTGGATAAAATCAAACCCAAGTTCAACAAGGCATCCACTACCCATGCAAGTTGGAGGAAGAGGAAGATGAACTAGTAATCTTTTTTTTGAGTCGATTTATTCTCATACTTCTAGAATATTGTGATATGGAAATATTTTGCGGGTATTATTCTCAGTAATAATCGTAATTTGCCAATTTTGGCTCTCTTTAAATACAGAAATGCAGGATTCATACATTTTATTATAACATCATAGCAACTGGCAAAAAAAATGGATTGGAATAGATTTTAATGAGATCACACTGCTTCCTTCTTTCCTCTTTCCATTGATTAACATAATCAGAACTGACTGACAGACTGACCAAAAAGCGTCTTATTGAGATGTGTGGACACTCCTTCAAACAAATTCTTGTTTGACTTACACAATCTTCTTACATTGTATTTCAGATTTTCCAAACTGAATCAACTACAGTATTTGCTTTGATGAACAGATAGTTTTTTTCACTTCTACAAAGTGATGAGAATTTCAATCAGACTGTTGTCCCTGTCCTGTGCGATGCATGAGGCTGACAAAGCGCTTCACTCTTTACAAATTTCAGCGAATCTGGTCGTGCCTTTCTAGCTTCTGTTCACCAGTCAGAGATCTCTCTCCACCATATATCGCCAGCTCATTTAGGGCTGACATTTTTCCCCTTCAACTTGATTTGCAGGTCTTGTTGGGATTGAGGCATTCTCTCCATATTAAGAAACAGAACAAGAAAAAAAAGAAACAGTTTCACCGTTCAGTTTTTGCTCCATTTATTTTTCCATAGATGGAGAAAACCAAAGAAATAGATATCCATGGCAAAAGTAAAGGTTCCGATTTGTCTGATAATTCCAGCTCCGAAGACATTGAGCAGATCATTCCAGAACGGAAACGCCTTAGTTGTCAAAGTTGCAGATGTCATTTTTCCGACTATTCTAACTTGGAATATCATCTAAGTATACACAATAGTGATAAACCTTTCCATTGTGAGGTTTGTAGGGCTGTATTTCCAAAGAAATCAAGCCTTAGAGTCCACATGCCAACTCATACAGCCAAGAAAGATTTTCAGTGCCAGAACTGCAAGTTGAAATTTACAAACAGTTTACACTTGAGGCGTCACATGCGAAGGACTCATTCAAGTGATAAATCAATATGCTGTGACATATGTGGGGCCAAGTTTTCCCAGAATGCCTATCTCAAATTGCACATGAAAAAACATGATAATAAAAACACTGACAGTGATAAGTCGAAAATGTCCAGAAACTCGAAAAAGCGTATTAAGACCCAGGTTGAAAAAAATTTGCAGTGTGAAAATTGTGGGTCGAAATTCTCAAAAATGTCACATTTAAGGCGACACGAGCGAAAACACACCGGTGAGAAGCCTTTCGAATGCGAAACTTGTGCATTGAAATTTTCCGAGAATTACCAGCTCAAACGACATATGAGAAAGCACTCAGGTGAAAAACTTTTTCGTTGCGACACTTGTGGGTCCAGATTTTTGGAAAAACTCTACCTGAAACGACACATGCAGATACATAGCGACATGAAGCCATTCACCTGTGATGTATGCGGATCAAAGTTTGCACAAAATGCATATCTCAAAAGCCATATGCTGACACACACTGGAGAAAAGCCTTACAAGTGTGATAAGTGTGAATCAAAATTTTCACGCAGCCAGCATCTCAAGCGACACATGAGAATACACACAGGAGAGAAGCCGTTCAGCTGTCAGAAATGTGAATCGAGATTCTCAAGTAGTTCCAATCTGAAGGCACATATGCGAACACATACTGGAGAGAAACCATTCCACTGTGATGTCTGCGCCGCAAGCTTTACAGAAAATTCGACTCTCCGGGATCACATGCGAACACACACTGGAGAAAAACCATTCAACTGCGACATCTGTGGATCAAACTTTTCACGACGATCAAACCTGAAGAGTCATATGCGAAAGCATACCGGTGAGAAACCGTTCAGCTGTGAAATTTGTCATGCAAATTTCTCTCAGAGTTCAAGTCTTAAAAAACATGCAAGGACACACACTGGAGAAAAACCCTTTCATTGTAATCTTTGCGGAACAAACTTTGCTGAAAATTCACACCTCAAAAGCCATATGCAGACACACACTGGAGAAAAACCATTCCAATGTGAAATTTGTGCATCAAACTTTTCCCGACGATCGAGTCTCAAAAGTCATATGAGAACCCATACAGGAGAAAAACCATATCATTGTGACACGTGTGGCTCTGATTTTTCCCAGAGTTCTAATTATAAAAAACATACCCGGATACATTTGAGAAAAAATTACCCAGTTTGAAATCACTGAGTCCGAAACGTAAAAAGAAGTCATCTTCATCGGTATGAATAGACGTAGCTCAATCATTAACACTCTGCATTCTTTTTCAAGGGCACTGAAATTTTGTGCACTAAATAACTTTGAAAGCCTGTAATCTATGTGTTTGTTCATGTATGACTATAATTGACAAAACACATCCATAATATTAAAACAATATTGTTAGACAATCAGAGTCACCTGCAGTATCAGGGTAAGTTGTCTACAGAGTGCTGGAGGTTGTGAAACCTTTTGGGGTAATTCTTTGGTTAAGGTTTGCAAAACTAAAGGAAGGTGACTATCATAGATGCTGTACATGATTTTCTAGTATATCTTATAATAAGTAATATTTTTGGCAAACATCAACCAAGCATTTGCCCCATTTTGTCTGTGAAGACATGTATTTCCAATTTTTGTTGGAAAGAGATTTATTTAGTAAATACCAAATTAGCTTAAATTGTTTTGTTTTTTTCTCGAGAGTCTAACCATGAAATCAGTTTTTAGATATGAGTGGGTGTTCTTAAAAAATACATACAATAAAAATTTTGAATAACTTTTTATTGCATTGAGATTTCAAACTGAAATTTTCACTAGAAACTACAAAATTTGTGTTAAACTTCAATTGTGTGACCACTCAAATAATTTGGAAAAGCTTGGTTTGTGACATAAATTCAAATGACTCTTTCTGCTTGTCAACTCACTGTTGTAAGAGTAACCCTTCTAATTTTGGACCCAACATTGCAAAAATTCAACATTTGATTTTTCTATGTCATGATCGAATGTGATTTACCCAACTCGAATTGGCTAGCCCGGCTTGGTGCCTGCTCAGTAAGCGACTCTGGTTCCTTCCCGGCAGAAACCAAGCCTTTTTCAGATCGTTTGTGTGGTCACTTAAGTCAAGTTCTGGGGAAAAGTTTCAATACATCCGTCGTTCCTGAAGTTAAGATTTCAGTTCAAAATATCAATGCAACAAAAAGATATCCTGATTTTCCATTGTTTGTATTTTTTTCTCTCGAATACACAGTAAATAAGTAAAATATCAGTATTACAGTTTCTGTCGATGTTACTCCGTTGCTTATATCATTAATTAATGATCATTTTTCAATTGATCACCCCCAACATGGCATGTTGCCAAAATATATTGGTCTCATGGTGTTTTCTATTGAATGACTAATAATTGAATAACTATCGAGTCTATTTCAATGGAGAAATAAGTATCCTGCAGTTATGCATCCATAATGAATTTCAGACCCCAAAAGACTTTCTCCCTCACTTGCTCTGCCTTGAGCATGGAATCAAACTGACGAGGGAATTGAGTTACACTGACGGAGAATGAAATTGCAACAACCTGAATATCTTAGACCTCTCTGAGTCTGACTCAGTGAGCACAAAAAAGCTATAATCTGAAGTGAAATAAGAAGATCTGGTATGGCTGACCATATCTAGAGAAAGATAGGCGAACACTAAAGGGGCAGCACACATCAACTTATCAACTGAGTGTATATGTCTGTCAAGTGAGGAGTTCATTCTGATGTTGCTTTCGCTATTCAACAGAAACAAGGTATGGAAATTCAGGCCTAACAGAGAAAGCAAAAGATATCACCTGAATCCAATGTTGTAGTGGGGCCACCACTGGAAAAATCCTGTTCACTACGTTTAGATAGTTTACAAAGAGTTAAATTGTCTGGAAAGCTCTTTGAAAGTTAATGACCCTTCTCAAAACTACTGATAATACCCCAAATAAATGCTTTAATTTACTCAAGATTAAACATACAGGTTACAACCTGATTACAGTAAATGATCATATATACAGATCAATACATGCACAGGTTCCAAAAGAAGGGGTGTATCAACTGTACCGAGAGTCCATATTAATGCATTGTATATCATCTTTTAGTTTATGGTCAGTGCTAAAGGAGTGTATTAATATGAGGTCTCAGTACTGTTGATACATCCCTTCTTTTGGAACTTGTGCATGTATTGATTTGTGTATCTGATCATTTACTGTAATCAGGTTGTTACCTTTATGTTTAATCTTCAGTAAATTGAAGCATGTATTCAGGGTACTGTTAATACCTGTTTAAAAGTAATGAAACTGATTATGTAAAAATATTGATAATCAACATAATTACAAATCAACTTTATCTACTTCAAAATAGTTCCCTTGGGAAGCCAGACATTGTTCCCTCCCCTGGAAACAATACTGGAAGTCTCCAACTGACACTTCCTTCAGTTGGTTTGTCATGACCTATTGGATGTTTTTAAGAGTTCTTAAATGGTGACTACAGATTTTGGTTTTGATTTTTGGGAACATGAAATTGTTACAAGGACTCAGATCAGGGTACCAAGGTGGCTGTGATATCGTAGGAATATTCTTTTTGCCCCCAAAACTCATTTACAGAAAGTATCATGTGATCTGTGATGAAGCATCCAAGAGTTAGTGATCGGGTAGTAAAGTTGGTTGACCGTCTGTGTTTGAGGCACACATTCCTTATGAATAATACCTCAATGATCACAAAAATGAACGAGCATTGATTTGATTTTGAATTTGCTCATTCTTACTTTTTTGGGGTGCGGTGAGTCACTCCTGTGTCATTCCCCACTTTTGACCTCTGGTTTCTGGATCGTACTCAAAAATCCATGATTTGTTGCTTGTTATAACATTTTTAAAAGAAATCTGGATCATTTGATTTCAATTCAAAACATTAATCCATGGTTGCCATTTGGATATTGTTGATAACATCCAACCATTTGTAATAAACCGACTGAAGGCCATATGTTGATTAAAGACTTCCAGCTCTGTTACCTGGAGTATGAACAACTCCATCAGTGTATGGCTGCCCAAGGGAACTATTTTGAAGGAAATAAAGTTGATTTATAATCAAGTTGATGATAAATGTTTTTTTTTACAATCAGTCCCATCACTTTCGAGACCTTGCTAATTATCGGTACGTTCAATCTTGAGTAAATTGAAAAATATTCAGGATGTTGCAATTTTATTTTCCATCTGTGTATTTGTGATCTAGAATTTATTTTGTATGCCACAATATGGAATATCCAAGAGATTTGTGTGAAGTAGTATAATGTGTTCACATCATGAATACCAAATTTCATGACAAGCATCTTAACGATATAAGATTAATTTTACATGGTCTTTCCGAAATACTTGGATTTATACCAGATATGGATCACCTAATTAAAAGGCATTAAATACAGTTTGGACAGTTCAGTCTGTAGTCTGACTAAACTTTAGCAAATAAAACATGCTCTATGTATCTTTGATTTCCTTTTTAACTGATCCACTTATCAGAGTTTTTTAGTTTTATTATAAGCACTGATATATTTCGATGTTGTTCAATTCCTACTGAGTTGACTTTATTTTCCTCACCTAACAACAAAGACAAGACCAGACTTCCAGTTAAGACTAAAAAGTGAAAAGTTTAAAATGAGGGATAGAGAGTGAACAGAAGAGAACGAGAGAGAGAGATTATATTTATAGGCATCAATCAAAGAAGGGAAAAAAGAAAGAGAAAAAAATGATTTGAAATGAGTTAAACATTGAAATAAAGTGTCATTTGTCTTAAACAGCCTTCCAATATCATCATTTTACTTGCGTGTGGGTATATATACAAATATATATATGAGGATACTTGATTTCATAATTTAAAGGAAGAAAAACAATTGATGGTATACAACGTGGAAAAATTAACTTTGAAGTTAGTGGGAAAAATCATCAAATATAGGTATCTAATCAAGAAATGGATATGTATATCTGTGTTATTAAGAAATGGATATGTACATATGTTATTAGTTAGAAGATATATTATTATGTAAATAAATGGATGTATATGCGTTATTAAGAAATGGATATATATATATATGTTATTAGGAAAAAAAATATATCATTAAGAAAAAGATATATCATTATGTTAATAAGAAATAGATTTATATGCATTATTAAGAAATGGATATATATATATGTTATTAAGATATGGGTGTATATATATATATATATATATATATATATATATATATATTGATTATTATTAGTTTGTTTCAATTGAAATGTTGGGTTTTATTTTACATCATAGAGAATAATGCAAACATTAAAGACTGGTGCAATTGCATTTTTCTGCAGATTCAATGTTGAAAGTGCTACAATTTGTAATTATTAGAGTTTTTTGAGTTCGCAACAGCAATGGTGTTGACTCAAGAAGTTGGACTAATTTTCAAGTATGAATTCAAATTAGGACATCATGCTGCTGATGATATCAACAAAGCATTTGGAGTGAACTGTTCTACATTGGTTCAATAAGTTTATGTCTGGAAATATGAATATCAATATTAAACCTGAATAATAACCCAAACAGGGTCTTGATTGAAAATTATCAATAGCAGAGACCAACAACCTGTTGAACAATGGGGTAGGCTTTTTCTTGAGACTTTAGGATTTCAACAGCAACCATATAATGTCATTTTAAGGCAATAAGAAAGAAGTTGGAAAAACTGTTCCTACTGAACTGAATGAAATGCACCATGACAGTAAGAGATCCCACACTTCTCAGTTGTCTGTGTCTAAACTTGGAGAATCGGGTTATGAAACATTGAAGCATCCACCATATTCACTGGACATTTCTCCCACGGATTATCATCTTTTCGAACATTTTGAACTTTATATCTATAATAAAAGGTTCAACAATAGGGAAGCCATAATCCTTGCTCTTATTGAATTTGTGACCACTCAATCTTAAGTAATGATGTATTATCATTAGAGGATTGTTAGAAAAACGTTATTGCTTCAAATGGGTCGTATTTGGGGTAAATATTTACCATTCTTGGTTGTTGGTATTATAACAAGATGAAGACCTCTTCCTTTAACTAAGCAAGATTTTACCACCATTATCATACTGTATAGAATAAATAAGATTTTACTGGTATTCATGTTTTTGCTGAGAGTATAAAGGGTTTAGGTAAGAAGGAACTTTGGGGGATTGAGAAAGAAGAAAAAATAGAAAGGAAGGGCAGAATTTTTTCCATCCTAGAATTTGACGTTAGTTGTAATTGGTCAGTCAATATCTACGGAGATATTGGTTGGTTGAAGATAGCGGAACACCAAATCTTGTTTAGCTAAGAAATTCTGAGAAGAGGTATTTCTAAGTTAGTTGGACCCAGGACTGTCCCAGCAGCTCGACGTGCTTTTCCGCCCCTTCCCCTCAGAGTAAAGGGGTTGGCTCTGGAAATGGAGTAATGTTAGATAGACAGCAAGCAGCATTGAAAAAACCTTTTTGATTGTAGCAGTTCCAGTAGACATTTTTGCAAAGGAGTCTCCCTAGTTATCTTTCCCCATTGCCTGGGTCTATAACAAGCAATTGTTGGAAGAACAATGTAGCTCTTTGAATATGAATTAATAAAATTCATATCTATCTTTGAATTTTTGAGATGAGGTATTATTATTATTTCTATTATTATTCGGACCATCCTCATCTTGGTTTTTATCATACAACGTTTCGGCCGTTGTACTCTATGGCCTTCATCAGGTATCATCTGGTAGGTGTGGGGAAGTAAGAACCGAACCCTTTATTTAACCGACGGGGGTATATTGACCGCATTCCCCTCTTAGCATTGGTAGTAATATTATATTGTCTCACACTGGGATTGAACCTAGAACCATCAGATGATACCTGGGGAAGGCCGTAGAGTACAATAGCAGAAACGTTGTATGAAAAACAACCAAGATGAGGATAGTCCAAATAATAATAGAAATGAAATTCATATTTTTGGAGAAAATGGTTCATTTTGGTTTATTGTGCGTGATTGCACACAATGTGGAATTTTAATTTGCAGGAAATATTAGATGACTGGCGACAGCATTGATGCAATCAACCACCAAGAAACTTGGCCAGGTAAATGCAGGTATAAGTTATTGGAGGTATGAATCTGTCTTATCACAATATCATCCTTCATTTTACTTAAAATAAAAATGACAATTTCTCGTGTAACAACTTTATAGTTGAAGTGGCATGGGAAAAAAAATTGTGCAAGGTGATTTCTACAGACATCCAGATACAACCTACTCTTCACAAAGTTCAGAGCTATGTACTAATTTCTAATCATCTTATCATCCAGGTTTGTCCTGAAGGTCCGTCAAATAATGGTCGGGGAGTCTGCAGTTTAAAACTCATATTGATACCATGAATTTAAAATGCCTATAACTTGGAACTTACCTTTGTGAGCAGGTTTTCATCCAGGATACCATATGCAAAGAGTAGTGAAACTGACTGAATGTTAAATGACAAGAAAATTAACATATGACATATTGAACCCAACATTGCAAATCTTTTAGCAGGAAAGCAGCAGCTATCAATAAACACGATTGTTACATACACATCTGTACCATATTTGATTGAATGTAAACTATTTAAAGTAAAAATGATTTTTAAAAGACAAAAGTTACTTAGCATATCTCTGAATTTTTGAGATGAGGTATTATTATCATTTAATACCATCAAATACCAAAAACTGTCACCTGAGGTTTAAGGCTCCTAAAAATTCAGACTGGTTTTCCACATGGACACATAGTGCAGTGGTTACAGAATCAGACAAAATTACTGCAAGTAATATGATGGTTCTAGGTTCAATCCCAGTGTGAGACAATAATAATACTACTAATGCTAAGAGGGGAGTGTGGTCAATATACCCCCGTTAAATAAAGGGTTTGGTTCGTTACTTCCCCACACCTACCAGATGATACCTGATGAAGGCCATAGAGTACAACGGCCGAAATATTGTATGAAAGGCAACCAAGATGAGGATAGTCCGAATAATAATAGAAATAAAAGTTACTTATCATTGTAATTCATTAATTATTATCTTGAAGTAAAATAATATAACTAGAAGTCCACTAGGATATTTCTTTTTTAGATGGGATTGTTGAGTTTTTAATGCTTCCTAATCACTGACCCAGGGGTTTATATTGTAAGTTCAATTCCTCATAGAGTGAAATCTCCTGATGTTTTCAACGGATTATCCTGGGTGGTTCTGTATATAAGTCTAAGACTATCGGGCCACCCATTGGTGGTCAAGGGGATAAAGACAGAAGTCTGGTTTGCCTGATAGACTGTGAGTTCAATTCCTGGACTAGGTAGTGAAATGTTGTAATTTTCATTCATCTTATAATCCAGTGTTTTTTTTTTTGAATATCCAAAATTCTACTTCCATAATTGGGCATAGGAGTGTGGGCTAGTGGGTAAAGTGTTTGGTAATGTGTCTAAAGGTTGTCAGTTCAATCTCTGGGGCAGGTAGTGTTTGGGAAGTGAGAACAATAGTCTCTGAAATTCCCAGAAAGTTAACCAGATGCAAAAACATTTTGATTTTAACACTGAAGTAATTTTTAATAATACTGAATTTAGTACAAAATACTTTTTGGTTGCTATCCTTTGCTAAAGAACACTTGTTAACATTCCCACTAAGTTTCTTCTAGGTATTGAACTCACAACTAATAGGCAGTTATCCAACATCTTTTGGCTCAATAGGGTAGATGAATATTTTAGTAACAATACTGGATGATAAAAAATAAGGAGATTTCACTACCTAACACAAGGATTGAACTCACAACCTAGAGTCCATGTTACCAACATATTTATCCCCTAGGCCATCTCCCATGGTTCAATGAATCACAAAATTTTGGAGTCTTAAATAGAGCAACACTTGATAATAAAATGATTCAAAATAAGGAGATTTCACTACCTAACACAAGGATTGAACTCACAACCTAGAGTCAATATTACCAACATCTTTATCCTCTAAGCCCTCTCCCATGGCTCAGGAGATTGGAGAATTTTAGACTTTAAATAGAAGTCTAGATAATGGGATGACTAAAAATGAGGAGATCTCACTCAACTACCTGACCCAGGGATTGAACTCATTTTCAACTGGCAAAATAACAGCATTTCACTACCTTCTACCACTAAGCTATTGCCCATAAGACAAACAGAAAAGCTAATTCTAGAATCTTAAACTTAATGCCTGGTCTTGGAAGAGAAACAAAAAAAACAAAACACTCTATTTATTTTAGTCATTTCTAAAGTATTTGTGTTTCACAGGAAGGAAATGAATATCATCGTCTTCAAAAATTACAGCCAACCCTTCAGCCTCTCCCGTACCTCCAGAGACTGGGAAGAGAAGCTCAAATAATTTTCCTCAAGAATTTCTTTCACTGACTATGGAAATGATTTGTATAATTGGTTTGTTGCAGAAGTCAAATACATTTTTTAGTGGGTGAGGGGGAAGTTGCATCTCATCTATCATCAAATGGTGTCAGTTTTGATAACAGAAAATTTTTTCATACTTTCATTCAAGTTAAGCACAACCCTCAGCTATTTTCACTCAGATTTGGGTATGAAATTTTTCATGTTATGCATGGAGAAATACAACCCTGCCCCCACCACAGTAAATATCATTCCTGTTGACAACTTCAATCCATTCACTGCCAAGTATATTAAACGTATCTCCTCCACTGGGTTTTTCTCATGAAAAAACTGATGAAAATAAAAACTCCTCATACCATGTTTAAAACAGTTTTATTTTCATACAAATCAACTGATATGTATTAATGAATATCTAAGAAATTTTATTGTAAACATGAGTACATGCAAAAAAATAATACATCATCATAAGACAAGTTATTTTGTGCAAGGCACTGGACTGACAACTTGCCAAGATAAGTTATCTCATCCATGGCAGCCCTCTAGCTCCATTGGTGCAGCCTGAACGCATGATACATCCATCCATACGTACATCCATAGCCTGCTAGACCGCCTTAAAAATCTATGAAGACAGTTTTGGTTGGGAGTTTCAAACAATGAAGCATTCTGCAGATCTGAGAAGAAACTTCAAACTATATCCTGAGGCAAAACTGTGGACTCAGAAATGGTTGTGGAAATCAAGTCAAAGTTTAAATCTTTACTAATTACTTTACCCACTTCCTCAGGTCTTTATTGTAGATTCGCATGCTCGTTCACAGCCAAACACATCTTTGTGGCATGTAGATGATTCTACCGCTTATATCAGTTCATACCAAGTTGAATTCAAATTCTGATATCAGTCTTGTTACAGTCTGTAAATTTCTGCAGGTCCTTCCCACACGTGATTAAAGTGTTTTTTTGATGACCAGTTTACCAGGTATGGGGGTCCAATCATGTAAGTATAATGGTGATCTTTCACTAGGTATAATGGTAACATGACCAAAAGATCTAAGATGTGCTTCGAACATGAGAAGTGAGATTGGAATACAGCCAGTTCTTCTTCTGACTTCTCTGTTGGTGACATGTTCTGAAAGTGTATCTATTATTGAGTATTCTCCAGAGACAAGACTGTTGAAATAATTCAAGGCATTAAAGAATACTTTGAGTAGTTGGCCAGGTTGAGCTACCATATAATAATATATGATATAGTACACCAGAGCTGCCAATTTGAATTTTGGTTTCTAACTTGACACCAACATTTTTCCATTGTGGTATGTATGTCAAGACAGGAAATTCCCGACAAACCACTACTGAGTCTGATATAAGATTGTGATACACAAATCACCGAACTTGCCAAAAAAATTATCTAACATCACACCACCTCCCCCAAAATTCACAATCAAACTATTTATACACCCAGTTTCTTGCATTACCTTAATCCCTAAAAAAGCTTATAATGAGCAAAATGTAGAAATAAGGTGTCATTTGTTTCAGTCTTCTGATATCACCTTATTGAAAAATAATATTTTTTTTCAACCTAAACCTTAAGCTATACTGATCATTTCTCTACAGCAATCTTCTATTATGAATCATTGCCCCCTCTAAAACCTTTTAAAAGATACTGAAAAAGTGAAATTTATGATGGGTCAATATCACTCACGGAAATAATGGGGGTGGCATCTTAGATGCCATCAATCCTGGTCAGTCTCAATTTTCAGCAATGACACTTTTTCTCTCCCAGAAAAATATAAGCAATATTGCTCAATGAATTCTTTGAAGTCAGATAGTTTACAAGAATTCTCGAAAGAAAACATTTTCGTCTATGAAGATTTAAATGTTATGAGTTTAAAAAAAAGAATAACAGAAGCCTCTACCAGTTTCAGAGTCATATTTGAAAGTTTGATGTGCAATCTGTGCAGATTTCATATACCGATCTGAAGAGGGGAATTCATTTAAAGAATGGATATAACGCATGACTCTCAAATTTCATTTCTACAAGGATGGTTATTCCTGAGAATACATGAGGGTTTGTCATGAGGATTGACAAAGCCACACGCTGCACTTTGACTTTTGATGTACGACTATTCGAAATATGTTTGTCAAGCTCTTTTCTCATAACAGTTAATATAATAGGTAAATAAAGAAAAATTCAAAGCTTTATTTCTATTTACTGGGTATGAATGAATGATTAAAACCTAACTTTATTGTTGATGGTTAGAAAAAATATTTAAACTGCATTGAATCTTAATGCAGGATTTAATATAGTCAAAATAATTACCATTGAAGGTTTTGAAACCATTTAGTATACACTGTGGAACTGATATAATGTGGAATCTCTTATATTGTGTTGTGCACATGGACCTAATTTTTAAAATGTTAAACTTGGCTCTCAAAATAATAGCTGAATACAAAAATAAAAAGCCACCGACTGAAAAAAAGAAATTTGACAAAAACAGTTTAGCAGTCAATTAACGAAACTTATCGCCCCTTTCCCTTTCATCTGTTGCTAGAAAGATTACTGACATATTGTCCAACTCTAACTCAAGACACTTGATATGTCACGATTTAAATTAAAAATAGTATTTAATTCCATCTTCCAGCTGGATGACGCTCATCCTGCCCTAACCCTCGTGGTTTTGTCCTTGTTTCTGCTCGATTTCTGAGGGTCTGTCTTGAAGAACTTGGAGTGGGGGGTCTGGACTTCGATTATGGTTTGTGAAAATGGGAATGCAATCCAGATTCACTTATAACACGGTATAAGATTATGGATCTTGACTTCCGCATTATAACAAGTCTACAGTGTATATATGTACTTATTGAATACAGTACCTAATACAAATTAACAGTTAACAAAACTACATACCTAAGTGAATATTATTGAGTACGTGTATCTGCTGATAGTTGTACAAAATTTTTCAAACATAATGTTTATGTAGACACTTCTATGTATGTATACAACTGGAATTCACGTGGCTCTTATAATAAGCAAGTTTGGCCTACCGTGTTATATACTGATATTATTAATGCAAGTCTGGGATTAAGTTATTCATGTGTGCTGACATTTATATCTACCTATCTATCTGGCCTTCACTCAACCCTTGCCATTCATAGCAGAAACTAGATATTTTATACACACACTCTTCTCAGTGAGTAGGGCAAACATTTTTTTGTTTTCTGAAAATTTTCCTCCAAAAAAGGTTTTTCAGTGGAGAGGAGTTCAATGTGCATTGTAAGTTTATGCTAAATTAGTCACTAGTTGGGGATCACTTGTTTTTTTTTTTTATACCTATTTTAATGATTACAGCCCAAGAAAAGGGTGAAAAAAGTAACTATTCATTTTTCCAGTTTTTAATTGATCACCCCCAACACAGCATATGTGGGTAGTGGCGATTCATAATTTTCCTTGGAATGCTGGTTCATTTTTTCCGTAAAAAGTATCGCATATGCCAGGATATAAGATGGGAATTTAATTTTCAAAAAACAAAGTATGCAAATATTACACTGTCCAATGTGCTGGTATTATGACTAGGGGACCAACTAGCAAAGTTTAATATGGACAGTTATGGAGTTTGGATGAGTTGCAGAGCTTGGTAGTCTACCAAATACTAATTGTCTTATAAATGGACTCCATTTTGTCCCCTCAGATAATGAAATGACACAGGGACATCCCGTCCAAGATGCACACCTGAGCGAAGCATCTAGAGATCCTAAGGTGCTCAGGTGTCAGAATCCCCCAACCCTTAAATGATGTATAACAGAAAAAAAGCAGCATAAGCTTGTCAGCAGGAGCTGCCAGGGGAATGTCAAAATCTGCTCAAGAGTACACCTCTCCTTGGTTTGGCATTAGAGTTGTCCTTCTCCTAGACTGGTTGCCTCCCCGAGGCTAAAGAGCCTAATCAGTCCAGCTATTTAACCCATACCATTTTCCTTGACAAACAAATAAAAAAAATTTTAAAAATTGGATTTTCCATCAAAAGGTCTCAGCTTCATTACAGCTATGATCCTACTCAGAAAGTTTGCAGACATTTCCATGCAAGACAATTCAGCAAAAGGACCAACAGAAACAAAAGGTGGAATTGAAAGAATTTATTGAGATACAAAAATTAAAATTATTTTTCAATTGAACAATTTGGAAATTAATTTACTTCTGAAGTTCAATTCAATAAATTATAGTTTGCAGGAGCAAACTATAGAGTTGAACGATTTATAACAAAAATTTAAATCATTTTTCAAGTGAGCAGGTACTACAGTTTATTCGCTTGATTTCCATAGTCATTAACTAACTTTTCCATTTCCAAGTATCTATCTAAATGGTGTTGGAAAAGTAATTACGTATTTCATTGTTCAAAATTGGTTACATATTTTGGTGTTTGGAAAATAATTATGCATTCAGTAAGTAATTATGTATTTCACAGCAATAAATTTTGAGTCAATCAAGGTAAAATCAGGATTAAATGGTACAAGATAACATCTAGATTTAGTTCATCTTCTCTATCCAGCAGTTTGTCATCTATAAAGTATAGTAAAATTGAACCCCAAAGAGGAAAGAGACTTTAATTGGCAACTTATTTGCCATTGCTTACTGTATTTTTCTTCAGAAAAAAAATGCAGAATATTTTGATGAATCAGAAATTCACCTTCCCATAGGGCTACTGGAATTGATAATGATTACATTATTGATTAATAGTATTCAGCTTCACTGGCATTTGTTTTTATTTCCTTTTTGAAAATACACAATTACTTTTGAAACATGAAAACATGTAATTACTTTCCGAACACGGAATCACATAATTACTTTCCGAACACAAAAACACGTCATTACTCTCTGAATATCCTAATAGATTTAATTAGATGAGCGTTTGTGCTTCCTCAGATAAAATGAATACCGTAGATATAATTTATTTAGTTTTAAATTAGTAAAGGTTTGTAGCAAAATAGTAAACTAAAATGTGTGCAACTTGAAGAGAAAACAACACCATACTAGATTTGCCAAATAGATATGAAATATAAAAGCCAATGTCACCTTTTAGTTCTTTGTTGGTTTCTGTCATATTTAAGCAAACAGAAAGGGAGAGTGTAGAGCAAAACTAGTGTCCATGTGTTCAGGTACACTAAACGACATGGCTATGTGTCTATGTGTTCGTATCTACATCACTGCTACTACTAAGTACTAAGTGGTAGCAAGGAAAAACTATTCCGCTACATATAAGCATCTCTGATTTTTCATTAAGAAAACTGATTTTTGATTCTCATGTTGAAAAAAAAAATTTGTTCTTTACCCGATTCTGTTGCCTTACTGTTTTAAGATTATTAAAAACCAGAAAATATGAAGAGTTATGGAAAGATCGACAGAAAAATAAATTTTGTTCAAGCTATGCATCTTTTCGTTTGCAATAAATACATATATACTAAAATATATATTTGCATAATTTATCTATACATAACATTGAAAATTTCATCATTTTTGACAGGTACTACCTATACATATAAATACCAGAGTCACCAAATTGGTTTGTATGTTTGTTCATCTCAAAGAGTCATGGTGTGAACAGGAGAATAATATTTACACCAGTTTCAAGTCTCCCCACCTTTTTTTGTATGTTTCATTCAGCCTCTCTAGCTGATGACTGCTGTTTGTTGTCCCAAATGAAATTGGAAAACTGGTTTATGTACAGCAGCACCTGGCTGGCTGGGGAGAGGGGCAGAGAAGGTGGGAAATTGAAAGAAAAAAAACAACATTTATTTGAAAAGTAAAACTAATTTTCATCACTTGATCCATTAAAAGTTTGAATAAAAAAAGAACTTTCATGGGGTGTAAAATCTTAACACAAACCACTTGAAATTACTGAATCAAAAATAGATGGGATCATTTATGTATGGACAACTTGTATAAATACATATTTGTATATTGATGTAGGTAGTTCTGAATAGAAGGAATCCGACAAATTTAGGAATCACACTTTTTTTATTTAGAAAGTCATTCTCAAAAGATTATGCTATGAATACATTTATACTAAAATATATATCTGCATAAGTAATCCATTCTTGAATGATCTTGTCCTTGACAGGTATTAGTATATATATGCAATGAATTGTCGGTACTGTATCACCTTATGTGCTGAATTCTTTTGAAGGTCACTAACTCGAAAATTGCTTTTTATAAAAACTCAAAAGTTTCAAAGTTTTACACTCCTAAGTTGCTTTCAGGCTTGAATTTTGAAACCTGACAATTTAAAAATTTCCCGCAAGATATAAGAATTTTTCTTCTGCAGGTTTTTGTATATGATTTCTCAGATGTAAATTATGAAGAAATATTCATTATTATTAATTATGCAGTAATATTCAGGCCACAGATATATGCTGGTGCATAAGGACATTTGATTTTTCTTTAAAATTATGCAAATATTACACTGCGTCAAATGTGCTGGTATTATGACTAGGGGACCATCTACCGAAGCTCAATATGGACATTTATAGGGCTTGGATGAGTAGTAATGAGTGATAGTCTTCCAAATATCCTAGTAAACCATTTGTTTCATAAAATGTTTCAGGGCGGGAAGGGCCATTTGGCCCATAACAATGGAATATTTTCAAAAAAGATTCATCTTATACTGCATAACCTGAACGACTTCAAGGACTATACAGCCCTGAGTTTTGTTCCCAAATTGAAATTTTTGATAAAATAATGACAAAATTTTAATCTGCAGCTTTACCATCAAAATATATGAATTGTATTTTTCATTTAAACCATACGTATATTCAGCCCTGAAAGGAGTAATCTCTTCCCCCTTCCAATTTTCCAGGGAAAAGTTCCAGCATCAGCCATTACGCAACTCAAAAGTTTGCATTTCATGAAAATTTTCCACAAGATAAATCGAGGTGGAAGGATTTTTCTTCAGAATGTTTCTGCATATGTTTTCTCAGATGTGAATTCCGCAAGAAATTCAAACCACAGATTTCACAGAGAAAAGGTTTTTCTCTTGTGTGTATTCTTATGTGTTGTTTTAAACTCGAACTTTGGGAAAACTTTGATCCACACGTTTCACATTGATATGGTTTTTCACCTGTATGTATTCGCATATGTTCCCGCAATTGTGAATTAACAGAGAATTTTGACCAGCAAATATCACAATGGTATGGTTTCTCTCCAGTGTGAATTAACATGTGTCGCTTCAGTTTTGAACTATCTGAAAACTTGGACCCGCAGATGGAACAGTTGAAGGGTTTCTCTCCTGTATGTACCCGCATGTGTTTAGTCAAATTTGAATTGACGGAGAATCTTGAACCGCAAAGATCACAAACGAAGGGTTTCTCTCCAGTGTGGATTCGAACATGAGTTTTCAAACGCGAATGATACGGAAATTTTAGTTCACATATGTCACACTGGAATGGTTTCTCTCCTGTGTGCTTGAACATGTGTTTTCGGAAACTAATATTTTCTGCAAAATGTAACCCGCAAAACTCACAGGTGAAGAAATTTTCACCTGTTGCTGTTGTCAGATTTTGAACAAGACCAGGATTGTAAATCACTTTCTTCATACTCAAGTTGCAATTTAAAATTTTTTCTTTACTTCTTGTTTCAGGGCCGGATGTTTTTGAAGAAGTAACTTCACGCTTGACACTTTTATCACAGTCATCTTCCATTTTACAAGCTATAAATGAAAATATTTTATTATATAAAATCCGTGGTCACTTTTTTATCAGTTTGTTACTTTCTGCCACACTAAAGTTAACAGGCATATGAAATTAACAAAGCCCTCCCTCCTGTGATTCGAATGTCCGAACTGAGGTAGGCAAGCATGTAGCGAACCCGTCAAGCCGACATTATCTGTCGATTTTCTTTACAAGCTTTCTTGGATCATTTCTCAAATGTTGATAATGCCGGATTGGAACGTCAGAACTCAATTCAATCTGCAAGTAAAGAGAAAAAGCTTTTCTTTCTGGTTTTCATGAATTTTCACAAAAATAAATGAAATCTGATATCAAAGATTCTATCAAATTTTTATCAGACATTTCCTCAGTGTATTCAAACAATACAGACTGAGTACTTCTATGAAATGCCTGGGGCTGGAAGAGTTTCGGATTTCAGAAAATTATTTTTTATGTTAAAATAAGATGACTTAAACTCAACTCACCAGTTAAATGCAATTTAAAGATTTCACATTTTTAAAGTTCATTGTGAATGTGGTTTTATGGTACACTGACTCTTATATGATGGTCATGTAGTACTTTTCCCAGCCCTAACTGTTCATAGGAGAGACTCAAAAATTTGCACACACACACATCTATTAATGGATAAGGGAAATGGGTTTGTATTTTTTGATCCACCTTCCCAAAATGGATTTTTATTGGGAGTTCAATTTACAATTACAATAATCTAATCTACATTATAGCAACATATCTGTCCATTTGTCACACCTCGAAATCTGTCAACATTATGATAAGTAATGTGTCCGTTCGTCCGTCCATCTGTCACACTTTAAAAATGAGCATTTCAGGTTGAATTAGCAGCTGAAAGCAAAAGGAAATTTGCCTTAATGTTGAGTTTTCCACATTCTTTGTTAATACAGGGAATCAATTCCAGGATACTCTGCAAGTGAAACAGACTTACTAACCATTACAATATCAGAGTGAACATCTGTAAGGCCTCAGTGTATGAATACGTTTCCTATTTGTGTATGATTATATTGTTTATTGACTGTTTTTCATTGAGTATTTCTAGACAATTTGTTTATAAATTTCATTTATTGGATTAGACACTAGTATCTGCTGTAAATGATTTATCGTCAATAAATCAATTTTTGCACTTTGTTACTCTAAGGATTAATAGATTGATTGACAGTTGTAGACTACATGCAATTGTAATCTAATAAATGAGAGTGAAATAAGAAAATTGATAGAATTCAACAAAAAAAAAATCCAGGCAAACAAGGTGTTCTTAATCATAATCCTTGAATTGTTAGAATTGAACTGATATTGACACTACAACGTCTTTTTTTAAATACTGATATGTTCTGTTTTTTTTTCATGAATTCTCTTATTACTTATTTCATTACTTTATTAATGAACTATTTTATCATCAAGTGTGCAAGACTTTCAAATCTTCCCTAACATGCATGTAAAGGTGTTATAAATGGTGCATAAGTGAAAAGAAATAAGAGATTTAATACAAGAATATTTCCCTATTTGAAAAAGATGTGTCATGTCATAATCAGTTCAATTCAAATAATCTGATAACTATGGCTAAAAAGTCCATGTTAGAAACTGTCAAGCAAGTCTGTCAAAATAGGTTTAAGATAGTTTGGCTTTGTATGTCTGTATCATGCATACAGGAAGCCCCAATGGAGCTGCAAATTCAAACGTTTACTCCTTACATTTATATTTAAAACCCCCAAGTCTATCATTAATATTCATTGCAGTTTACGGACAAATACAACAGTTTACACGTGCAGATGGAGTCACTTATTGTGATCACTTTGTGACAGGGCCACTGGCAGATAACATTGAGCAAAGGTAACAAAAACTCGCTATCACAATCAATGATTGAAAAAATCAAAATTTGAAGTCAAGTAAGAAGAATTCCATCAAAGAATGAATATGGTCAGAATGAATTCTATTTATGACATCACTGGCGTTTTCCATTGTATACATCGAAGATAGAATAGAAAAAAAAATCTACAAATATGTACGTTCTGGAGAATCTGGATGTTATTGATAAACCCGCCAGAATAAGGCCACAAAATGGTCAAAAAGGCTTTTTTTCTAAAAATTGATAACAACATTTTTAGAAAGGATTCAGTGGAGAACTAATGCTAATTTTCAAGTCTGATGACAAAACGGTGTGGCCTAGAGTGCTGGAACGATTGAACAAGCACACAAACATGTAAACTAACACACATGCACATATATTAAAAGGATAGAAGCCCTTTGCCATGTTTGATGGCCATGGTTGTTCAATAGGAACTATTCACACTCTTATTGTTAAAAATTAACATGAGATTTTTTTTACATTGAAAAAATCTAATTAATCTAATAATCAAAAATTCAATTCATTAGTAATTCTTGGGTTTAGAAAATGGTTGGCTATAAACTAGCAACTTTTGTTTAACTTTAGTCATAAGAATTGCTCTCAAACAAACAATTGTTACTCAACTAAAAATCAAATTTTCTTTTTAGTCAAGAAGAAAGAATGCAATTCATTTTAATTTTAAAATCCATTTTGAAGAAAGGTTTTTATTTTATCATACAGCATAAGGGATAAGAAGACAGTAAGAATATATGTATGCGACTCAAATTTAATCAAAAAGACAAGGGACCAAGAAAAAAATCTATTTGAAACCAAAGAAGAAACAACATAATTTAGTTAATCTTTTATTATGTAACAAAAAGAAGCAGTTTGAATCCAACAGTTCTGAACAACATATTGATCGGATATCAAATTTATAATAAAATTATAGATTTGTGTTCAGGTATGAATGATTCCTAACATAAATTCATCAAGGTGAGAAGGAAATAATTCATTGGAAGTAGCTGTATTGCTACTTAGCTAGTTTATAGCTAAGCTTTTTCTCAGTCCCAGATAAGCAAGAATAACCATTTAAACAGAAATCTGATCCGCAATATCAGTCTCAAGTTTGGTCTTTTAGTAAAATGCTTCTTCCCATAAATTCATCAAGATGAAGGAAACAATACAACCCTAACCCTAAGCAGCAATCCTTGCACAAACGCATCAGGTACCACCATTTTTAATGGCTGAAAGTGGTTAGTTTTGTAACGCTGTTCAAGTAATATTATTCGCAATTTAAAAATACTGTTTACTTTAGAGTCAATGTAGCAGTTAGTAGGAATTTAGGGTTAGTAGGTAGGTTTTGGGTTACAGTTAGTAGGTAGGTTTAGGTTAACCATTAGTAAATAGATTTGAGGTTGAGGTTTGTTAGTTACAATAAGGGTTTTTAATTTCCCAATTATCAATTGGTATCATTTTGTTACCTGGAAGTTAAATCCACCCAATAACCATAGAATCTAACCATTTTTAGCCATTCAAAATGGCGGTACCTGATGTGTTTGTGAAAGGATAGTCCCTAAACAATGTGTCAACATCAAATTTTCACTTTTTTCAATCAAAAAATGGATTGCTAAAGTTAAATCGAAGTAGCCATTTTATAGCTGTTATTTTTAATCTATATAACCAAAAATTAACAATTCATCTTTTAATAACATTATCCATGATCATAATGAATGATTTCCCATATATATATATATAGCAATCTTTGGATTGCCAAATTTTCTCAATTCCTTGAATAGGTATAATTATAGTACAAATTGTAATTGTTTGTCAAGGGTTTGCTACAAGATACTACTTATTAGAAGACATACAAGAAAATCATGTACAGCAACTATGATAGTTAACTCCCTTTTTTCTGTGGGCC